>CM031615.1:56877551-56885051 GCA_018398815.1 Conus ventricosus | reverse complement strand
CCAAGAAGGGACGTAATCCCCACGCGCTGTTGGCAATCTGTACGAAAATGCGCCCCATACTCCTTCAGACAAAGAGGGGACATTAAATACTTGTGCTTATAGACACATAACAAATTAAAAAGGAAGGACGCAATTCCTGCACGCTGTAGTCAACTAACAAAACATGCGTCCCATGTTCTTATGCTTTGAGAGTCCAGCCATTCACTTGCAAGTGTTTCCTAAGGGACATTTCGCCAGTGGTGGTCCAAGGAGCCTCAAAATGGAACCTGTTGTAGAAACTGATGTATGATCAATTAAATGAAATCTGATTAAAACGTGCTGCACTATTTTAGGGGTTATGGCGCGAAGAGGCAAGCTTGTACACAAAAGAACAGAATTCAGATACCCGTCCCCCTTCCCTCACGCCTGTGCTTGGCAGAACGTGATCAGGCGACCGAGGTTAAGGACGGTGCTTCTGAACCCACGTGATCTGGCATCCAGCTGATGAGACTGGACTAAGAGGGGGTATGGGGAAGTGGTGTGGTATAATGGCGCATCAACAAAGTGTGGTAAGGATGTAAGTGAGCCGAGTGCTGACGTGGGTGACGCGTTGTATACTGATACGTTGAATACTGATTGTTATGAATACGTTGTATACTGATTGTTATGAATGCCCCGTGTCGTCTCCTATATGTGATAATCCGTCTTGCCTCCCCCCCCCCCCCCCCCCCGAACTGGAAGTGGTAGTTTAATTTTTGAAAAAAAAAATTAGGGATACGAAAGCCAGTGGAGTCGACAGTAAAGTGTTCAGCTTGCAGAGAGGAGGGGTTTGATAAACGTCGCATATATCACATTTTGCTCGTCCCTTTATCTATGGACCATTGTTAGTCTGACATGCACATCGAGGATGATGCATTAGTATTCGGTGTTTCTTTACCCGACAATGATTGCAGTAGTAGTGAGAGTGGTGATATTTTAGTTCATACCACTCTCCCTGGTAGGTGCGTGAATAACATGCACGCACCTTTTCCTTTTCATTTCATGCATTGGAATATTTATGGACTGCAATCCAAACTTTTTTTTAATTCGAATTTTCTGTATTTGTTCCTTAGATTTTGTTTGTGTAGTTGGAACTTTTATTCGGCATGTAAATGATATGTTTCCACTCCATTGTGTGTCCTGTCATTTTGCCGGGTCCGGGAAGGCCTTCGGGTGGTGTCGTCTGTTTAATCAGAAAACAAATGTCCTTATATTCGTAGGGTAAAAGGTCGACGTCGGAAGTGTTTTTTGTAACTGATAAATATTCATTTGGTACTCTGAGAGGCATTTTGCGTGTGCATGTTGTGTGTGCCTTCGGGTGGTGTCGTCTGTTTAATCAGAAAACAAATGTCCTTATATTCGTCGGGTAAAGGTCGACGTCGGAAGTGCTTTTTGTAACTGATAAATATTCATTTGGTACTCTGAGAAGCATTTTGTATGTGTTTGCTTATGTGCCACCAGAGGGCACTCGACATTATGCATTTACAGATGTTTATCCTAATGGTATATATATGCTAGAAAAGTGTCTGATTGACAATGTACTTTTACCACACAAACTCCTGTGTTCTTTTACCTGGGGATCTGAACAGTGGAATCGCTGGAATCGCTAAGATTTCACAGAACTTTGAAAACGAGTTTGAATTAACTGAATGGTATGGAAGTAAACCTTTCAATGTTGGCAGAGAGAGAGAGAGAGAGAGAGAGAGAGAGAGAGAGATGAATCATGGCGACTGATTCTTTATCCATCTGTCCGAACCAACGGGACAGAACTGTGGAATAACAAGGGAGACAAGTACGGGATAAAAGGTCATATTCCGTTGAAGTTAACCGTGCATAAAAGAACAGACGTGGTTTATAGGCCCCATTCTTCCTCAACCCACCCCCACCCCCCACCCCCGTCCTCCCGCACCCCCTCCCACACGGCTGTCATTTTGCATGTTGTCACAAGAATCGTGCCTATTTGGTGTTCTGTACGCGTTCCGGTGTCTACAAAGAACATACACGTATTTTGCTTTCGTGAACATTGAAGGAAAACAGTGCCCATCTCTGTTGCCGAGAAGTATTTTTATGGAGTGAATCATCCCGTTTTATCTCGCCACATGAGAGACACAGTTTGCTTTTAGGAGTTACATTTCAAATAAGCTCAGACACAACGAATCGGATCAATATCAAATTATGCCCACCACTCCCTACCCCCACCCCCTCCCGAACTCCCCGTCATCCATTTCTTTCCTCTATCCACTCAAGTTCATATAACGCCTATACACAGAGTGCACGTCGCACAATGTATTCATTAATCAGTTGCCACCCGCGCTGAGAAAACACAAATTTGACAGGCACCCTTTTTCTTCCGCGGGAACATTCCTCCTTCCGCCAAGATCTACGAGTTATATGAGCAGGCATCAAACGAACTAACGTCTCCGCACAGAACACACCCAGAGAGAGCCTGGCTTCCAGCTAACACTTTTAAGTCTTGGCTCTGAAGTCTCAGAGCGGCACAAAACCTGTCTGTAGGAAATGTCAAGTCTTGGCGCGGAGGACACAATGGACGTCAGCGGACTGGGAAGACTGGGATGAGTGCTCGGGATCTTTGGCGTTCGTGGTGTGTCACCATCGGCAAATGGCCGAAACAGACGTCTTCTCAGTTAGCCAGTGGAAGTACTCAGGTGATTTTGGTTTAAAGAACTTTTATTCAATAAGAAAAAATATAGAGACCACATTCACAGTCATCAAGACAAATGAGCAGCAACAAGCCCTTGGCTTATGCTGTGCTCAAATATAACACTGACACTGTATTGGCGGTAACAATACATTTATGACATAGACGTTTCACCACCGAGCTGAAATTTTTTTTTTAAAGGAACATCAAAAAGACAACAGAAGGATAAAAATAAAATAAAATATATTTGGAGGAAGGGAGTGGAAGCAACAATCACATCATCAACAAGAAGATGCGTGAACAATTTGCGAACAAGAGAGATAATTTCAGTGAAAAAAAGTAAGGTAATTCAGGGTGAAAACATTGTTTTCCTCCAAAAAATGTTGAAGTTATACATACCGGGTAGTTCAATTTAGGTTAAAGGGTTGGGGTTTTTTTGCGTTCACCTTCTTGTCCCTCTTTTCTTGTCCTCTTTTCCTTTCTTTTTGAAATGATTTTTGTTCCAAGATGTCTGCCAGTGGGGTGTTAGACGCAATGGACAAAAAGATAAGGGTATTCTGGATTGTGTATCGAGATGCAGCAAAACCTGAACGTGCCGTCACGATGTTTTGCACGTTTACCACACAGTTCTTGATTTACAAGCAAACGCCATGAACTAATACTTATGGAAATACTGCTTTCTTTAGCAATAAAAATGGGGAAAAAATAAACAAAAGGAAAACGTCATGAGATTTTTGTCGCAGACGATGTTATTGATTCAGTTCAAACAGCTTGTATTCCATACTGGAGGTCATATGTGTTGATGATGATGATGATGATGACGATGGTGATGATGATGATGATGATGATGATGATGATGATGATTATGATGATGATGATGATGATGATCTCGATTCAGTTCACATTATCGCCAATCAATACTCAGACTTATTGATTGTCTACATTCTTGCAGCAAACACGTTCACCAGGAGGTGATGTTACATAGAGGGAGGGAAGGGGGAAAGGCCGGGAGCACGAACTGTCAGCACGATTGCCAGAATCGTGACAGGGTCTGTCAGTTGCACAATGGTAATGTCTGGCATTTCCTGTTTAGTCAGCGCACAAAACGCGAGACATAGAAGGAAGGATGGGGAAAGGCGACGTGTACCACTCGCCTTACCACCATCCTTCCTTTATGTATATATATATAATATACTAGAAGAGAGAGAGAGAGAGAAGAGAGAGAGAGAGAGAGAGAGAGAGAGAGAGAGAGAGAGAGGTATACCACACACACGCACACACACACACACACACACACACACACACACACACACACACACACACACACACACACACACACACACACACACATTCTGTATGACTCATCAATTCTATGTGCCTTTTGTCTCAGGTGTTCCACTGTCATACCCCACCCCCTTTCCTCAAACTGATCCATATGTCTTTCTTTCTCTGGTTTAATATCTTTTTTCGCGATCAAACAATCTTTGGTATCCGTTGATAGGAACCAATAATGGTGAAATAGCTCTCTCCGCTCCCCCACTTACTGACAGAGACAGCCATGACTAAATACATTGGCTTCGGGTTTTCCCCTAATCGTTTTATGAGAAGCAAACCATTTCTGGACAATTTTGTGAAATGGATTCCCAATTTCCTTTTTGTCATTCGGGAGTAAGGGTTTGCAATAAGTTCCCATCGATATAATCAATATGAACTAACAAAGAATTTGCTGTTTTCATCATCGCATCGAATAGAGATAATTTTGTCCTCTATAGATTTATAAAATAAAAGAAAAATAAAAATAAATCCAGACACTCCCGCAATTTTTCCAGCACAAAAGACCACAGAGCCAATTTCCTCTCTATATCACTGTGAATTTTTTTTTTTGTTTAAAACCCCGTCATCTTCCCCACCGTTTATGAAGGAGAAAAGAAAAAAGGCCCCAGGACCAATTTCCTTGCTAAAATAGCGCTGTTTGGCTCCCGATAGAGACAATGAGCTTGACGTGAATACAAAAGCACAGGGCCTTGTAAAGCGCCCACTTTCCCCATTCCATCCCAAGCCCCCCCCCCTCCCTCCCCACCACGCTCCCTCTTCCCTACAGCAACCCCCAACCCCCTCGTCCCCCGCAAAAATCCGGCCAGTGTAGAGATCGATCGTCTGGTGAGGCTGTCACGGGAGGGAGCGTGGTTGGCTCTGTGATCAAGCACCGAGGTCGATGTGGAATGTTGCGGGTTCAAATCCCGCTGGCGTCCAGTTTAAAATTTGCCGTATTTGGTTACCCATCTTAATGTGTTGTTATTCTGGTGGTAATGTGTGGTGTAAGATAGCTCCTCCCCCCCCCCCCCCCCCCCCCGTCCTTTTCTGGGATGGTATTCCCATACGCCGTATCACTGTAGTTATGTGGGGATGGTAAACCTGAACGTAGCTAACTAACCGTTGCGGGAGATGCACCGGATGGTGATTGTCGGTGGTGAGCGTCTCGGGTCTTGGACGCTGAGCTTCTCCTAGAGAACATTGCAGACCACTGGGTGTTAGACGGACCTGAAATACCGAGCAGAGATCGTTGCGTGACTTCGTCTGGATTAGCTGGATCTCACCAGACGATGAGACTCTCTCTCTCTCTTCGTCTCATGCACACACACACACACACACACACACACACACACACACACCACACCACCACACGCACACACGCACCACACACACCACACGCAGCACACACACACACACACACAACACACACACACACACACACACACACCATGCACACACACACACACCACACACACACACACACACACACACACACACACACACACACACACACACACACACACACACACACACAGCACACACACATACACACGCACGCACCACACACACACATACACACATGCACACACACACACACTGAATTGACGCGGTAAATATGCTACACGTGTATTTACCGCGTCAGTTCAGCGGAAAAGTTTAGGGTAACAGATGTCTTTTTTTCCGCAATATTTACCCCAACAGATAATATACACACGCCGTTGACAGCATACATTATATACATAGCGCGCAACAGTCCTGCCCAAAATAAACTGCATATGAAATAGTCAGACTATTTACATCGATTCATAAAGAGTTCAGTACGTATGCCACATTGCTCAACGTTTTTTTTTCCGGGACATGTTGATGTCAGAATTATTCTTCACTGTCACTGAACTCGCCACACATTTTCTTTTACAGTGCAAAGTATGTAGTTTCCCTTAGCACTCCCATCTTTTGATTTGTTCGCAGCGAAATTAATCAGATGTGCTGCCTACTCTGTAATGGTAACCACATCGAAAAAGAACAAAAGACTGTATTTTCTGTCAGTGACAATTCTCCGTTGGCACCTATTTTCTCTTTGACGATTCCTGAAAATACACTCCAATAAGTTATCTACTCACATTCTCTCTCTCTCTCTCTCTCTCTCTCTCTCTCTCTCTCTCTCCTCTCTCTCTCTCTCTTCTCTTCTCTCTCTCTCTCCTCTCTCTCTCTCTCTCTCTCTTTTAACATGACAAAAGGACAGTTGTAACAGATATTGACATTCGTGGTCTGTGAAATTAGATTTATTTGCCGAATTTCGTGGACAACTTCGATTTATATGTCTTATACAGTCAACTCTTCACTGATGCTGTGTGACATGCTAAAGGTAAGGCTAGAGTTAGCATTAGGGTGGTAGTATAGGATAGGACTTTGGGCTATAGGATAGAGTTTGGGCTAGGCTCGCTGTTAGGATGGGAATCGATAGAGAGTTACGTGACCAGCATACTATATTGACAAGAAGACCCAATGTAAACTGTGAGCTCCTCCCACACTGGACTTAACGAGGACAGGAATGATGTCCAATATCTATTGACATCGCTGACACGTGTGTCATGTACACAGTTCGTCTATGAATTGTACAGCTGAGTGTTGACTCCACTGTCCTGAAGGACCCGTGTTCTCTTGACGAACCTGCACGTGGGCCTCTCTCTCTCTCTCTCTCTCTCTCTCGTCTCTCTCTCTCTCTCTCCTCTCTCTCTCTCTTCTCTAACATAATGAGTAAATAGAATTTCGATTATTTGAGTCCCTATGGCGAAAAGGAAGACTTTTTCTGTAATGGAGTTGTGCAGAGCAGTGTTTCCTCTGAACACAATACTCCAGATCCTGTTCCACGTTTTAAAGTATCTTCTGTACATACCCTGAGACCGTTATCATTTCTGTCTTGGAACGTCCATGGTTTACGTTCAAAATTGATATTTAATGACTTTTTGTTTTATGTTTCTTCTTTCGATTTTGTTTGCCTGGTGGGACTTTTGAAAAAGACTGGGATTCCAGTTCATTCGTTCAATTTGAAATGTATTGTAAGCCCTCTGTAAAATTTACTAGTCAAGGGAGTAACTCGGGAGGGGGGGGGGGGATAATTTGTTTAATAAAAAAGGAGTTTTGTCCGTTTGTACGTCAGCTGAACGTTAAGTATGAAAGTATGTGTGCTTTCGTTCTCGATAAGCGGTTATTTGGGTGTTCTTGTGACGTTCTATATGTATGCGTGTATATTCCACCGGAAAGTTCTCCGTTCTATGGTTATTTTGGTTACGATTCAGGGGATTACAATACTTGAAGATTGTTTGACTGACTTATTACTAACACTGGATGATGTTTATGTTATGATCTGTGGTGATATGAATAGTCGTATTTCAACTGAATAGTCGTATTTCAACTCTTTCTCCGCCTCGACCAGTAAACAATAATATACCTCATTTTGAAGACAGCACTCAATATTCTGATCGTCACTCTCAAGATACACAGGTAAA
>CM031615.1:56870051-56872551 GCA_018398815.1 Conus ventricosus | reverse complement strand
CCTTGCCAATTTGGCACCGCCTCCTTCCTCACTGCAGTTCCACCTCCTTCCCAATCACCCCTTCTTAACTCAATCAAGAAATAAAACCGCCAAAGAGCGGCAGTCTATTCTGCGTCCAAAATCGCCCGAGTATTCTCCGGTCGTGAACCTCCCCCAACCGCCTCGCCGTTGTGTTGGCCTGCACGTGCGGTTCTCCAATCCCGTCGACTCGTCCTTGACTGACAGTGTGGCCAATCCCGGCCGACCGGTAGATGAGCCAGCATCTGTGTCCAGGGTAATTGGATCTTCTGGCAGTGCCGCCGTGCAGGAAGGGGATCCCCGGACTCATCAGGGAGGCTTTTGTCAGAAGGCGGCATCGGTCTGGAACGAGTTGAAGTAGCGGGAAAGTCGATGAACGGCCACGGCATTAATTATTTCACCAACTTGCTTTAAAAAAAAAAAAAGGTACTTAATGACGTTTAAAGAACGGACAGGTCAGGTTAAAAGTTTCATAGCTCAAGGTGTGTTTTAATGAGGTATGTGTGTGTGTGTGTGTGTGTGTGTGTGTGTGCGTGTGTGTGTGTGTGTGGTGTGTGTGTGTGTGTGTGTGTGTGTGTGTGTGTGTTTGAGAGTTGGTTTCAACGCGATGACAGCCCTGATATGGCCCTTTGCGGTCGGCTTGGCTATAAGCAACATTATCTCGCATTCTCTCCCTTTATGGCTGTACGGGCAGTAGACTGTCTGGAGTTCACAGTGACTGTGGTACGGCATGATTGGAGGCGGAGCCGATCCTTCTCTTTCTGCCGCTTTTAACCTTCTCTGAACTGAATTAGGTACCCACTTACCGCTGGGTGGATGAGAGAGGGTTTTAAGCCGAAAATAAAAATCCGACCCTACGAGAGGTTCGAACTCACGCCCGTCGGCTCCGAATACAAACGATCTAACCATGTAACAATGGGCCTCAGAGATCGAACCCTGCAATGCGAAAATTATTAACACTCTACAAAAATTTGATGTGGGTTGGAAACAATGTGTGTGGTGTGTGTGTGTGTGTGTGTGTGTGTGTGTGTGTGTGTGTGTGTGTGTGTGTGTGTGTTGTGCGTGCGTGCGTGTACGCGCGCGCGCGCGTGTTTGTGCCCGTATGTGCGTTTGTGTGTTGCGCGCTCTGTGTCAGCTACGCTGCATTGATGAAAACGGTACACTACTGTCACGTCCTGTGTTTATAAATGCATTCCTTCATTTCTGTTGTTGTTAGATGGTTTCAGTCCAGTTTCATCCCTTTCATATCTACAAGAGAAAAAGTGAAAAAAAAAGACAGACAGCAGCACAAGACTGCATGACTTGTCAGACTTTTATATCTACCGTCGTTTCCATTTAATTCAAGAACAACCAACTTCTGCGGCCAATCCAAAACATTATCATGAGGTGAAAATTTACTGTCAGTCTTTGAGTCGACTTGAAAATAACACCGGTGTGGAGTTGGCAGCTACTCATGACGCAGATGTGGAGTTGTTAGCTAATTAAGACACCGATGTGGAGTTGGTAGCTAATCATGACGCAGATGTGGAGTTGGTAGCTAATTATGACAACGATGTGGAGTTGGTAGCTACTCATGACGCAGATGTGGAGTTGGTAGCTAATTATGACACCGATGTGGAGTTGGTAGCTACTCATGACGCAGATGTGGAGTTGGTAGCTACTCATGACGCAGATGTGGAGTTGGTAGCTACTCATGACGCAGATGTGGAGTTTGTAGCTAATTAAGACACCGATGTGGAGTTGGTAGCTACTCATGACGCAGATGTGGAGTTGGTAGCTAATTAAGACACCGATGTGGAGTTGGTAGCTACTCATGACGCAGATGTGGAGTTGGTAGCTACTCATGACGCAGATGTGGAGTTGGTAGCTACTCATGACGCAGATGTGGAGTTGGTAGCTAATTAAGACACCGATGTGGAGTTGGTAGCTACTCATGACGCAGATGTGGAGTTGGTAGCTAATTATGACACCGATGTGGAGTTGGTAGCTACTCATGACGCAGATGTGGAGTTGGTAGCTAATTATGACACCGATGTGGAGTTGGTAGCTACTCATGACGCAGATGTGGAGTTGGTAGCTACTCATGACGCAGATGTGGAGTTGGTAGCTACTCATGACGCAGATGTGGAGTTGGTAGCTAATTAAGACACCGATGTGGAGTTGGTAGCTACTCATGACGCAGATGTGGAGTTGGTAGCTAATTATGACACCGATGTGGAGTTGGTAGCTACTCATGACGCAGATGTGGAGTTGGTAGCTACTCATGACGCAGATGTGGAGTTGGTAGCTACTCATGACGCAGATGTGGAGTTGGTAGCTAATTAAGACACCGATGTGGAGTTGGTAGCTACTCATGACGCAGATGTGGAGTTGGTAGCTAATTAAGACACCGATGTGGAGTTGGTAGCTACTCATGACGCAGATGTGGAGTTGGTAGCTACTCATGACGCAGATGTGGAGTTGGTAGCTACTCATGACGCAG
>CM031615.1:56855051-56857551 GCA_018398815.1 Conus ventricosus | reverse complement strand
TTGAAGTTCCACGTGGAAGTTGTTACATGTCGACGAAAGACCAACGACCATGTGCAGTATAGTATTACGATAGAACTACCATTTGAGGACGTATACCACCCCTCATTCTTTCCAGCACGTGAAAAGACTTTTCTAGGTTCGACAGTTTGTGGATCAGCCAAAATAACGTTCAATTCAGGCATCTATGTTTAAAGAGACAAGTGAACGTAAAAACCGGGATCACTGTGTCCACTGTGACATACTGCAACGACGTGTTAGATTATAGATGATTGAAGGGAAGGGTCAAATGTAAAAAAAACAACAACCAAAACCCCGATAATCTTATCAGACCATTCAGATAAACGTATGGTTAAACTGGAATCATCGGCTGCCTTTACAGGCAGTTCGCGTGTAGGTAACTGAACAGAAGAGCGACTGCACACTGAATCAGTCTGAATGAACAAGTGATGAATTCCTTTACAAATATTTCAAGGGCAAATTTTCGATGAAAGTTATTTAAAAAAAAAAAACGCATTGCAACAAATAGCAAAACACAGTTAGGTTCGCGGGATTATTTACATCAAAAGTATGACAACGTTATCGAAGTCATCTAAATTGGTAAAAATGGTTACATGCAATCATTGCAATGTGCTTTGTGAAATGTATATGAAATAGACACAACGTCGGTCAATGATGTAGACAGACTGATCTATGTCTCAGTACTAACATTCCACAATTGAATAAGGATAGAACAGAAAGCAAAGAGATAGATACATTAAAAAAAAAAAGACAGAGAAAATTTGACTAGTACGGACGCCAGCCCGAATCCACTGCTGTGAAGTGCAATTTCCTCCTTCCCATTCTGCCCCCGTCCCCCCTCCCCCCTCCACCTTACCCCATCCGCTCTCCCGATGGTCTCAGTAACTACGCGGCTAACCACTCGTGTCTTTCTTTGGTAGCCATTTCATCTCTCTCTGTCTGTCTGTCTGTCTGTCTGTCTCTCTCTCTCTCTCTCTCCTCTCTCTCTCTCTCTCTCTCTCTCTCTCTCTCTCTGTCTGTTTCGTTTTTTTTTCTTGTTCTGCATTTCTGGAATAAGCAAAGCTTGAACGCTAACTCTGAAAACGGAGATGGAAAAAGATAGCGCTCAACTGCGGTGGCTCAGAGGCCCACTGATAAACTGATCACAGTCGCTGTCATGTTCCCCCTGGGTCACATAGCATGTGTGTGTCTACTCCTTTTCAACACCCTTCTTTCTTTTCTCCCCCATCTCTCTCTCTCTCTCTCTCTCTCTCTCTCTCCTCTCTCTCTCGCTCGCTCGCTCTGTCTCTCCTCCCCTATGACTGGTTCCTATCCTTTCACGTGGGAATGGGAAAAGCTGTCAGCACAAGGGGATGTGCGTGTAGAGTACCTGAGGGCAAAATGGAAATTCGGCCAGTATTGACGCCTGCCTGGATCCATTGGCGATGGACTCCTGCTTCTCTTTCACCGTCCTTTCTTATCTCTAGTTCTCTCCCTCACCCTCACCCATACCCCACCACCTACTCCCGCACTCTTTGCTTTTGTATCCCAACCTCTGCTATCTAATCTCCCCCTCCCCCTTCCACATCCCTCCCCTTGCTTTCTCCCCCCCCCCCCCAACTCCTGCTTTCTATTTTCGTCCGTTGCCAGAGGACTGCGGCAGAGACAGAGGTAATGGTGAACGCCAAAGGGTCGGAGGGAGTCCCATTCAGACCAGCCGCCGTCTCTGCCACGTCTGAGATCACCTCGCTTCATCTCTCTGTCTCTCACTGTGTCCCTCACAGGTGTTTCCCTCTGTTCCACCATCTCTTGATTGAAACACGTATGTGTCCCCCCCCCCCCCCCCCCCACGCTACCGGCGGCACCGTATCCTCGTAACAGTCCTCAACAGGGCATTTTGCGTTTTCGTTCCCATACATCGATTAATTACAAATATGTGATTAATGCGGTGAGTATGGAATCCACCTCTAAGAAAGGGTATTTTAGAAGAAAATGCGAATTCTGTAGTGAAACACAGTAATTCACCCCACCCCCACCCCTCCCCTTCTAATGAACGAACGCATACCCTGGTATTGTCTGCTTAATGCATGTTCGATGAGAACAGGGTCAGTGTCTCTTCCTGGTTACTACGAGAAAGAACCAGAAGAGAGAGAGAGAGAGAGAGAGAGAAGAGAGAGAGAGAGAGCCCACAACCCAGTAATTAAGAATTAACAATATCTTCCAAAGTGTGGGGATGTTGCTGAGGGTGCGTGCTAGCTGGTGTGATGAACAGCACGTGCCAGGCGCGCGGCTGTGGGAAGGAATGAGTAGTCTGCATCCACAAGGGAGTGTGCATTGCTGTTAGCTTACGGTCGGCTGTTAGCGTAAGGCGCCCACACAAATACAATAACCCGAGACAGAAAGAACGTTTCCCTTATAATGCTGCGCATGGAGATATGCAGGAGGACGGAGGGAAATAAAAGGCTGAGAGAGAGAGAGAGAGAGAGAGAGAGAGAGAGAGAAA
>CM031615.1:56810510-56826551 GCA_018398815.1 Conus ventricosus | reverse complement strand
TTTTTTTAAAACTTTTATTGTTTTTTCATTTTTATTTTTTTTCCCAAAAACCCTTTTATGTTTTGAAACGTTAGGTTTAATGAAGTAACGCCATAGATAATCATTCTTATTATCATTATTATTATTATTATTATTTACATATGTGCAATTCCAGCATCTGTCTTGGGTGTATACATATTCAAGCACCTCCTATGATTACAGTTTGATTAGCAGCCATTTTAGGAGGTTACAATTTTTTTTTAAATTCAAAATAACCCATCTTATTGCTTCCGTACAGAACAACCAAGTGATTCTTTTATCCAAAAATTCAACATCCGTTATCAAATATCACCCCTCGGCATTCCTAACTGCATCGTGCAATTTGTACTCAAAATTAGTGTTACTATGGCTACTCCTTTTTTCTGACCGTTTTTTTCTCTCTCAGACGAATAACATTGGTAGCCCTACAAGATCTGATAAAACTTTCAGATTAAAACTCCCCAGAGAGTCTCTTGAAAGAAAATTAGCTTTCTGGTTTCTGAGCAAGTCAAAAACGTCTTTTTCTGCAACCGCAAAGCCCATTACAATTAAAAGCATGTGATTGATTGTTTCCAACTTAGTTTCGGTCAAAGTTAAGGAAATACGATTCTACATGAAATATAGCGATCTGCACTTCGGACAGTTAAATCAAACCAGCAAAACATCAGAAGATCAATAACCCGCAAAGCATGGAAACACCAGCGGCAACACACTAATGTAATGGTGGGACCCCAAATTGTTCCCATGACAATGTTCAAAAACAGTGTAACATCTGTAAGTAAAAGGTAAAAAACAAAACAAAACAAAACCTCTGTAGATTCACAATGCATCTTCTTTCAAAGAAGGTACACAGAGAGAGACAAATAGGCGGGCAGACGGGAGAAAAACGATTCTTGCCAAGTACCATGAGAGCTTGACGGAAGAGAGACAGGGTCAGCTTTAAGGAGAAAGATCAGAGAGGAAATGATTGAATTCTTCTTCTGGACAAACCCTTCAAAACAACAATTCTCACCACTCCAGCCCATTCCCTTAACACGCAACATCCTCCCTCCGTCTTAACATCAGCACACACCAAGACCGCATGGGCGCGCGCGCGTGCACACACACACACACACACACACACACACACACACACACACACACACACACACACACAAAACACACACAAACGCACACGCACGCACGCAACGCACACAGACACTAATGAAAATAATAATAATAATAAATCAAAAGAATCCACAATTACACCAAGGGACCTGACCAGACTACGAGTCAAATGAACCCGCCGTAGATCAACATACACAAATATATCACAAGGACCCAGGGTATATCAAAGGTACCCACACGAAATTAAAACACCCCAAAGAGCAAACATTACACGAAAGGTAGCAACAAGATGCTAAAGCAATCAAACAGTCCACAGCACATCAAAGGTACCCCAGGATGTGAGACATTCCCCAAACCCCATCAAAAATCGCACCACCTCTAATATATCTATAGATTCCGCATATTAAAAACCATAAAAAATCATATCGCACCAAAAGAAATTACAGGACACCAAATACCCACAACTTACAACAAAAGAACCAAAAAACTCTGTACTAAAAAAAGGCCCATACATACTTTTGATCTCTGATCACCTTCCATTGAAAGAGATATTCAGACATTTAATTTTAAAACCCACAGCCCCCAAGAAAGAAGTGAACATGGAGCAAGAATATGCATATGTGGTACATGAACCCCATGTATATTAATACTAAGACATCTAAAATTTCACTTTTAAATCCGTTTTTCAAATACAGCGCGAACCCTTTAACTGTATCCTCATTTTTTTTTTTTTTTTTTTTTGGGGGGGGGTGGGGGGCACTAAAGTGATGCGCTTTAGAAAAAGAAGGTCACTTGAAATGTTTATGTAGGATCAGGTGTTTTCTGATATCACCTAGGCCTCGACGAATAAATACGTAATGAACTCTCTCTCTTCTCTCTCTCTCTATCTCTCTCTCTCTCTCTCTCTCTCTCTCTCTCTCTCTCTCTCCTTCTAACATAATGAGGAAATAGAATTACGATTATTTGAGTCCTATAGCGAAACTGATGAACACGTATGTCAAGAAACACACATCGAAATTTTGTTATCATATACTTCCGATGTGTATCAATATACGTTGATACACAGGCTGCCAGGCAGTGTGACTCATTCATCATTAAATACAGGACAGATCTATCACCATTTTGAACATGAAAATCTCAGTTTCATCCTCTTGGCCAGTCGATCTTTCACCAAAAAGACAAATATATTCATTTCTATCTCTAACATCTTGACTGAACCATACCACATCAAATTCATATTGACACAGCTCATTCTGCTATTTGACATCCGTTTTTTCCTTATATGCCTTATAAGCTACTGAATTCATGTGATCGTGCGAACAATTTCAAGAAAAAAAAGTTAGATTCTGATATGATTTAATAAAACTATTTCCTATAAAAAAAAAAAATAAATAAAATAAAAAAAAAGGAGCCACCAGATTTATTACAACGTGAAAGCACGACCACTCTAAGTCTAACCAGATCAACTGGAATTTGACGTCATTGCATGACCTTCCCAAACAGAGCAACAGAATGTTTGATAGAAAGCGATGAGTCTCCCTGAACAGAGCAACCGTGTTTTGACACAGTGATCGCTCAATGTCCCTGAACAGACCACAGTCTCCACTGAGGAGGCATCTAGATTTTGATAAAATGTAATGTTACGACCTCTCTGAAGAGTGCAAATGGATTGTGTCACAATGACGCGATTTCTCTAAGACCAAACACTGAATTTTGACACCATGTGAAAGCAGGTGTCTCTGAAAGAACCAGTGAAGTTCAACACAGTGTGAAAGCACAGCCTCAATAAAGAGAGCAGTGGATTTTACCACAATGTGATTGCATGACGTCCTATAAGAGAACCGTATCTTAACACGAATGGATGGTGCGATCTCCCTCACAAGAGGAACTGGATTTTGATACAATGTGATTGTACTTTCTCCATGGGTGACAAGAGGAATGGGGGTTTTGGCAGGAACTGACAGCAGGATCTCTCTGAAGAGAGTCGCTGGATTCTGAGACAACGCAACACCTCGATCTGCCTGAAGAGAACTGGCGGAACTTGATACAGAGTGTTGGGCAAGAGGTCTCTGTGAATGAGCAAATGGATTTAAACATAATGTGAAAGCGGCATGTTCACAAAGACATTTCAATTCACATTGTGTACTGCCCAGCAGGGGCCATATCAGGGCTGTCACATCGTGAAAATCGACTCCACCGCAACGGGATCTGACAATTATGATAGCACGATTCTCCCGGATTTGGGTAACATTTTGAATAGGCATTCATCTCTGCAATCAGTAGGCTTAGTACTGAGCAGAGAACTGTTTTGGGTCCTGTGAGTGTCGGTGGTGTGTGTGTGTGTGTGTGTGTGTGTGTGTGTGTGTGTGTGTGTGTGTGTGTGTGTGTGTGTGTGTGTGTGTGCAAGGTACTCCACAGCAGGCGAACCCGAGTAATTCTCTTCCCAGTATTGTTGATAAAGTCAATAAAATGTAAGGTCTCCAGATGCAAAACCGACAAAACGCTGAAAGTGAAAAATAAAAGGTTCTCAAACAATTTTTGTTTAATAAAAATGTTTGAATGTCATTTTGTATTGTTACATTATATAAATATCTATGTGTATGTGTGTGTATGTATGTATTTATGTGTGTGTGTATGTATATACATGTGTGCATGCGTGTGTGTACATGTATATGTATGTGTATGTATGTGTATATATGTATGTATGTGTGTGTGTGTGTATATATATGTATATATATATATGTATGTATGTATGTGTATGTGTGTATGCATGTATGTATGTATATATGTATATATATATATATTTATATATGTATGTATATATATATATGTATGTATATGTATATATGTGTATGTATATGTATGTATGTGTGTGTATGTATGTGTATATATATGTATGTATGTGTATATGTATATATGTGTATGTGTATATATGTATGTGTGTGTTTATATGTATGTATATGTATATATATATATATATATATATATATATATATATATATATGTGTGTGTGTGTGTGTGTGTGTGTGTGTGTGTGTGTGTGTGTGTGTGTGTGTGTGTGTGTGTGAAGGAAACACCCCCCCCCCACCCCACCCCATCCAAGCCATTTTTACTACAAATATCTTTATTTGATTGTATTATTTTTACTGTTTATACAATCATACTTTTTGTGATATAATTTCCTGGCATTGAAATTTTGTGCTCTTTTATTCCATACTTGGTTTAATAGAGAATGATATGTTTTTTATAGTTAAATGTTCATACAAGTCTGTTTTTCAATTTTCACACCCCTATGAATTATCTCCCTTCGGTCTCTCTCTCTCTCTCTCTCTCTCTCTCTCTCTCTCTCTCTCTCTCTCTCTCTCTCTCTCTCTCTCTCTTTCTCTCTCAACCAACTTCAAACATCTTACTTAGTAGTAAATCTTTTATTCCTGATTTGTATTTAACTCTGCAGGTTACTTTTACAGTTTACGTAATTATACATTTTGCAATATTATTGATCTTTTGAATGGTGCTATTGTTTTTGTTTTTTTTTTTCTTTTTTATACTTCACTTTGAGCTTATCTTGGAGCATTCTGTTTTACAGTTGGAGTGTTTATTTAAGTGTTGTTATAATATTGCATATGTGATGGTGGTTTGTGGTGGTGATGTGTGCACCTCTGTGTGTGTGTGTGTGTGTGTGTGTGTGTGTGTGTGTGTGTGTGTGTGTGTGTGTTTGTGTGTATGACACTGTTTTGGCGGGGTGTGTGTGTGTGATTCTGTATTGGTGTGGTGTGTGTGTGTAACTGGGGGGTGGGGGGTGGGGGAGAGGGTGGTAGGATGTGTGTGTGCATGTGTTAATATTTATATATATAGAGTGACACAAGATGGATAAATGAATTGACAAGGAATGACTGAGCACAGTGCAAAGAGTGGAATATTTTTAATGATATACTAGTTTATAAGTTGTTGCAATATGTGAATTTTGATAATGGCACCACAAACAAATTTTCCTTGTATTCTATGAGGACAAATAAAATATCGTGTATCGTGTATCGTGTATCGTGAAAAGGAACATGCTCTTTTTTTTTTTTTTTTTACTTGTGCAGGGAACGGCTAAAGCGCGCAGCGTGTGCGTCTCTGTCACAGTCTCGGTTCTCGTTATTATTAAAAATGCAACAACCTCCCGCCTTACTTCAAATACGGTGCGCTTGCTTTTCGTGCGAGGAATCCACAACGACTCAGACGGAGAAAGACGTCCACAGGAGACTTTGGCAAAGCGCCCGGCGGGGATTATCTGTTGTCACGCTTTGTCCTGCCGAAAGAACAATAGGCTACCCGGCGATCTCTTCATCAGACATGGATGGCCGAGTAAACACCAATCCCTCTCTGGTCGGGGACGACAGGGGAAAGACCGGTGTACACACAGAAATGAGGTGGATTGTGAGGATAAATTCTGTCTCTGTCTCTGTCTCTGTCTCTCTCTCTCTCTCTCTCTCTCACACACACACACACACACACACACACACACACATACACGCACGTATGCATGCGCGCACACACACACACACGCGCGCTGTCTATCTGGCTGGCTCTCTCCTCTCTCTCTCTCTCTCTCTCTCTCTCTCTCTCCTCTCTTCTCTCTCTCTCTGCGTGCATGTGTGTGTGTGTGTGTGTGTGTGTGTGTGCGTGTGTGTGTGTGTGTGTGTGTGTGAAGCGCGGCTTAAAGTTAAACATTTTTTCTCGTTGAAACATCTCTCTCTCTCTCTCTCTCTCTCTCTCTCTCTCTCTCTCTCTCTCTCTTCCGCTGCACCTCCCCTCCCCCCCCCCCCCCCCCCCCCCCGCCCGCCCCGCCTCTCTGGCACACATTCCCTATCTCTCTTATTATGTTTACGCGTTTCACCAGATAACCGACCCACAGTTTTGTGTGTCGCCACTCGCAAAAGAGGATATTCCACGGACGACTCTGTTGACGGAACGTGCTCGTGCCCTCACGCGCCTTCCGGTGGATCGTGCAGCATCCGTGTTTTATGCCGTGTCTGTTTGTGTGGCCACCGAGCTCGGCTCGGTTGTAAACAACAACATCAACTCCACTCCCTGCCCCCACACTGCCTCACCCAGCCATCCACGTCAGTGACCCTTCGGCCCAAGCGGATGAAGAACGTGACAGGGGCAAAAAACTCGTGCTGTCTCATTTTCGCGTGAATCCCGCCAAGCTGTTTTCCCTGTGTCTGTTCAAGATAAGAGACCGAACCATTCTGAAACTCCACGGCTTTAACCGCGGCGGTGGCTCAGTATGAGATTCGCTCGGCAGCAGAGTCTGATCTTCATTTTAAAGAAAGAAAGAAAAATGAAAGAAAGAAAGATGAAAGAAAGACAGAAAGAAAAATAAAAAACAAACCGAGAGAGAGAGAGAGAGAGAGAGAGAGAGAGAGAGAGAGAGAGAGAGAGAGAGAGAGAGAGAATGAATGAATGAAAGAAAGAAAGAAAGAAAACGATCCGCAAACTAGAAAGAACCTTTGACAATGCTATTTCAACGGGGAGCTGTTATATGGGAAATCATCAACATATATCAGTGCATTTATAAGGATCTCTGGAAGATCAAGTCTTCAACCTTTTTTACATTTTCAATTTAAGTCCCTCCCATAATTCATTGCGGCTCGGCTCTTTTTTACAAACGTATTGAACATGCTCTACGTAACATGGGCTGTTCAGTATGCAAAGGCTTCCAACTTTCCGAGAGCACGTGTCCGAGAGAAAGAGTACAGTGGCTTGCTTGCTTGCTTGTCCAAAGCTTGAGCCTACGCTCTCTGCGGTTGTCCGAGCTATAAACTATGAGAATCCCCACATTACCCGCTTTCTATCCACCTCGTATTTCCCCCAATCCTCCTCATCCCCCCCCCCCCCCCTCCTCCATCCCCTTCTCTGATCATATCCTCTTCCGATCCCTCGGTAAACACAGGTTACAAAAATAAAGCTGAATAATTCTGATCAATAACGTTCAATACTGAGCAGCACACTCACCACCACCACCACCACAAACCCCCCCCCTCTCCTCGTGCCCCCCCCCCTCCCTCCCCCCTCTTCCAAGCTTCATGTCATCATTTTGAGTGGTTTTCCCCACGCCCATCTCCTCATCTCTCTCTCTCTGTCTGTCTGTCTGTCTGTCTGTCTGTCTGTCTGTCTCTTCTCTCTCTCTCTCTCTCCTCTCTCTCTCTCTCTCTCTCTCTCTCTCTCTCTCTCCTTCGCTTCCCATGAGAGCCGGCTTTGAAGCGGGAAGAAGGGAAGAGGTTAGGATTTTGCAGGGTCCGCGATCTCCCCCTCCCAGTCCATCATCCCCCTTTAACCTTCCTTTCTATCCTCATCTCCATTCTTACACACACGCACGCGCGCGCACGCACACACACACACACACACACACACACACACACACACACACACACACACACACACACACACATGCACGCACACACATAGGCACCACACACACACACACACACCTAATTAATTAATTAATCACCTCATACATTTTCTAATTCAACAGGGTTCCAGTGTAACATTTACTTGGGTTCCATCACATTGTGGTATTTATGGGAATGAATGGGCAGACAGAGTAGCTAGAGGAGGTCAGGACAAAGAATTCGTTGTGAAAACGTTCATATTCCTTGTCTGTAAAGGAATGCTATAATCTTTTAGAAAAAGACACCAAAGCCCGTGTGGGTTATAATGTAAATCGGCACACCTCTTACAGCATGTCTTTGTTGAAATGTTTTTCCGAGGGAAATTTCCAGTTTGTGTTATAGACTTAAATATAATTCATTAAAATGTAAATATGTTGATACTGCAAAATGCATATGTGGGGAAAAACTTTTGACATTTCATGTACTATTTAATTGTCCCACTATGCGGCAGTACTTACCCAATTTTCAGTTACCAAATAATCCTACAGTTGATGATTTTAAGACTCTAACTTCAAATCATTCATTTTTGGCTAATGTATCAAAATATTTACTTCGCAGTCCTATCGGTACATTAGTATGAGATTTCAGTATTTTTGAAGCAAACATTTTTTATGTTGTTCATGTCCACTGATTTAAGCTTTATTTTTAATTATGTTTTCATTTGTATAATAATAGCAATGTCATCTTGATGTATATCATTTACAAATGTCATAATCGTCTAAAAACACGCCATGTGAAAAGCCCGTAAAACTAAACAAACAAACAAACATAGGCACCACACACACACACACACACACACACACACACACACACACACACACACACACACACACACACTCGAGCGCCAGCTCGCCCTCCCGCTTGATTTTCCCTGTCCGGATTGAAAATCTCGATACGAGTCATGAAATTGTGACAGTGCTGTCTGGATCAAGTGAATCAGCACTCTCTCTTCGATTAAACTCCCTCCTCACTTTTGTTTGTTTTTGATAGAGAGAGAGAAAGAAAGAGAGAGAGAGGGGGGGGAGGGGAGAGAGAGACACAGAGAGAGACAGAAAGAGAGAGAGAGAGAGAGTCCTAATGGTCAGAGGGTTATTTATGCCAAGCCGGGAATACGCATTTGTTTGCCTGACAGGTGAATATTAGGAAAATTAATCCAGCACTTGATTCAGACAGCACTGTGACAATTTCATGATTTGTAACGCTTTTTGTTGTTGTTGTTGTTGTTGTTGTTATTGTTGTTTTCTTTCTTCAAATCTGGAAAGGGAAAATCAAGCGGGACGGCTAACCGGCGGACACTCTTGGCATGGCGTGAAGGATGTCAATAATTCAGCCACCGTGTCATAAACTGTTTTTGTGGCGTGTTTCTGGTTCAGGGTATCATCTTTCAGGATATGGTCTCTTCAGCATATGATCTTCTCTCTCTCTCTCTCTCTCTCTCTTCTCTCTCTCTCTCTCTCTCTCTCTCTCGTAAGAGTTTGACAGCCCTGAAAAGGATCTGCGTGCTCGGCTGGGCTATGGCGATGCAAACTGTAAACGCCATCATGCTGTGTTGTAGCTGATTGTGGGTGCCGGAATAGCTCAGTTGGTAGAGCGCCGGACTCGTGATCCTGGGGTTGAGGGTTCGAATTTCGGTACAGGGGGATTTTCCCACGGAGTTAACATTGGTTATGACTCCATTCCCCATACAGTCTTCGAATGAGACTATAAACCGAGGTTCCGTGTGTGAACGCAGCACAGCATCTTGCACACACGTAAAATCCCATCACCAACTTTCGGAAGAGAAGGCAGTTTGGCCGTTGGTATGGATGACACGTTACACATAGCATGCACCTTCCCCGAAGGTGGAGTATGGCTGCCTTAATGGCGGGGTGAAAAAACGGTCATACACACAAAACTCCACTGCCTGTCTAGACAGGCAGAGCCCGCAGGAGTATCAGCCTGCGTACGCAGAAAGAAAGAAAGAAAGAAAGTACCTGATTATGTTGTATGGTACTGCATTGTATTTATTGTATCGTATTGCATCGTATCGTATCGTATATTGTATCGCATCGATTTGTAATGTGTTCTATTGAATTGTATTGCATTATATTGAATTGTATCGTATCGTACCGTGTTGTATCGTATCGTATCGCTTCGCATCGTGTGGAATAACTTCATCTCACAACACTTCTCTTTGTGCAAAAATTTGGCTGCTGTCTCCACGCCTAGCTCATCCCTACAGCACACGACTACACATACTTTCTTCTTTTGTCTGCCTTGGCTTAAGGCTGTGTCAGGCCAACTGACATAGGCTAGAACATCCAAGGCTACATCAAAATGTTGTTATGCTCAGCATAGTTATGCGGGGATTGTCTTCAGTGTGACAAGCTCCTAGCATGACATTAACAGTCTTCAAAATCCCCTAGTCGGAGTGTGGCTGCCCACGTGCGGGCTAATCAAAAACGGTCACACACGTAATGTTCTCACCCTAGCTGATGCAATTGTACCATAGTGTTAGTACTTTGGCTGTTCGGATTATCCCTGGAGTCTTTTAGCCAGGGTACGACAACAACAACTTCTTCTTTTGCATAGGCTATTTTTGTTTGCCATTCTGCAAAAAAATTTCTCAACAGAATTTTGCCTGGGATTCCCTTATTGCTGTGTATTTCTTTAACGTACGTTAATGTATGCAGCAGACTGTTACCTCGATTTACCGTTTCATTCGAAAGAAATGTCTCTCTGACCACCATTTACGATCCAGTGGAAAAGGGGAGAGGGGGGTAGAGAATCGTCCGGTTAGCGACTTGAACCAAAGATCCGGATTCTCTGTTCCTAGGGGCGTGGGTTAACCGCTAAGCCACCTTGGGTTTGGGTTTGGGTGGAGGTCGTGGTGGAAAGGAGAGCGGGACATTGCGTGGCGCCAACGTCAAATGACGATGTCGGCTCGACACCGTGCACGCACAGTCGTGTACACACACACACACACACACACACCACACACACCAGAGTTATGTGGCATTATAGTGTACAGCCTTCCTAGCCGTTCGATTTTAGACCATCCACGTCCACTGCCGATAGGAAAGGGGAGGCTAAAGATCAATACACTTCCAGGGGAGTTGAACTTTTGCCACACAGTGAAGGGTTTGATATGTCCAGTCTGCCGTCCTGTTTGTCATTCTCACCCACTTTCTCCTTCCCACGACTTTTCTCGAATGTAAATTTTTTTTTTTTAATATAAAATTTTTGCCCAGTCGTAGTTTTGACAACGGAGGAGTTGTATGCCTTCTTTTGTTTTCCTCACAATTTATGTATTCAGATACACACACACACACACACACACACACAATTTTTAAAGTACTAATTTCCATCTGTGAGAGGCCTGTCAAGTAATACGTCATCTAGTGTGTAATTTGATTAATTACGTCATATCAAATGACGTACGTCTCTTCCGTCACTACTTGAACTACTGGCACTCAGGGAGGAGGTCAATAGCTGACGGAGGCCAATAAAGCCGACAACCACATCAGCTTGTTGTCCTTGATGTTCTTTCATTTGTGTGGTGTGTGTGTGTGTGTAGACTATATATATATATATATATATATAGAGAGAGAGAGAGAGAGAGAGAGAGAGAGAGAGAGAGAGAAATGCGTTACACGTGCACGTGGTGTGTGTGTGTGTGTGTGTGTGTGTGTGTGTGTGTGTGTGTGTGTGTGTGTGTGTGTGTGTGTGTGTGCTTGCGCGCGCGCGTTCATAAAAGAGAGACACAGAGATAGTTTATGTAATGCCTGCAAACATCCGCCAACCGACAAAAAAAAGAAAGCAAAAAACAAACTGTTCTGCTTTGCTTATTTAAACTGAGCGAATGATCGATGACAGCGTCAAAAAAAGAATTACACATAACAAAAACAAACAAGCTACCTAATATGTAAAGAAAGAAAAGAACGAAAGAAAGAAAGGAAGGAAGGAAGGAAGGAAGGAAGGAAGGAAGGAAGGAAGGAAGAAAGAAAGAATGAAAGAAAAGAAAGAACGAAATACATAATTCAACGAATGATCAGAGGAAGTAGGAAATGAAATGAAACTGTAGCCCAAATTCAACGAATGATCAGAGAAAGTAGGAAATGAAATGAAACTGTAGCCCAAATTCAACGAATGATCAGAGGAAGTAGGAAATGAAATGAAACTGTAGCCCAAATTCAACGAATGATCAGAGGAAGTAGGAAATGAAATGAAACTGTACCCCAAATTCAACGAATGATCAGAGGAAGTAGGAAATGAAATGAAACTGTAGCCCACTTGTTTGTTTACATGAGCTAAAGAGACAGACAATGTCAACATCCATAACAAACAAGAATTCCACGACCAAAAAAAACCTCACTTTGAAGACAGTGCAGTCATTGTGTACACGAACAAGAAAATGACAGCAACAGATAAATCAATAAACAAATAAATAAACAAATAAATAAATAAATAAATAAACAAATAAACCACAGAAAGTGACCATCACACGAAACAACAAAAAACCAAAGAATCAAAACTTTAAAAGTCATTTTCTGGCATCTTGGGAGAAAAAAACAACCCTAATCAATAACATTAATAAACAACCACACACACAAAACTACAAACAAACAAACAAGTTCCGTGTTTGACATTCAAGAGAATGAAGCAGGATGAACGAACAGTAACATTCATTACGAACAATAATAAACCACAAACAACAACAAAAGCTGATGTGTATCTCTTGCAAAGAACTAAAGTAGAATGACAGGCGTAACATTGAATAAACAAACCATGAACAACAACAACAAACAACAAACCAAACAAACGAACACATTTGTGTACTCACATTCGAAAGCGTACTCGGCATTCTCACTGCCATCCACGGCTAGAAGTACTTTCCGCTCGATACCTGGGGCGGCCATAGCTATCTGGCAGAGACTACAAGACCAACACAGCCCAATGGTGACGGACTCTTGATGCGTTCCTGTCGATCTGTCCTCAACACTGCTGCTGTAAGGCCTACTGCCGCCGCCGCCGCCGCCGTCGCTGATGTTGCTGCTGCTGCTGCTGCTGCTACTGCCAGCGTGGCCGCCCGCGGACTGTCTCACCGCTGCCCATCAGCGGCGTGGGTTGCTCCCATCTGCGTTGGCCAAGTAAAGGGTATGGGGGGGGGGGGGGGGGAGGGGGGGCGATTATGAAGATGAGGTCAGGTTAAAAAAGATGTATATATGTGTGTGTGCTGGAGAATGCCGAACTCGTTTGCTGGCGAAAAGTAAGAGGGATCGATGATCCGATCTTAGCAAAGCGAACAGAAAGAGAGTGGAAGTGAGGAAGGAGGGGAGGGGGGGGTATCGGGAGAGAGAGAGAGAGAGGGGGGGGGGGGAGAAAGAGAGACAGACAGAGGCTGAGACAGAGAGTGAGAAAGAGACAACCAGACAGACAGAGACAGATTGACAGAAAGAGAGAAACGAAAGAGACAGACAAGCAAAGACAGATTCAGATAGAGCGACAGAAACAGAGAAGACAGATAGCATGAAGGAGAAAATGGGGGAAGGGGTCGGACTGAGGGGAAAGGGAGGGCGACATGGGAGGGTGGGGCCGGGAGGAAAAAGAACCAGCGGACGACTGAACGATAAAATGAGTTTATTGATCTCAAGAGGCGGGCGGTTGACTACATTGTGAAGCCTAAAATCCCAGCGTTCAATCCTCCGATCCATATCATTGATTTGGCTTCCTTGAAAAGGCCGCGCGATCAAAGACGTCGTGTAGCAGTCAGTGACACAATACTGCTGAAAAGGTCAGGGAGAGAGGGAACAAAGGGTATTCAAACAGGGACGATGGACGTTGTTTGTAAACAGCAAAGGCTGTTGAAGGTCGCACCCCGAAATGTTTCCAGATTATTGTGTTTGAATTGGCTGCTGTGCTTTTTTTGTTTAAAGGATTCGTTTTTCGCTTGTTCCATGCATGAAAATCCACTTTAATGTTTTCTTTTCTTTGCTTTTAATGTCCGTGCGGTTTAAGTTATTGATTGTTCTTCTGATCGTATTGTTTCATGGCCAAGTTGGCCGCAGACGCTATATCAGGACTAAAATCATGTCCAAAAAAAAACTTTGTTTGTTTGTTTTTCAATGTATAAATTCCAAATCAAGGTTAAAACAAATCCAAGTTCACACCAGCATCTAAAAGCAGATGTGAACAATTGTCCAAACGAGCAAGTGACAAGCACCTGTTTTCTTCAAGGGTTATGGCTGCCCCATGACAGTAGATCGTAGCGGTACCGCGGACGTTTGGGCCAGTCAGGAATGTCCGCAGCCCTCTGCCCTCAGTCACGTGCAACAGGCTGGAGGTGGTGTACATTGTACACCAGTCCGGTCCTTTTCATGAAATCCGTTTCAGTCTGCCTAGGGCCATCCATCCTCTACAGTGCCCGGTGGGAGGGTCTTGGAAGGGGATTGTCATGTCGAGATGCAGGTCTGTATCAGTGATTGAGGTGATCGACAACGGCGCGAAGGGGATACCTGCCAGTGTAGACTTTTGTTGCCTGAAGCCTATGTGTTGTCACTGATCATATTTCCTTAAGTGACAGCATGAGAATGTGTTGAAGCTTCTCTTTCTCTGCTCGTTTTTGTACTCCCAGTTCTTATAGAACAGGGAGTACTTTAGAATGGGAACGAAGAAATGCTGTCTGTATGTGTGTGAGTGTGTCTGTCTGTCTGTCTGTCTGTGTGTCCGTGGTCAAAGTGTGTTCCACTCGCTCCAGACAAAACTACTGGGCCGATCTTTCTGAAAATTTGTACGAATGTTCATTATGGGTCAAGGATGATGCCCGACGTTTTAGTTTACCGTTACAGCCGTTACTAACGGCTGTAACGGGTTTTTTTTCTTTATAGAATATCTCCGAAAGTACTTGGCCGATCTTTGTGAAAATTAGCAGGTATGTTCATTATGGGTCACGGATGATGCCTGATGTCTTAGTTTGCCCCGTTATAGCCGTTACTAACGGTTGTAACGGCCTGTAACGGTTTTTCTTCTTTATGGAATATCTCAGAAAGTACTTGGCCAATTTATAAGCGGTTTGGATGATCTTGTGACAAATCGGATCCTCTGTCCATATGTAAGTGATGTAATGCTGAAAATGGATTAAACAACCGTTAAAAACCGTTATTCTGCCGTTATTGTACTCCCAGTTCTTAAAGAACAGGGAGTACTTTAGAATGGGAACGAAGAAATGCTGTCTGTATGTGTGTGTGTCTGTCTGACTGTCTGTGTGTCCGTGGTCAAAATGTGTTCCACTCGCTCCAGACAAAACTACTGGGTCGATCTTTCTGAATATTTGCAGGTATGTTCATCATGGGTCAAGGATGATGCCCGACGTTTTAGTTTACCGTTATAGCCGTTACTAACGGCTGTAACTGCCTGTAACGCTTTTTCTTCTTTATGGAATATCTCAGAAAGTACTTGACCGATCTTTCTGAAAATTTGTAGGTATGTTCATTATGGGTCACGAATAATGCCCGATGTTTTAGTTTACCGTTATAACCGTTCCCAACGGCTGTAGCGGCCTGTAACGGTTTTTCTTCTTTATGGAATATCTCAGAAAGGACTTGGCCGACCTTTACGAAAATTAGCAGGTATGTTCAATGTGGGTCACGGATGATGCTGATGTTCTAGTTTTGCCCCGTTATAGCCGTTACTAACGGTTGTAACGGCCTGTAACGGTTTTTCTTCTTTATGGAATATCTCAGAAAGCACTTGGCCAATTTATAAGCGGTTTGGATGATCTTGTGACAAATCGGATCCTCTGTCCATATGTAAGTGAGGTAATGCTGAAAATGGATTAAACAACCGTTAAAAAACCGTTTTTCTGCCGTTATTTCTTATATATAGGTGGATTTTTAATGAAATTTGGTATATAGAAAGGTTATCACACACAAATGGCACTTCTATATAGTGTTTCAAAATTTGACCGTTAAAAACCGTTATTCTTGACATATTGTCCAATTTGGATTAAATTTGATATGTACACAGGCTTTAGCCCAGTGAGGACTAAAATACCGGTTTCAAAAGTGCATATCGGTTATATAACCGTTAAACCGTTATTTTGCCGTTATTTTTTATATATTGGTCGGTTTTAATGAAATTTTGTATATAGAAAGGTTATCACACACAAATGGCACTTCCATGTAGTGTTTCAAAATCTGGCCGTTAAAAACCGTTATTCTTGACACATTGTCCGATTTGGATGAAATTTGGTATGTACACAGGCTTTAACCCAGTGAGGGCTAAAATGCCGGTTTCAAAAGTGTATATTGGTTATATAACCGATAAACCGTTATTTTGCCGTTATTTTTTATATATATTGGTGGATTTTAATGCAATTTTGTATATTAGAAAGGTCACCACACACAAATGGCACTTCCATGCAGTGTTTCAAAATCTGACCGTTAAAAACCGTTATTCTTGACATATTGTCCGATTTTAATGAAATTTGGTATGTACA
>CM031615.1:56808275-56810410 GCA_018398815.1 Conus ventricosus | reverse complement strand
TTATATTGACACTGTTCTTGAGCCAGTTCTTCTTCCTCTCTGGAGACAGCATGGTGGCAACAGACTAGTGTTTCAGCAGGACAATGCTCGACCCCACACAGCCGTTCTCACACGAAATTTCCTTCGGGACAGCAATGTGGATGTCATGCAGTGGCCCTCCATGTCCCCAGACATGAATCCCATTGAACATTTGTGGGACGAACTTGGACGACGTGTGCAAGGTCAGCAGAATCCCGCAACTACCGTTGCTGAGCTCACCCAAGCATTGCAGCATCAGTGGAACGTGATACCGATCCGTATCATCCGTCGTTTGTGCGCTTCAATGCCCCGACGTTTGCAAGCTTGCGTTCGTGCTCAAGGGGGACACACCAGATATTGACAGTGTATTCCTTCTGTCGCGCCTAAATGGGCTTCACTTCAGGCGAATGTGCACCTGTTATAGGCAAACTAATGTACAGTGGTCGCACTTTTGTCACACGTATTTGCTTTGATGTGTGTTTGTTTCATTTCAATAAAATTGTCAGTTGACAATGGAATTGCGTTTTCTTTGCCTCTCAGTATAGATAGTGTCTGTGAGGCTTTCTGGACACTGTCTTGAAATGCGTCACTGTAAAGCTCATTCTTGTATACATTAACATTTTCCTCTGACCAAATTATTTTTTCTTCTCCCTGTTGACTCTCATCCCCGATCTTTACTACATTACACACATTTCTCCATGACACTTCCAGTGGTAGGTGCCACGAATCTACACAATCACCAACATGTAAATCAACACTCGACAATAAATCACCATGGATAAAAAAATAATCGATCACGCTGCATCCATTGGGGGACACAAAAGTATACTCTCCTTCTTTATCACCATCAGAGAAACCATTCAGAATAATCAGATCAAACAAGAAACAGAAATCTAATAATGATTTACCAAAATTATTAACAATGTCATCTTTGGAAGAACGTGTAGAATTTTCTTCATCCATTTCAACACACTCCCCCTCCCACTCATAGTTAACCATACTTTCGTAATCAGCTTGTTTCTGGCCTGTTCTGGCATTAAGATCCCCCATAATCATAAAATAAACTTCATCTTTTTCAAAATGTTGTAACAATGTTTCTTCTAAAATTATAATACCATCTTTAACCATTTTCTCACTGTACAAAGGGCCTCCTTCCGGAACCACATAGCAGGCAATTAAAACAACATCTTTATCTGTTCCAAATCCATCCTTGTCAACTTTAATGGCAATAGCATTATCACAATCTAACTTTATTTCAGTTACATTCTTTTCTAGTTGCTTATTTACTAACAGTAATACTCCTCCGGAATTCCTGCCATGAAAAGAGAACTTTTTTGCTGGCGCATGAAACTTTAAGTAATTCGTAAACACGGTACTAAAATCAAATGAAAGATCAAGAAATGTTTCGGTGAGACAAACAAAGTCAAACATATTCACATAATTAACAAAAGAAACATCTTTTAATTTGCTGTACAAATTCTCAACATTATAATTCAAAAACGTCCACTGGTTTGGATGGTCGAGCCTGTCCTATGGCTTTTTTGAAACGTTTGAACGTAAATTCCTCTCCCTTCTTCCACTACCACCTGACCCCCCACCCTTCGTTGAAACTGTTGGGGCCTTGCGGGGCTGGTTACCAAGATACGCATGCAAGCCCGTCTGCCTGCCTGGCACAAGTCCGCTACAAGCTGCACGTGCGTCACTGCCACGATTACCCCCCGTGTCACGGCACGGGGAATCCCCGCCGCCACTGGCTGACGCATGTTGTCTACCGTCCCTGTCGTTGCCTTTGAACACCTGTCCTCCGCCCTCACTGCTACTGTCACGCCGGGCCTCAACCTGGGTGGCACGCATGCCACGGGGTAGGGGGGAGGGAGGACTGCCGCTGACCTTCTCGTGCTGCATGGAGGTGTTGTCCTGGCGGGGAGGGGACGCCTGTCGTTGATCGAGTGGTGACGGTACACACCCCTCTCTCGTAGCTCGGGTGACACGTTGCGGTGTGTTGCCCGTGCACTCACTACTGCCGGCAACTTCGGCATATGTGCGGGAGTCTGGAAGTATGGGGCCAACAACAAGCTTTCCTTTCGAAAAGAATGCCCGTTTCCCTTCCTTTCTGG
>CM031615.1:56795775-56803275 GCA_018398815.1 Conus ventricosus | reverse complement strand
TGTTGTTGTTGTTGTTGTTGTTTTTAAAAATGATTTGATTTTAACTTAAGTGTGACAGACATTTTTTGTGTGTCTTTTGAGAAAAAGAAATAACTGGTTTTGAGTTTTATCTTAGCATTTCAGTTGTCACTTTACTTTTCATTTTACAGTGTTTCAGCCCTGGTATGGCTTTTGTGGTCGGCAGGGCCTAAAGCAACATGATCTGATTTGATTCGTTAGGACAAAACTTTTTTTTCTGTTATGAGTTGACCACGCTCCAAGAGAACAACGTGATCGTCTGGGATACGATACAGTTGAAGGTGAAACGGGATCAAAAGCTTAAACAAAAGCAAAGTCTGAGGTCGAATAAAGACCTAAAAGTTAAAGCCCCACAGCCTAATGGCGACAGTGGGAGTGAACCGTTACGACTTTCACCGTGTCTGGGACACAGCAGGACGGAAGGTGAGACCGATCCCACTCCTTCCGCCGCTTTAACCTTCCCTGAACTGAGTCAGGTATCCGTTGACTGCTGGGTGCACAGAGAGGGCTTTCAGGTGGTAGAGAATCCAGCTGCACAAGTGGTTGGAAGCCAGGACCGTCAGCGTCGCGGGCAAACGCTCTAACCACTGAGCTACGGGCCACTCTCAAAGAACACTGAAGGCCCCCCTTGAAGAAGAAGTCGCCACACTTAAAATCAGCGTGCCGCAGCGCTGTGTGACTCTGGTGGTCAACAGGACCCTTCTGATCCTTGGATCATGCTGTGGAGTCTTCTTCCTGGGCCAGCAAAGCTACATCTCAGCCATGACAAGGTAACAGACAGCGCGTAAAAATTACCGTGGGGAAGGTATTGAATGACTCTGTACTGGGTTATCTTTCATGTCATTTGTCCAGACGTTTGGCCTGTGGGAGATTTGAACCCAAAACAGTGTGCCATTGATTAAAAAAAAAAACAGAAAAAAATACCACCATTATCGAAAGGGACATAATGACATTCGATGTACCATGATGGCCGAGTCTGACAGAAAAAAAATGATCTCATGGAAACAAGAATGTGTGTCGCTTGTCGGTGATAAAGAATCAGATCAGAATGTTGCACGGAAAAGTCGGGAAGCCGTGGACGAAAACGTCAAAAGAAAAAAAAAAGAAAAAAGAAAAAAGGACTAGTCCCATAGCCAATCTACGGAAGGGGCAGTGAACTGTCGGTGGTTCACCGCGTCTGACGCACGAATCGTTGAAGACAGACACCATTGCTCTCCTTCCTCCTCGTTTACCTCCCTTGACCTGAATCGAGTGTCCCTTTACTGTTCGGAAGGCACAGACGGTTTTCAAGATGAAAAAAATCCGACACAACAAAATGGCTCGAAATTTAGACTGTCAGCTCCACGGCCGAATACCCTGACCATTGGACCACAAGCCCACCCCCCACCCCTCCTCCAAGCAACGTAAACACACACACACACACACACACACACACACACACTAAATAACGGGTGGGCCCGAGAAAAGCCTGGAAGAGAGGGAAAGGAAAGCGTAAACCAAATAATGGATGGCCATTTTCTCCGTCATAAAAAGTAACAGATGGCACATACGGAAAACTACGTGTTCACTCGTGCGTGGTAGGATCTCCGTCTCATTCTACGTCTCTTCCTCGAGTCTTTCCTCTCTTTTTTTTCCCCGGTCCTCTCACACCTTCTCTAAACTCGTCCCTTTTCACCAAGGTGATACATCTTGCAGCCATTTAGAGCAGTGTTGTTTTTGATGTCGCTGTGGGGCATCAGTTTGTACAGGAACTTTGACCCTAGCAACGTTACAACTGTGGCAGTTGTAGGTGGTGTTGACGAGGACTGACATGTGAGACACCTGAAGGAAGAGTATTGTCCAAAATAGACCCAAGTACGACAACAATGACACACATACACACACGCTCGCACGCACGCGCACGCTCGCACGCAAGAACAGAGAGAGAGAGAGAGAGAGAGAGAGGGGGGGAGAGAGAGAGAGAGAGGGAGAGAGGGAGAGAGCTTGTTACTCATTTCACATCCATTTGAAACCCTGAAAGTTGGAAACAAGTCTGACTGTGATTTAAACAAAATCTACAAAACTACTCTGATAGATAAAAACCCACCAGCATTTGACAGAACGAGTTTGTTGTTGTTGTCGTCTTGTGTAGGACGTGTCTGCGATTGGTTGGAGTGAATGAGTAAGTCAACATGAGCTGAGAGGGTGGAAAGGAACGCAACATGCCAGATAACAAACAACTCATGTTTGCTTTTTGCCAGTCATAGATAGGAACTGTTACAGAAAGGTCAAAGCATGCGCTTGTCCTCTCTCTCTCTCTCTCTCTCTCTCTCTCTCTTCTCTTCTCTCTCTCTCTCTCTCTCTCTCTCTCTCTCTCTCTCTCTCTCTCTCTCTCTCTCTCTCAGTTTACTTTCTCTTGGCATGTAAACACTAAAAAACCATCAGAACTCTACCAGTTTTCTTGTATCAAGCGTTTCAGCTGCGTCAAGTTGCTCTATCGTGCAACAATATCTTTAACCTTATAAGTTGTATATTTAATTAAGAAAAACTTGTGTGAAAGTGATTGTTCAATTACTCCCCTTCATGACGGGCAATGGCCTATATATGAATAAAGCATCTGAATCTGAATCTCTGTCTGTCTGTCTGTCTGTCTCTCTCTCTCTCTCTCTCTGACCAGTCGCTATCTATCTGGAGCGGGTGATAAAATGTTTCACGTGCTAACACAACTGCCGTTTCCCGGTCTGCGCAATGATAACACCGGAGGCAAGGGTCGTTTTGTGAACATGGGGAGGCGTGCTCGGGTGGCTTTTATGCCGCGTTGCCCAGCAACTGCCCTCTGAGGGACTTGAACCCAAGCACGGCGTTCGTGAGGTGGACACGGCCTTGGTGAGAATTTAAAAGAAGAGACAGGTGGCAAATGAAATTGAACGGATTTGTGTTAAAGACAAAAAACAAAACAAAAAACCAAACAGGTTTTGAAAGTTTCGACACTGAATAGATTTCTCTTCTTTTTCTTCCTCCTCCTCCTTTTTTTCCCTCCTCCTTCTCCTCCCTTATCTCATTCTCCTTCTCCTTCATCCCCCTCCTTCTCTTCTTCTTCCTTCCCCTCTCCTCCCTCTGCTCCTCCTCCGAGTGGGCGTATGGGCATTCAGAGATATATCAGCTCCTCCACCCCCCCCCCTCCTCCCCACCGTGTACGTGCAGTCCAGGCCAGTAAAAAACCTAGAATAACCATGATTAATCATGTTTTTGAAAAAGCATCTCTGTCTGTCTGTCTGCCTATCTGTCTTCAAGTAAAAGCAAGTTCAGATGTTCCTCAGTATTTGGACGAGTTCCTCTTCCGTGAAGGTTCTCGGAATTTGGAGCGTGTTGACGATGGACGATCAGTTTAAGATGATGGCAAGAAGAATTGTCTGGAAATCTCCATCTGGTCTCGTAGGGCTGCACGGGGGAAGAGAGTGCTGGGTGTTTAGGTCCTCTGTCTCTAACACGTGCTTCAAGACAGACGCTAGTGAGAAAGGGCACGAGCCTTGGACGCGTGGTTCCAGCCTTGTCACGTGATCCCGTATCACGTGCAGCTATTACAGGGCAGCGGCCAATCAGTTTCTGAGAACCCTTTGTGGAGACAGCTAATCTGGGATCAGAGATACCGCCTCCCAGCTAGACGTTAAGTTACCACGCTTCCTTTCTTTCTCTTTTGCTTTCTTTCTTTCTCTTTTTCTTTCAGTCTTTCTCTTTTTCTTTCTTTCTTTCTGTCTTTTACATGTCCAGTCCGGAGGATTTCATTTACACGGCTTCGTCAGGGCTGACTGACAAAATTTCGCAAACAAAACAAGGTGCGTGAGACGATCATGTCAGAGTGCCCTTCATCACAAACATGTGAAACTCGCTTATTTCTCGTACAAAATTAAACAGTGTGACACATCCATATGATACTTATCTACTTCACATACAAAAAGCGTTGCAAAAAGGGTGTGATTGGGGCTGACTGACAACACTTTACCAGGAAAACAAAAAGAAACCAGAGTGGCACGGTCATGTCAGAGTGCCCTGCGTCACGAACTAAAATCAGTCTTTCGTGTCATACTAACCCTCTTCAGATTGCTTGATTGATTGATAATCTTTATTTCCAAGGGTCACAGATAAGCAAATATATGCTTTTTATTCATCCGGCCCTTGCCCGCTAAAGGACTAAGCGTGACTAGCAACTAACTAAGCATGACTAGCAACTATAACTCACAAAACGTTTCACAAACATATACATCTTTGAAAAATGTGTGAAACTATGTAGATGGCTGATTTCTTCTTCAGTATATGAATTTGAAAATAAACATAGAAACAACGAACAAGAATGAATGAACTGATTTCGAAGGGGGGGGGGGGGGGGGGGGGGGGGGGGGGGGGGGGGGGGGGGGGGGGGGGGGGAGAGAGAGAGAAAGAGAACGCCACACATCAGAAAAAAAGCAATAATTATTCATAAACGAAATGTGATGAGACACATTTGTGTCAAACTGACCAACTTCACGAAGAAAAAACAACGTGATGAATTTACGTGAGACTCACCTGCTTCACAAACATGACGAACTGCGATAAAATCAGGTCAAACTAACTTACGTCACTGATAAAAGGCCTTGCGATAAAATTACGTCAAACCAACCAACATCGTAAACGAAACATTTTGACGCAATCATGTCAAACTAACCCTCATCGCAAAAAAAAATCACTGCTATGATAATGTTAGATTAATCCTCGTCACAAGCAAAGAGTGCTTTGACATAATCATGTCAAAGTTGTCCACTTTAAAACAAAAACGATCATGATACAACCATTTTAGAGTTGTCCAGTTTAAAACAAAATACCCTGTGACAATCATGTGAAACGTGCTTACTTTAGAACAAAAAATTCCATGATACAATCATATAAATAAAGTTGCCTATTGTAAAAGAAAATACCATGTGACAATCAAGTGAAGCTTGCTTACTTTAAAACAAAAAATTTCCCTGATGCATCAGAATTATAAAATAAAGTTGCCTACTTTAAAACGAAAGCGCTATGATGCAATCATGTTAAAGTTGCCTGTTTTTAAAACAATAGGCACCGTGATAAATTCATGTTAAGATTACCTATTTTGAAATGGAAAAAAGCACTATGATATAAGTACGTTAAAGATTCTAGCTTTAGAAATAAAAAGAACTATGACACAGTCATGTAAAAAGTGTGCCTACTTTACAACCACAACAAATATTTGATTCAGTCATGTTAAAATAGCCTACTTAAGAAAATCACTTCGCTAACACCTTGACAAACTAGCCTTAAAAAACGCCATGATGCAATCAAACATAATATCCTGTCAAACCTGTTAAAGATGTAGAAAAAAAGAAACACAAGTGATTTTTTTTCATGGGAAAAAAATAAACACAAACTATTTGTTTGGCATTCACCATTCGAATTATCACCGAGGATTTGTTTGGGGGAAAAAAAGCTAGATCTAGATATAATCACATAATCATCTTGATTATGGCACACCTGAAATGCGTGGGGAAAAAAATGGTCCAGGAAGACATGCTTTTAAGGCAGATCGCAAAGGAAGGAAGAAAACGATGATAGAAAAACAGGAGAGAAAAGAAAAGACAAAGCAAAGAAAGCAATAGACAAAGGACATGTTTTGGTGTTGATGTCAGTTTAACTGAAAGATCCTCATTCATCCCATGGGGGTGTTTATAATCCTGACAACGCTACGACTGTAGGCTGTGTGACTGGGCACGGAAGACTAGTCTTTTTCACACACACACACACACACACACACACACACACACGCGCGCGCGCGCGCACGCACGCGCGCGCGCGCGCGCGCACACACACACACACACACACACACATCCATGTGTTGATTAATTCGGGCACTGAATTCGTGCTGGATGTAGGTTGGAGAGAGAGAGAGAGAGAGAGAGAGAGAGAGAGAGAGAGAGAGAGAGAGAGAGAGAGAGTTAGGGTGGGGATGGTGATGGAGAGGGGGGAGGGGGGGGGAGAGATCAAGAAGACGGGAGGTGAGACAGAGTGGGGGACAGGAGGTTGGGGTAACAGATAGCTTTAGACTTTGCGCCTGCAGTCTGAAGCCAGAGGCAGAACGACAGATTCATCCTTCAAAGTCATCACCCTCCTTACGAGCATGTGGCCACGTCGCTCTCGTAGGACTTGGACACACACAGCAATATTGTCTCCCTTGGTTTTTTTTTTTCTTCTACAGGTTGGTCAGAAGTGTAAAAAACAAAACAAAAAAACGATCAGGGGGTCAGCAGAGCGTAGCAGGAACGTATCACGTGGAACACGGAAGTTACACTTATAAACCGGAAACCCTGGTGACGAATAGCGTTTGGTGCTCTCACGGGACGCTACATATGTAGATGCAACACAGTGTACTGGAGGGTGACAATAGATGGAGCTCCAACCCTCTTCCCCATGTCCCGGAACTTTATCTTCCCCACACCCCACCCCCACACTCCCCTCTTCCGCCTCCTCCCCGACGCCCGCCCCCCCCCCCCCCCCCCCCCCCCCCCCCCCCCCCCCCCCCCCCCCCCCCCCCCCCCCTCCGCCAGACGAGGTGTCAAGCACGTGACAGAGAACAACATACCCACGGGATTTTCCGATCTTTTCGCCCCAGAATTTTGACTGAGCGCGGATAATTCCAGCAAGCCATTTATGAAAAAGTAAAACGGTAAGAGTCTGTGTCGATTTCAATGTTTCAGAGGAAACCCATACTGTTTCATTGTTTTAATAGAAAACTATACCGTTTCACTGTTTCTAATGGAAAACCATACTGTTTTATTGTTTCCATGGAAAACCATGCTGTTTCATTGTTTCTAATGGACAACCATACTGTTACATTGTTTTAATGGAAAACCATACTGTTTTATTGTTTCCATGGAAAACCACACTGTTACATTGTTTCAATGGAAAATAATACTGTTTTATTGTTTCAGTGGAAAGCCATGCGGTTTCATTGTTTCAATGGAAAAAATACTGTTTGATTGCTTTAATGGAAAAAACCATAATGTTTCATTGTTTCCGTGGAAAACCATACTGTTTCATTGTTTCCATGGAAAACCATACTGTTTCATTGTTTCAATAGAAAACCATACTGTTTCATTGTTTCCGTGGAAAACCATATCGTTTCATTGTTTCAATAGAAAACCATACTGTTTCACTGTTTCCATGGAACACCATGCCGTTTCATTGTTTCCGTTGAAAACCATACTGTTTCACTGTTTCAATAGAAAACCATACTGTTTCATTGTTTCCATGGAAAACCATACTGTTTCATTGTTTCCGTGGAAAACCATGCTGTTTCATTGTTTCCGTGGAAAATCATATCGTTTCATTGTTTCAATAGAAAAGCATACCGTTTCATTGTTTCCGTGGAAACCATAATGTTTCATTGTTTCCGTGGAAAACCATAATGTTTCACTGTTTTAGTAGAAAACCATGCTGTTTCATTGTTTCCGT
>CM031615.1:56773275-56785775 GCA_018398815.1 Conus ventricosus | reverse complement strand
TTGACCATGGGAACCACAGTCCCGTTTCCAGGCGCGTGCGAGTCAGTCTAATGACGTGAGCCAGACTCCAAAATGGCTGACAGCCGGAAACGATGAAACGGTGCCTCCTTTTCGAGAAGTCACGCAACCACGGTAATTGGGCTACAACGATTGCTTGTCTGGTCTCATCCATTTGATCAAGACTACGCCTCACCCCTTCTTTGTTTCCTTTTGCTTGCTTTCTTTAATCTTTTGTCTCTTCTTCTTCTTCTTCTTCTTCTTCTTCTTTTCTTCTTCTTCTTCTTCTTCTTCTTCTTCTTCTTCTATGTAATACTGTTCGGAGGTTATACAACTCACATAAGAGCGTGCTTCCTTCCAGATTGTGTGTGTGTGTGTGTGTGTGTGTGTGTGTGTGTGTGTGTGTGTGTGTGTGTGTGTGTGTGTGTGTGTGTGTGCGTGCGCGCGCGTGCGTGCGTGCGTGCGTGCGTGCGTGTTCTACTCTTCTTCTTCTTCTCTTTCTTTCTGTCTTTCTTTTCTTGTGTTTGTAATGCTCTCTAGAGGTTACTTCACTCAGGTAAGACTGCATTTCTGAAACGACATCTAGTCTTTACTCTCGTCTCCTCTTTCAAGAGTGTTGTGTGTTGCTGCACCGAGTCATTGCTGGCGGACTGTGTCTAAAGAGAAGATTACACTCCCTGAACGTGGTGACGATCTGGTATTGACAGCTCCCCTGTGGACTGTCTGTGCTAGGGTTGCGAGGGACTGACTGAGGTGTGGCTGTGTGTGTGTGTGTGTGTGTGTGTGTGTAGGAGAGCCGGAATGGGGGGGGGGGGGGGGGGGGGGGGGGCGTGGGAGTCATGACGTGAAGAAGGCAGGGGAGGTAAGACAGGCAGAAAGCGGAGGGTTGGAGCTGACTGTGTTGTGTGTGCTCTGTGCGGCTTTGGAAAGGGAAGTCCGAGTTCGCAGTGATTCGTGCTAGATTGGTTGAAAGCAGACTGTAAACTATGCTTGCACGAAGTCAGTCTCTCTCTCTCTCTCTCTCTCTCTCTCTCTCTCTCTGTGCGTGCACGTGCGCGCGTGTGAGTGTGTGTGTGTGCGCGCGCGTGTGTTGTAGTGAGGTAAAACAAATGCAGACTAATAATTCCTTCGGCATTAAACCAATAACTTGTCAAAGATTGAAAAGAAAAAGGGAGGGGGGGGGGGGGGGGGGGCAGAAAGAAAACGGGAATTAAAAAAAAAAGTGGCGTTAGATTGTAAATATAAAAATCTTTCGGAAAAGGTTGGGTGGAGGGGGGGGGGGGGGGGGGGAGTTGACAGAAGGAAAAGGGGACTGAACAAAGATGGCGTTAGATTACAAATATGGAAATAAAGAAGAAAAACCTTCGGGAAAGGGGGGGGGGGGGGGGGAGGCAGAAGGAAAAGCGGAATGAACAAAGATGGCGTTAGATTATAAATTTAAAAAAAAAATCCTTCGCAAGCAGCACGTGCGGACCATCCTAGTTCATCCTGAAAACAGAACATTTGTATTGCCCGCCCAGGGGCCTTTCGTCCGCTGACTGGGACTCATCAGTAGAGCAGGCTGGTTGTGCCTGTCCTCCCTTGGCATCAAATGGAGTTACACCGCAGTCAACAATTTTGTGGTATTCTCACAAGCAAGGGTTGGAAAACAGAATCCACTGGCACCCTTAAAACAACCAGTGAAGTGTTGAAAAGTAAAATGAGAAAGAATCACTACAAGGAAACAAAGTGCTGGAAAAAAGACATGTATGTATGTATACATACATATATACAACATAATTATATATTTTTCTTCAATTTAACGTCTTTCCACCATTGGTGATATTGGACAGAGGTTAAAAGAAAAAGATGTGTGTGTGTATACATGTATACATACATACATACATATATAGAACATAATTATATATTTTTCTTCAATTTAACGTCTTTCCACCATTGGTGATATTGGACAGAGGTTAAAAGAAAAATATGGAAGGGGGGTGGAGATTGTGTGTGTGTGTGTGTGTGTGTGTGTGTGTGTGTGTGTGTGTGTGTGTGTGTGTGTGTGTGTGGGAGCGGGGGTGGGGGTTGGGGGTGGGGAGTAGAGGAGTAATCTGTGGATGAGTGCGTATATGTACGAGTGGAATGAGTGTTTATGATTATTCAATTAGTACATAACTGAACGAAAAGTAATTTGGGAGTCCTAATTAATGTATCAGCTTATGGGATCTAAATTCTATAGAATAGTACTAATATCATATAGGGGCCTACTAGCAAGCATGTCGGATATATAACTACAATGACGCATAAAGTAACACAATAAATCAAAGAAAGATACCAACTGGACTAGAATTTAAAACTTTAGAGAAATCATGCAGTAACTGATAATTATTTAAACTGTCCTCTGTGGACAATGAATTATTAAATGAAATTTGATCAACTAATGATTGAGGAACCAACTGATTTATTACTGGGCACTGAAAAAATAAATGGTTTACAGTAATTTGTTTCCCCATGTACATAGTGCATTTTTTAAAGAATATTTTGTGCGAAATGCATTTAATCGTAACCTGTACATTAAACTTGTAACTGGTCTAGAATGTAAAATGGGTACATTATGTAAAAAGGATTCAGGATCTGTTCCTTTCATTCCTTTAACGCACTGCTGATAATATTGACTATTTGAATTTATCAGAAAATCATTAAATCGATCCCTCGACACTTTCTCTGTGCTTTAGTAGTTTAATAGTTAGTCGGTCTGAGCCTTTTTTGTTGCGCGCTGCTCTCTTAGCAGCCTGATCTGCCCACTCATTCAAAAATATTCCGCAGTGCGAAGGCACCCAGCATAAGGTGGTACTAATTCCTTTAATAGACAACTGGTGAATTAAATGTTTTATTTCTGTTATCATCTCTAATCGTGTCTTTATATTTGGGGATCTAAGGGCATATAAGACAGATTTGGGGTCTTCACAAAATAATATTCTGTAAACATTTATTGGGAGGTCTGCAAGATAATGTAAGGCCATAAGTATGGCTACTAGTTCAGCAGTAAAAACTGAATGATGTGTACCCATGTGAAACCGTTTTTGTCTGTTTTCAATGAAGGAATCGCAAAGGCTGCACCTGCGTTGCCTGTTTCGAGAATAGATCCTTCCGTATATATCTTTAGATCGTTTACATAGTGATTTTCTAAGTGAGAATGTACTGAGGTCTTTTAACATGTTGGGTGAGTGATTTTTGGATAAACTTGTGTGATCAATATCAAACACTGGTTTATATTGTTCCCATGCTGGAACTGGCGAAAAAGAAGGTTTAACTGCAATCTCTTTTTCACTTAATTTTGTTGAACTTAAGATGTCAAAAGCAAATGCATTTATGAATGTTAACGATTGTATTGTTTTGGCTCTTTTTGGAAAATCTGTTTGTGAACTTAAAGTAACTTGAGTTGCAGGAAAGGTGTTACAAACAGAAGCTTTTATGACAAATATTGTTGCCGAAAGTTTTCTCTGTTCATCAAGAGGTAAAATATTTGCTTCTCTGTAGGTTCCTAAAGTTGATGGGTGCGTGGGTACACCAAGAGCGAATTCATATGCTTTACAATCTATACTTTGGAGGTTTTTTTTTTAACAAATACTGTGGAGCGCTGAAGAAAACATCTTGGGCATAGGTCAGCCTTGAACGCACAAGAGATGTAGCAAGAGATATAAGTGCTCCAGTGTCTTGCACCCGGTGTTGTTTAGTTATAACTTTAAGAAAATTTAGACCTTTCCTAGCTTTATTTAAAATATACTCTATGTGATAATTCCATGACAGTTTTAAAGATAAATATACACCTAGAAATTTAATGATTTGTGTGCATTTACCATTAGAAAAAACACATATCATGGCATTCATTTCAGGCTATATACACACGTGTGTGGTGTGTGTGTGTGTGTGTGTGTGTGTGTGTGTGTGTGTGTGTGTGTGTGTGTGTGTGTGTTTGTGTGTGTGTGTGTATGTGTGTGTGTGTGTGTGTGTGTGTGTGTGTGTGTGTGTGTGTGTGTGTATGTGTGTGTGCGTGTGTGCGTGCGTGCGTGCGTGCGTGCGTGCGTGCGCGCGCGCGCGCGTATGTGCATGTGCGTGTGTGCGCGCGCGCATGAGCTATACCTTCTATATCATTCAACTGTTCCTACCGATATTTCTAAAGAAATTAAAACAAAATGCAACAGTGAACATATCACAAAAGAAAGAAAGAAAGAAATAAGGAAAATGACCAACCAAACTAAGCAGGAAGAGCTCCGAATGTTCAATTTGTGGGAGAGTTTTTATTTCAGCCCCTCCCGACCCCTCGACCACCCACTCCGACCCCGGCTCCATAAGCACACATAATCTGGTAAAGTGGGAGGTGATTGTCGCTCTTTTAGGATCGCTGCGAGAGAACCATCTCGTCCTCTGGCAATCTGTGGAACGGCGAGCTCAGGAGATTACAGCAGGCAGCCACGGTGAATATGTGATTCCTGAAAGTTTGGCAGAACAAGGTTACAGAGATTCATATCATAGTCTGTCTCTCTGTCGGTCTGTCAGTCCGTTTCCGTCTCTCGCTCTGTTTCTGTCTGTTCTTTCTATCCGTCTGTCTGTCTTTTCCACGCAGACCCCTCAGTTCGTCTCCGTCTCTCTCCCTCTGTCTCTGTGTTCGTTTCTATTCGTCTGTCTGTCTTTTCCACACACAGTCCTCCATTCCCTCCCCATCCACCAATCCGTCTAGGTCTCCATCGCAAGTGATTCTATGGATGTATTGGCTTTTAAACGTGATTTGGTTAGCCTTTTTACTGAAATTGTTTTTACTGTTTTGTCGTGACATTTTGTAATCATCTATTTTTCTCTTAGACAGCCTTATATATGTATTCATTCTTTTCCACAATCTCTCTCTCTCTCTCTCTCTCTCTCTCTCTCTCTCTCTCTCTCTCTCTCTCTCTCTCTCTGTAACCCCCTTCAACATGGGCCCCAGGCCTTTATCTGAATAAAATGTTTGAATCTTGTCCCCTCTCTCTGTGTCTCTCTCCGTCTCTGTCTGTCTCTTTCTCTCTCTCTCGCTGGCTCGTTCGCTCGCTCGCTAGTTCGTGCTTTATCTAGCTCATCCCTTTTCTTTTGAGTAAGAAGAATGAGTAAACAATATGACACGGGTTATTACCTGATAGCACTTCTATTGTTGTTACAAAAAAAAAAAAAACCAAAAAAAAAACCTGTAAAGATAAACAAGACGACAGCCAACGGGAAGGACTGAACCCGCTTCTGTTCTCTGTAAAGCCGGTCCTCTGAAGTTTTCAGGGTTGGTCTCAATCTATTTCGGTTATATTTGTTCTTCAGAAGACGATGGCAGTTGCTTCGCGGTTATGTTTTTTGCCGGTGGGTATGCAGTCATGAAATATGGGCTGGTACACCCATGGGTACGCTACCTTGGAGGTTCTGTCGTGTCACATCCGCAGGAATGTTCCAAGCTGGTTGGTTCGGCAATTGAGGACTATTTTTCTAGGTCCCACCGCACCTTCGGGTGTAATTTTTTCCTTTGCGTTCTTCATAAGGCGATGATAAACAAGTCCTATCCAACTGGACACGTTCTACACGACAAGATGTCAGAACCAAAGAAACACAGAGAGCAGGAAGGTGAGTCACAGACACAAGGACACAAGACAAAGGGGTGGACCTCCAATGAATCGTGACCATCCACTGTGACCAGTTCATGGTCGGAGGAATACACACCGCCTCGTCCAATCCAAACAAACCGTGATGAGGTAATCAGGAGGAAACAGCGTGAGAGCAGTCAGGCCAAGAGAGAGGACAGGCTGAGGCAGAGAACGAAAACAAATCTCAATTCCAATCTTGAAACCATTGATTATGCACCCCCCCCCCCCCCATTCCTACCCATCCTCATCCTCCCCTTTCACTGAAACAGCATGGTGAGAGACTTAGGCAGGTTCTGTGAGAGCAGCGAACGCCAGACCTGCATCCATTCATTGTTGTTCTACAGGATTTGATTGTCCATAGGGATGGGTAGAGAACTCGTCTTTCTCCTGTGAGATCAGGTCACAGCGTTTGATCTCTTTGTCGATGGATGCAGGAGGAGGAGGAAGAAGAAAGAAGAGCTGGAGGAGGAGGAAAATCATTTCTTTACAATATTTTTGATAGTTCTTCTTAGACGCGTACATTTCACTGATCTATGTTTCCCAAAACGTACCCCAAGACTATCATCTGAACAGTCAGCCCTCGAAATTAGAATCTTTATGGGACGCAGTACATCTATCGATGTATAGAGAGTGATCCCTGAAAAGGATTGTCATCTTTTTGATTGCGAGCGTAAACGTCTGCACACCAGAGAACCCATGGCAACAACGAACTTCAGCATGCAGGCTTTGTCAGTAGGCATGCTCTGATACGAAGAAAACAATCATGTGATATGTATTAACAACATTTTTTATCCAGGCACAACAAAGTATGTGACGCGAAGAAAAAATTCCGCATGAAAGAAGTGTATCCGTCGCGGGAAAAAAAAAGAAAAAAAAAACTATTAGAAAGTCCACAAACTGGCGGCGGCGAAAAGGACAGGCGCCAAAAGTAAGTTCTCTTTCGAACAAAACAGCTTACTTCCCCCACCCCCACCGCCCTCCATCCAAAACGCTGTGACTGTAACGTTAGTCTGGATCAATAGCTTTTGCATGATAACACCAAGAAGGCACGTAATACGAGGAAAGTTCAGGCGCCAAAAGTAAGTTCTCTTTCAAACAGAACAGCTTACCGCCCACCTACTGCCCCCACCCCCACCCCTACCCCAATCCCCCTCCATCCAAAAGGCTGTGACTGTAAAGTGGAGTCTGGATGAATAGCTTCTGCATAATAACACCAAGAGGAATACGAAGAAGAGGAAAAAAAAATTCCGAGCCCAATCTTAAAATCCTCGCCAGACGCAACAAGATATTTGACGCGAAACGAAAATTCCACACGAAAGAAATATATCTGTGGCAGCAGAAATATACGAATTGGAAAGTCAACAAAATGGCGGCAGCGAAAAATACAAGCGCCAAAAGTCAGTTCTCGTGCGAAGAAAACAGCTTATCTCCCACTTCCCCATCCAAAAGGCTGCGACTGTAAAGTGGAGTCTGGATGAATAGCGTGTGTGTAACGACACCAAGAAGGCACAAAAGACGGAGGGAGAAAAAAAATTTCCGAACCCAATCTTGAAATCATTGATTTTTTTGATGTTTTTTTGTTGTTTTTGTTACCCCTTCCACCACAGCGGCATAGTGGGGCGAGTTGGAGCAGGTTCTGTCTGTGCGGGAAACGCCAGAACAAACCCATTCATTTTTTCGACAGGATCTGATTATCCGTTTGGATGGTTAGAGAACTGCATTTCTTCCTTCAGTCGATCGATGAGGTAGGGAAGGAAGGAAGGAAAGAGGAGGAGCAGGAATAGGAAGAGGATGAAGAGGAAGAAGAAGTGGTAGGCAAAGAACGGTTGAGTGGGCGGACAGAGAGAGAGAGAGAGAGAGAGAGAGAGAGAGAGAGAGAGAGAGAGAGAGAGAGAGAGAGAGAGAGAGAATGAACGAACGAACGAACGAACGAACGAACGAACGAACGAATCTTTTTTCATGAGGGAAAAGAAAAAGCACAGTACAGGCGTTTTTGCATCTTGATCTCAATGAGGAAAAAAAAAAGAGCAACTTCGAAGGTGAATGAATCATTTAAACAAATACGAAAACTAAACTAAAATACAGATCGCAATCCAAAAAAAGCAAAAAAACCGCAAGCAACATTTCAGAGGGGGGAGGGGGGGGGGGGACCCAACTTTGCAAAACACGTTCTTTTTCTAATGAAAAAGGGAAGAACGTTAACAAAAGGTGGAAAGGTGAAGAGGAAGTCGATGGAAGAGAGAAGGGGAAAGGAAGGAGCACAAAAATAACATTTAACATGCATTTATGCAAAGATTGCTGTACTTGAGTATGCTCGAATCAACACACCTGAATTATGGAATAAATGAAATAAAACAACAATGTCAAAAAAGGTCAAATAATGTCAGCATCAATCAACACTGTTCGGAAATTTTCGCATAAGGTATGAGAAGCAGTGCCTTTTGGAAACGTTTAGGCCAGTATTTACATTAAACGCAGACAGCATTTTTGTTTTTGTTTTGTTTTGCATCAGTTATCAGATCAATGGAGCACCTAAGGCGGTGATTTTCTTTCTTTTTTTCATTTTTTTTTCCTAAGGCCAAAATCCACCGCTTCATTTTTTTTTGGGTGCTTCACGCTGTCCTCTTCATCTGCCAAAAAAAAAAAAGCAAAAAAAAAAAACAAACAAAAAAACACCATTTCTACTACTAGGTTGTTTTTTTTTCCCCAACTAGTCTCTTACACACCATGCATAGTCTGTTTGTTCATTTACAAATGGACACGTGTTTTGCAGATTTTAATGTTTTGGCGTTTGATACAAAGTGTCTGGGTTTGCAAGTGTTCTAATGTGTGGTGAACTGGCACACTCACTCTGACAATGCGTTGCTTGTACAAAGGAAACAATAACGCAGACAGCAAGTTATTCTACAATCACAAGAATATAAGAGGCTATAAATAAAAAGATCAAGAGAGACACAGAGAGAGAAGAGAGAAAGAGAGAGAGAGAGAGAGAGAGAGAGAGAGGGGGGGTGGGTGGGGGGGGGGGCGGTTTTGGTTTTATCTGTTAGCCAGAAGTCAGAGTGAAGGCCAGGAGCTTGACCTGAGGAGCTAAACAAAACTGCAGTTCGATCGGGTTCACCTTTACTATCGTCGTCCACCGGCAGTCTGCTGGTGCATTGAGATCATGGATACAGAGTACCGCAACGCACGGAGCCAGAAGTCCATTTAGACTGGCTTTGATCACGATTCCACACACTCCAGATAGTTGAAATGGTGCTCTTAAGTACCGAGAGAGCGAGGAGAGAGAGAGAGAGAGAGAGAGAGAGAGAGAGAGGAGAGAGAGAGAGAGAGAGAGAGAGGGAGGGAGGGAGGGAGAGAGAGAGAGAGAGAGAGAGAGAGAGAGAGAGAGAGAGAGAGAGAGAGAGAAACAGAGAGACAGACAGACACCACACACACACACACACACACACACACACACACACACACACACACACACACACACACACACACTCACTCACTCACCTCACTCACTCACACACACACACACACACACACACACACACACACACACACACACACACAGAGTGAGTGTGACGCAGAAGAGAGAGAGAGAGAGAGAGGAGAGAGAGAGAGAGAGAGAGAGGAGAGAGAGAGAGAGAGAGAGAGAGAGAGAGAGAGAAAAGAGGGTTCAGAGCAAAGTAGGGCCGATTTGCGGAATCACAGTGTTGGCGTAGCAACTGTATCTGTGAAATTACCGCGTTGCCATAGCAACTGTTATTTGCATAATCACCGCTCTTGCGTGACCATGAACATTCTGAAAGCACAGAGACACAGTTCTTGTTCTCAGTGGTTGCCCAGTTTGAACGCTAAAAGTTGCTGAGGGCGCATTTCAAAAGGCCAAGTGTGGCCACATGCACACATTCACACGCACGTCTCTTTATAGCATCTGGGACTTCCATACTCCATGGATAGGACAATCACGCCTGCGTCTTCTCCTGCGTGCGCAGAGAAGGTCAGTTTGGCCGTTGGAATGGATGACACGTTACACATCGCATGCACCTTCCCCGAAGTTGGAGTATGGCTGCCTTAATGGCAGGATAAAGAAAAAAAACAGTCGCACACACAAAAACTCCGCTGCCTGTCTATACATGGAGTGTCCGCAGGAGTATCAGCCTGCGTATGCAGAAAGAAAGAAAGAATTGTTCACGGCAACCATGCAGAGGGGACAGGAGCGATAGTTCACTCCTGTTTTCCTCTGTCTGCCTTTGTCGCAGTCCCATTCACAGGGGGACAGGCCGCTGACCACTTCCAGGGGAGATAACCGTTCAGCAGGCTGGGCCGCCCTCCTCGGCTACTCCCCACGGTATGCCAGCTTCTTCTTGTCTGCGATGTAGCGAGGTCGGCCGTTGCATGCATGTAGTCTGGCCCCGCAAGGTCTACCACCCAGTGTGTGCTTCAAGTTCGACAGTTCGACACTATGATCAGTGACGAAGGGTGGTGGGCAACGGACATCCAGTCTGTGAACAGGAAGCAGACACCGCGCGAATCAGACGGAAGGAAGTGGTCAATGCCTTGAGTGTGCGCAGTGGGACTCCAGGCAATAATGAAGGCGGAGATATTGATCCTTCCGCCAGCAAGGAGAACACCAGTGTCATGCCAAGCGAAAGCGTTCAGTTTGGGACTGACTGCTCCCTGGGGGCGCTGATAGGACTTGGCTCGGCACTAGTTGTCGTTCTTGATCTATTATCATTGCTCAGTTGACTACTATCGTCAATTTTTCTTTTTTTTTTTTTAGGGGGTGGGGGGGGGGAGGGATCCCCATCCTTCAAAAACGGAAGCCACCAACATAGAGAACATTTACACCTGCTCAACCAGTAAATAGAATTTTATTAAATACAGACATCCTTGAGACAAAGAAAACTAGGTTGTGCTGGGGACGTCAGTCATTCCGCTTCTTTTGTCATCATGAAATAAAAAAAGTAAGTAATTGATGAAAAATAACATGTAAAAACTATAAAAATGCTATGGTGACATAAGAGACACTGCGGAATGGGAAACCACTGTCTACCTTGGACAGTTAGTAGCGGAATTAGCGGTGACCAGAATGGCGCTGGTTTAGATCAATAATGATAATAATAATAATGATAATGATGACAGTGATAATAATAATGATGATGATGATGATAATAATAATAATAATAGTAATAATAATAACAATGATGATGATGATAATAGTAATGATGATGATGATGATGATGATGATGGCGATGATAACAGGGTACCTTTGCAGCATTTTCAGACACACTGTCACATCTTCACCAGACACAAACCAAACCCGCTTGTTTCCAGCCCCTCCTCCGCTCCTCCTCATCCCCGCCTACAACGCCTCTCCACACCCATCTCCTCCCTCAAGGCATCCACAGACACACAAGCACAACGGTTCGCGCCTCTCCCCCCCCCCCCCCCCCCCCACCCCCACCCCCAGCCCCCACCCTCTCCCCCACCCGCTCTCACAAATCATTCCAAGCACACACACACACACAAGAGAGAGAGAGAGAGAGAGAGAGAGAGGGGAGAGAGAGAGAGAGAGAGAGAGAAGAGATTCAATCAAATGGAATGAGTGATGAAGTGTGTGAAATGAATGATAAACTTTCCCGTCAGCCTTCGTGACAGGTTTGACAAGGTGTTTTCTTCAAGAGAAAGAGAGAGAGAGCTAGAGGTTTGGTTTATTTTATTCTCATTGGGCTTGACCAGTCAGAATGGTGTTGACGTCAAACTAAGAAGTGACGTAAACATAAACGAAAGGTCACATTACGTAAGTGCTTGTTCTAAACGCTTTATGTAGATAAATGATTGCTCGTTTTACAACGTTAGTGAGAAAAGGAGAGTGAGAGACGTTTGTCTTATTCTCATTGGGCTTGACCCGTCATAGTGGTGTTGTCGTCAAACAAAAGAAAGTGACGTAAACATATACGAAAGATGACGTAACTTAAGTATTTCTCGTTTTACACGCTTCATGTCGATGAATGGCGCCGACTGTTTTACCGCATTAGAGAGAGAGAGAGAGGGAGACAGAGAGACAGAGAGAGAGACAGACAGACAGACAGATAGGTTTCAACAAGAGAAAGTGATAAACTGTGTGAAATGACCGGTAAACCCCGCCAGTCTTTCTGTAAGCTCTGACATCATGTGAGTGGACTGTTCCGTGGAAACTCACAAGGTAGTTAAGGCTGTTTAAACGTGGTGTGACGTCACAACCACGGTGGCAAGTCAGAGAGAGAGAGAGCAGTTAGTATACGATCGTTTCAGAAACCATTAGACGACCTAGCTGTTGATGATGCAGGAGTCAAAGGAGAAAGAAAAGCAGCCAGTGAATGCCGGCGGATCTTTCTACCGATCAGAAGGAAAAACATTTTCCCAAAATTCGGCTGGTCACGTGGCATGACCTCTTCATTCATATTTATTTGGGGACTAAAATAGAAAAAAAAAAGATGAGATTGAAGTTTTAACAGTTTAGTTTGTTGACTGAATTTCATGTTATTTAAAATCCGCTCCATCCTCAACAGACAATACATCAATGTTGTCTTTAAAGTTGGGGGGGGGGGGGGGGGGGGGGGGGGGGGGGGGGGGGGGGGGGGGGTCAAAAAGTTCATCTTTTCTAATCATGTTCAACAACGCCCACCCACCCCACCCCACCCCCCACCCACCCCCGCCCCACGCCACCTCGCCAAAATTTAAATGAAAGTAAATACAAATTAAATACAATGAAGAAACAAAAAAAAAAAAAAAAAACAAGAAAAAAGAAAAGAAAGAAAAGAAAAAGAGTAACGTCCCCTGATTGCTGGGGCAATTCGGTCAGAAGTTATCTTCCCCATACCCTGT
>CM031615.1:56760775-56763275 GCA_018398815.1 Conus ventricosus | reverse complement strand
AATACAGACACGACTCTAAATATGTAGGAAAGAAGGAAGAAAGAAAGAAAGAAAGAAAGAGGAGAGGAGAAGAGAAAGAAAGAAAGAAAGAAAGAGGAAAGAGAGAGAAAAGAAAGAAAGTTGGCTCTAGAGAGACAGACACAGAGAGAGAAAGACAAAGAAAGAAAGAAAGAAAGAAAGAAAGAAAAAAGTTGCCTCTGGGAATGACAGCCAAAATTGAAAGCTGAGGTATAAAATGTGAATTTTTGTGGGGTTTTTTTGGTCGGTTGTTTTCCTATTTCAAGCTGCGGGTAGGAAGGTGAGTCAGCCGCAAGAATCGACCCGCCTCGCTGATCTCTAAAGCCTCCCTGTCTCCAACATCACCCTGCACCCTCTTCCATCCACTCTCTTCCCTCCCCTTTAGACCAGAACTCTTGAAATGGGGTTTGTTTGTTTTTCTCTCTGTTCTCATCCCCAACGACCCCAGTGGTGTTCCTCCCACGCTGAGCATCCCAGCTCTTTCCCAGTACACCACCACACCCAGGCTTTGAGCTGTCGCAGCCCCAGCACTTGCGGTCCACGTGGAGCAATCCATTGGAAGTCGTCTTGAGGCAGTGCACTGCTGCCAAGTCACTTTGATGGTGTTCATCGGCGCCTGTTCTGATCCAACATACGCGGGACACCACCTGTTGTTGTTGCTGTTGTTGTTGTTGTTTGTCCTTTGCATGCGAAGAAGACCACGATTTCTGCTATCTCTGGGTTGTGTGTGTGTGTGTGTGTGTGTGTGTGTGTGTGTGTGTGTGTGTGTGTGTGTGTGTGTGTGTGTGTGTGTGTGTGTGTACGAAGAAGGCTGATCAGGCCGATCCTCGCATTGAATGTCTGCTGCAGTGTGGACAGGACAGACTTGGAGATGAGCCAAGCTGAAAAGCGGTGCTTGCTCTGTCTTTTCCGAAGCTGACGTTGTTGCTCCTGTGCCTCCACTCGCCTCGTTTCAAAGTCTTTCACTCCGGATTTAATCATGGTGCAGGATGAGCGATCTTGCGCAGCTTCCGTCCAAGAAGCAGCACTTCAGTGAGGAGGCTTTCAGTGTGTGTTCGTAACACTTCTTTTGTCCTCCATGGGAACGCTTGCCTTTCAGCAGCTCGCCATAGAACAGTCTCTTTGGGAGGCGATTTTCATCCATACAATGTGCATGTCCGGCCCATCTGAGGGCATCACCTACTAAGCTCCTGACTGACGACTGTAATTGATCAGACATGGAGTCAACCTGAAAGAGCGTTCCCCTCTGGAGAAGTCCACGATGTCCGTTAAACGAATTCCCATGAACTTGCTGATAGCGACGCCTCACCATGGACGTGGGCGTGGGAATCAGATCGAAACCGTCGTCACCAAGAAAGCAGGGCATGAAGGGCTACAGAATTTGAAATCGCCTTTCACGGTAGTCAGTGAAAATAGGGATGATGAACACTTATGGAGTTCGATTTTGATCTCAGAGTATATGATGAAACTGTAACAATCTGTGTTTCCTTTCATAAAATATCCCAGCGTCAACCAGGCCAGAGAAAAACAGCTACTGCAGTGTTGCACATAAAATTTGAGCAACATTCTTACACCACTCCTTTATGGAGGAAAATCAGTTCCGAGGTTCCAGTCTTTCCATTTCAGCCCAGAGCACCCTAAACTTGGAAAAGGAGCCCGCAGAAACTGAACAATCTAACAAGTAAATGACTTTGATGGGAATCGATCCTACTATCTCCCAGCCTGCAATTCCGCGACACTAACCACTGTGCTACGTCGGCTAGTGGGTAGATAGTGTTGGTGGGTTGCTTTGATATAGGTAACACGATTGAGTTGTACGTGAAATATAATCCTTATGATTCCCTTTTTCTCCCACTCTTTGCTTTCCCTCCTTCTACCCCAGCCCCTTCCTCCCTTCTCCTCTCCCTCCTCATCCTCCCCAGCCCCCGTCTTCCGTTCAGAACTCTATAACAGGATATGTTTGATAAGATGGCTCAGCATAACACGACAGTGTTGAACATTAAATCAATGTTATGAAAAATGTGCCTTCCTCACACACACACACACACACACACACACACACACACACACACACACACACACACACACACACACACACACCTTCTCAATCTCTTTTCCTCCCTCGTCTCCCCTCTCCCCTCCTCCCGCATTCTTAAGAAGTCTTAAGCATGATATTTATCACAGGATGCTTTCATGTCGCTCGGCAAAGCTGTACATCAAGGAAGACTCATGATCGACGCTGTCTCACACAAACCACAAAGCCCGCCATTTCCCCCCAACCCCACCGCTTTCTCGATCTCCAGTCCCCTTTCTCATGTTCCTTAGAACTCTTGCATCGGCTTTTTTGGACGCAGCGTGGCAGTTTCACCTCCTAAATAATCCGAGCGCTCGTCTACCCTTTATTCCTCCTTCCCTCTCTCTCCCTTCCCATTTTTTCCTTTCCACCCTCCCTCTCCCCACCTCCCCACCACAGAGACGTGCA
>CM031615.1:56755775-56758275 GCA_018398815.1 Conus ventricosus | reverse complement strand
GTGACAAGAGTGATTTTCTCGAAACCTGATTGATTTTCATGAATCAGATCGTAATATTTAAGATGAGAATATAGGTGGTTTGAACATGTTTTTCGAGTGGTTTAGACAACAGGGATAATATTGAGATAGGTCTATAGTTTGAGAGATTGGTGGGCTCACCTTTTTTATATAAAGGTATAACTTTTGCTTGTTTAAATCTTAAGGGAAAGTGGCTTTTATCAATACACAAATTATAAACGTAAGTGAGTGTCTCAGCAATGGTCAATGAAGCGATTTTTATAATCTTGCCATCAATTCCATCTAAGTCCCTTGCCCCTGACTGTTTTAAGTGTGTTAAATAATCAAATACTTCATGTAATGACAATGGTGGTATGTCAAAACACGAAGAAATATTTTTTACATCGACAGTATTTTTCTAACATACATAGATCATTGTACTTTGTTTTATCATTTACAATAACATCCTTAGTTATATTTGCAAAATAAAAGTTGAAGTCTTCTGGTGATATTTCTTTTATTGGATTTTGCATTCTTGAATTATTGTTAGTCAAGAGATTGATAGCTTTCCAAATTAAGTTTGAATTTTGAGAAGACGAACTAAATTTTGAAAAATTGTTTCTTTGCTTTTCTCTTCATGGAATTTACTTTATTCCTGTGTTTTTCTGAACGACACTTTATCCTTTGACTTTAGGATAAGCTCTCTTTTGTATATCTCACTGTCTATCTCCTTTGTTAACCATGGGGGTTTAATGACATGTTTCACTCTTTTTACTTACAAACGGCGCGTGTTTGTCATATACTGAATTGAATGTACTGATCCAAAGTTCACAGCATCGTCAGGGTTCCTAATCTGATAAATGTAATCTAATTCAGAGTGAAGCAAATCATTTAGGAAGGCATTTTTATCAAAATGCGTGAAGCGTCTATAAAAAATTTCCTTATGTCCCGACTTAGGAATTTTGACACCTTTCTTTGACCATGTTAGACAAACTGAACAATGGTCACTACAGCCTGTCTGTACACAACACATTTTCACTATGTTATCTTTAGTGTTGACGTAAATGTGATCAATAAGAGTTTCCGTTTGTTCAGTGATTCGAGTAGGACGATCGATTATTTGTTCCAACCCATGCATTGCATAAGTATGACTCCATTTATTCCCAGGCACAGTTAAGTCTATGTTAAAGTCTCCAAAAAGAATAATTTCCTTTGATTCCAGTATTGCGGCATCCATCATTAAATTAAACCTATCGAACCAATCAGTGGTTTCTGCTGGGTTTCTGTATAGGAATCCTACCATTACTGGCTTACAGTGTTTAAGATTTAATTCTATCCAGACGGATTCTACGTTGTATTTTTCAAGATACTCTTTTCTTTTGAAGGTTAATGATTTAGCAAGGTAAAGAAGGGAAACCTGTTGTTCTAGGTGCTTTTGGGTCTAATCGGATTGCATCATAATTTGGCATGCACATATCAGAATCTGGAATCATATCGGTTAGCCAAGACTCTGCTATACAAAAACACATGAAAGCTATTACCATTGTTGTGAAGTATTGCAGCGATTTCATCTGTCTTGTTTCTGGCATTGTTTATATTTAAATAACCGATGCGAAGTCCCTCTTTTGAGGCCCTGTATCTAAAGTAGATGACATGATGACTATTTAAGTGCACTGCGTATACTAACAAAAAAGGCGCATTACACGCAGTTCTTACGATCGCAAATCAAAGGCGGTTAATATATCAGATCATGTAGTTGTAAGTCCAGAAATTGCCGGTGAAAAAGATATTCACAAAAAAAAAAGGAAAACTATAGTGGTAACAATATAAAATTATGATCAAACCATGAACACAACAGAAATCGTGAAACCCTTGTCAGATATGGATAGGCTGTCCGCCAAAAAATGGTTTTTTTTTCTGCTCCCTGAAAGGAGAGAAAAGAAAATACAAATAAAAATTTTGTATATAATTGAAAGGAAAAAAAAAAACCTGTAGAAAACGGGCCTTTGTTCAACCAAAGCAACAACAATTTAATTTAGAAAACCCTAAAATACAAAAGAACACTTTTACTTGTAATTAGGAGAAAAAGTATATGCACGCACACGTCACTTATGACACGCTACGCAATAAAAATTTAAAAAAAAAAAAAAAAAAGCGTCAGTACAAATCCAGCAAAAAATCGAAAGAGGAGTCTGCAAAGAATGATGGGCTCCATTCAAGTCCAGCAACTGCAATATTCATACACACACGCACTTGCACATATACACGAGCACGCACGCACGAACACACGCGCGCATACTCACACACATTGTGTTCTCAACACGGAAATGGGCGCTGGTAAATTTGGCGAGAATTCATGTAGTATGTGTGTGTGTGTGTGTGTGAGTGCGTGTGTGTGTGTGTGTGTGTGTGTGTGTGTGTGCGTGCGTGCGTGCGTGCGTGCGTGCGTGTGAGTGCGTGTGTGCGTGCGTGCGTGTGTGCGTGCGTGCGTGTGCGTGCGTGC
>CM031615.1:56743275-56750775 GCA_018398815.1 Conus ventricosus | reverse complement strand
GTTAAGATTATGATTACCTGTCAATAAAATATGACCATTCTAAGACCAGAGAGAGAGAGAGAGAGAGAGAGAGAGAGAGAGAGAGAGAGAGAGAGAAGAGAGAGAGAGAGAGAGAGAGAGAGAGAATAGTTCTGTGAAAACGTTGTTGTGTTGAGACTTCGGCTCTTTAAACTGCTGACAGAGGGTGTGTGTGTGTGTGTGTGTGTGTGTGTGTGTGTGTTGTGTGTGTGTGTGTGTGTGTGTGTGTGTGGAGGGAGGGGGGAGGTCTTTAGTTTTTTAGGAAAACATTGATCATCCGGATATTTACATGGAAAAGTCGAAAGCAACAAAGGACAAATGTGTAGCTACATTAGGAATAGCGGTTATCAGTAGATCAGCCATTAACGATTTTTTTTTTCTTAATGCGAATTTGGAATAGGAGAAAAGAGATTGAGTTGACATTCTGTATGTGTGCACGTCATATTTTTTGTTTGCAAGTGTGTGCGTGCGTGCGTGCGTGAGTGCGTGCGTGTGTGTGTGTGTGTGTGTGTGTGTGTGTGTGTGTGTGTGTGTGTGTGTGTGTGTGTGTGTGTGTGTGTGTGTGTGTGTGTGCGTGTGTGTGTGTGAGCGGGCGCGCAAGCGCTCATGTGCTGGCGACCTGATTATGATCTAACCAGTGAATAACAGCAAGCAGAGAATCATTCAGTGCAGTGGCATGTTGTCCCATTCCTAACTATCGCTTTCATCCGGCGCTGTCTGTGTCAACCCGCTGTTGGTTCTGTGATGGTCAACCTTTCCGCCATCCGTCATCCTGTTGTTGTCTAGCTGAACAGCACTTAGTGAAAGACAGTCCCTCATTGTACCCGTCCACTCACACCGTCACAGAATGGTATCAGCACCCCACAGGTAATTCCCTGGGATGACAATAACCATCTGCGCACGCGGTCGTGTCATGAAGGAAGCGGAAGTGAAATGTTTGCCGCCATTTGGGCCCCAAAAGAGGAACTCGAGCATGTCCATTAACGCACGGCATTAACCGAGACCCAGAAATGGACTCCGCGCTGTTTTTTGTTGAATTATCTATGGGCAACTAGTCACGCTCGGCTGGATTGCGTGTGCGGGGGATCTGTCTCTCTGTGTGGAAGAGTTGATTGCATAGTGTTGCGAGGGCCGGTGGCGAGAGAGGCTGTAAGCCTGCATGTATCACGCAATGTGTGGGTGCGTCAGTCGTTGATGTGTGTGTGTGTGTGTGTGCTTTGCCAGGTACACGAGGTCACATTAACATCGCCAGAACAAGGAAAGCCACCTGTGTGAAATCCCCTGATTCTGTGTGGGTTTTTTTTTTTTGTTTTTGTTTTTGTTTTGTGTTGTTTTGTTTCAAAGATAAACAGTATTATGGTGCTGACAATGCTGCACTCTATTCTATACCCCCCCCTCCCCCCCCCAAAAAAAAAAAAAAAAAAAAAAAAAATTCACAGGCTCCTTCTCTCAGGAGTCCCGTTGCTTCCTCATGCTTTTTTTTTAACCTCACAGCTTTGATTCAACACTTCCCAGACGTAGTTTTCCAACGAATTATTTCATCTCTCCCTATTGTGATCAAAGATACCACTCGTGTTGTGCATTTATTTGACGAATTCTTCTTCCCCTCTAATACTTCCTCACGACACTGGGCGTTATCTGTCTGCACGCCAACATCTACAACACAGGGAAGGTCTCGCTGCAGTCAGACAGGAAAGTACGTCTGACATCCACATCACCACGTCACCTCTGCTTGAGCGAACTTGTACCACTCATTTACTTCACCACTCTCCTCTGCCTTGGCGAACTTGTACCACTCTTGAAATCATTTCCTTCACCATTCTCTTCTGCCTTGGTGAACTTGTACCACTCTTGAAACATTTACTTCACCACTGTCCTCTGCCTTGGCGAACTTGATTTTTTTTAACATCATTTTCATCCGGAGATTGACACTACAACAAAACACTTCCTACAGGATGCTTGGATAATAGAAAAAATTCTAAGACTCTGTGTGTGTGTGTGTGTGTGTGTGTGTGTGTGTGTGTGTGTGTGTGTGTGTGTGTGTGTGTGTGTGTGTGTGTGTTTCTTTCCATTCCACACATTCTTTTCAGCTGTCAGATTCTGAGTATGTTACATTTTGACAAGTAGTGCATTTTAGACAATAGACTAGCTGCTGATTCGGTATTATACAATCAGTCACTTAAAGTGTATGGCATTGGTCGAAGTATATTGAAGAGTCCTATAGGCCTTCCACCATAATTTTGTTTCAAATTTTGCGATTACTTAATATTGTAATATAATGTAGTATACTCGTATATGTACAGGTAGGTGTGTTTGTATGTGTGCGTGTACGTTATCTGCGTGTGCGTGTGTGTGTGTGTGTGGTGTGTGTGTGTGTGTGTGTGTGTGTGTGTGTGTGTGTGTATGGGCGCTTGTTCTTCCTCTTTTTTTTTAATTGTCCGTGTAATACCACTAATTATGGTGAAAACGCGTTAAACAGAAGATTCATTCATACTACAGCCAAACAAAGGCACAGCCATGGGCACAGGAAAGACGACCCCCTAAGCTTGCCCGTCTGTCATTTAATGGAGATTTTTTTTAAAAAACAGATCCACGGGAATTTCAAGGGAGGGACCCCTGACCTTTTCAACAGATCCGCTGACGACTACGCGAACGTTGCAACAAGTCGTAGAGCTCCCTGTGGATCGCCGGTGCCGGGGTTGCGGAGGGACGGGCCTGTCTGTGGCTGTGGACGAGGGGGTGGAATTTACGGCGTGGGTGCAGTACCACTGAGGTGGTACAGAAGATGGGACAGAAAAGAAAGTCCAAAGGCCGATCTCGCGGATTTTTCCCCAGTACTATTCGCCTCAATCTTCTCTTCACCTTTCAAGTCTCTGAGTCTTCTTGTTCTTGCCTTGACATTCAGTTTTACCCTGTATTCCGATTCCAACCGCCTTACCGCGTCTGTGTTCTGCAACCCTACTGACCACCACCCATAGGCTAACTCTTTTATTCTTCCAACCATCCACGGGCGACTAAGACGGCATTCCATTCTGCCAACCGCTACCTTTGCCTCGATGAAGCAGCGACAACAACGATTTCTAAACACAGACAGATAAAGTGATTTTTTCCCCTCTGTGTCAGAGGGTAACCACTAACCATTCTGGGAAAAGATGCTGAATCTGTCAGTCTCCTTTTCCGAACTGTTGCGGCCATGTGTGGGACTTGGAGCGATGAGACAAAGTTGTCAGTGACAATGGCTGCACACCGAAAATGAAAGCACCAAGGCCGTGCTTAAGGGAGTCGAGTATTTATAGACTGGCGCAAATTAGATTGTTTTGAAATTTGTGTGTGTGTGTGTCTGAAAGTTGATTCTCCACATTTTCTTTCATATGGCCGTGAAGGTACAAGCCAGGTGGTTCCAAGCAGACAGATTCAAATCAAAGGAAATGGGACTATTTGGGCACATCCAGCTGGCGCAAAGATAGGGTCACGGGTGAGTGCAAAGGCCTGAAATGTGACGTCAACTAAGGTGAAGGTTATGTATTTGAAGATTGTTTGTGATTTCATTGGTGTAAATCCGCTAAAACAAGGAAAATAATTGATGGGGAGGGGGGGGGGGGGGGGGGGAGGTTGTTCTTTTGATCAATTCTCACTCAGTTAAACATGAAATGCTGGCTCAAACTTATGGTAGGCTTCAAAACGCTTGCATGGGTTATGTCGTGTTTTAGTGCCAAATCCTAATTGTGGTGTGTGGCCTGTGAGGCCAAAACGAACGTGTGTTGTAGACAGTCGATGTCATTTAGTGACGGTAACGGGGCTTGGTCTGTGTGGAACACTGAGTCAGTTTGGGTTGGTCAGCATTGATCGGTTTTCTGTCCTTATTAACCGTTTTCATGACGCAAACTGCTGTGTCCTGTGTCTTCCTTCACTTCCATTTTGAATTATGGTCTGTGGCCAATGTTCAATCAAACTCTCTCTCGCTCTGTCTGTCTGTCTGTCTGTCTGTCTCTCTCTCTCTCTCTCTCCTCTCTCTCTCTCTCTCTCTCTCTCTCTCTCCTCTCTCTCTCCTCTCTCTCTCTCTCTCTCTCAAAATGTCAAAAGACAAAATGTTGCTGTCGTGTTTTCATCAGATAATGAACTTGTAATGAAATCAGTTGCAAAATTCATCGCGGAAGCATTGAAAATTAGACAGATGAAGGATAGTGAAATTTAAGGTAATGCATTATTAGAGATATATGAATGAGTTTTATCATTCATCGCATGTGGAAGAGATAAGTAAGATACAATGTCATCATTTGATTGAGTGGATGGTCGAGTCAGTCTTAAGATTTTTCTAACCTTACTGCATTACTCCTGTGTGTGAGGACATAAGGAAATGTTACGAATTTATTTGTTTTTGTTAACCTTTGATTTGGTACACACTAAGAATGAATGTGTACTATTTGTTTGCAGGAAAGGAAGAGGGAAATGTTATTGTTCTGTTACCCGTCCCCCCGTGTCAAAAAACCTCTTTGGTAATGACAATGAAATATCAAAGTGTCAAGTGTCTCTCTCTCTCTTTTCTCTCTCTCTTTCTCTCTCTCTCTCTTTCTCTCTCTCTGTCTCTGTCTCTGTCTGTCTGTCTCTCTGTTTCTCTCTCTCACTCTCTCTCTGTGTCTCTCTCTGTCTTTCTGTCGCTCTGCCCCCCCCCCCCCCCTCTCTGTCTGTCTGTCTGTCTGTCTGTCTCTCTCTCTCTCTCTCTCTCTCTCTCTCTCTCTCTCTCTCTGTCATAACAATATGAATGGTATGGAGGATGTGATGCAAACGTGCATGATATTGCTAAAGATCATTTTTGTTATTGTAACTCTTCAACAGTGACGGCGATGACCATGTGATGCCTGTGTACCCAGTATATCTCAGAAGCGAAAATGACAGTTAAACAATTTTAAAAAGAATTTGACTGAACTTTCAAAAAATAAAGGAAAAGAAAAAGAAAAAGAAGGAAAAAAAAACGTCGCATATACCGCCAGTTTACAACAGTGCTCAATATAAGAACCCCGGATCCGAAGTTGTTGACATTTTCTTGATGTGGTGACGTTGATCATTACTTTCTTAACTAGAGGCGATGCTGTGTCAGACCAGCCGTTTGTTGTTGATGATGTTTTTCTTCTTCTTCTTGAGGTGACGACAATTGGCCGACAGACAGACTGGCCTTTGATCAGTCGTTTTTATGTTAGGAGTTTGCACCTCATATCCCAGTCCACTCGTTCGTCATTGTGAACCAGCAGAATGGGTGACCTGAACACACACACACACACACACACACACACACACACACACACACACACACACACACACACACACACGCACGCGCGCACACACACACACACACACACACACACATACACACACACACACACACACACACACACACACACACACACACACACACACACACACACACACACACGCGCGCGCGCGCGTGCGCGCGCGCTGGACTCATGTTTAGACATCATATTGGAAGACAGACTGTGGCTACCTTAATGGTGGTATTAAAAACAGTCGCATACGGCAAAAATCACACATATGGTGTACCCGGAGTCCTTGCCGAGGTATTAAGTAAGTGCGCGTTTGCGCGTGCGTGCCTGCGTGCGTCAGTGTGCGTGTTGTGTCAGTGTGTGTGTGTGTGTGTGTGTGTGTGTGTGTGTTGTGTGTGTGTGTGTGTGTGTGTGTGTGTGTGCGTGCGCGCGCGCGTGCGTGCGCGTGTGTCCATGTAAAAGAGAGAGAGAGAGAGAGAGAGAGAGAGAGAGAGAGAGAGAGAGCAACGGAGGTGGTGAAAGGGTTGCAAGAAGCGTGGAGGGTGGGGAGGTGAGGCACTACGTCAAGCGGACCGTGATATCGCCTGCAGTGAGCCGCCGAGTTTGATGGATGGGCCCGGAGCCTGCCCCACAGCTCAGGAACGAGCCGTGCTGAGGGATCGTTTTTTATTGCTCACCTGCTCCTCAACGAACGCTGGCCGTCCTTGGGCGTTTGTGGGCCGTGTTCACGCGCTGTTTTAGGGGGTAGGGGTGGGGTGGGGGGCAGGGTAGCTCAGTGGTCCAGCTACGCGTTTACAATAAGCTGTTGTGAGGGGGTCGAATCCCAATGACACCTAACGTAGAAAAATTTGCCATTGTAGCTTCCCATCTGAATTGCCATTGTAGCTGCCCATCTAAATTGCCATTGTTATTGCCCATCTAAATTGCCATTGTAATTTGCCTTTCTAAATTGCCGTTGTAACTGCCCATCTACATTGCCATTGCAACTGCCCTTCTAAAAAAAATATGGTGTCGTTCTGGTGGTACCGGTGCAGTGTTAGATAAACTTCTTGTACTCGAGCCTCCTGGGACTGTCATCCCCGCCTGCCATATCGGCCTGGATGGCTAGCTGTGAACGTTGTCACAATTCACTAACGCGCAAAGAGAGAGAGAGAGAGTGTGTGTGTGTTTTGTGTCCGGAAAGGGGAAGGCGGGGAGGAGGAGGTGGGGAGAGGAGAGACGAAAGAAAGTGTTAGCAAGATCAGAAGAGAAAGTAGAAGCTGGTGTTTGAGGGATGAATAGAGAGAGAGGGGGGACGAGTGTGGCTGGAGGTGAGGTATTCAGTTTTTACCGCCCTCATCCACACAAAGGTGATGCAGCAGAAGCGTGGATAGACAGACATCTTATAAAGGGCCGAGACCTATCAGCCATAACGTACTGACACCAGTAGAACAACATCATTTTAAAATGGACGGCGAGAACGCCAATTTGTTTCCTTTTGGTCGTTTGACGTGGGTTAGAACCCGTAACCCATTAGACGCCAGCTGAGTACCCTAACCCGTTGAACTGACCAGACGCCTGTAAGTGGAGGCTTGTGTGTGTGTGTGTGTGTGTGTGTGTGTGTGTGTGTGTGTGGTGTGTGTGTGTGTGTGTGTGTGTGTGTGTGTCTGTCTGTGTGCGTGCGTGCGTGCGTGCGTGTGTGTGTGTGTGTGTGTGTGTGTGTGTGTGTGTGTGAGTGTGTGTGTGTGTGTGTGTGTGTGTGTGTGTGTGTGTGTGTGTGTGTGTGTGTGTTGTGCAGGTTTACTGCAGTGAAATCCGACAGTTCTTCCTACCAATCACAAAGTTGACAGGATTTAGCGAATTACACACACACAACACACACACACACACACACACACACACACACACACACGCACGCACGCACGCACACACACACACACACACACACACACCACACACACACACACACACACACACACACACACACACACACGCAGTGTACACACACACACACACACACACACACACACACACACACACACACACACACACGCACGCACGCACGCACGCACGCACGCACGCACGCACGCACGCACACACCACACACACACACGCGCGCGCGCACACACACGCGCGCGCACACACACACACACACACACACACACACACACACACACACACACACACACACACACCTCTTTCTCTCTCACAGTCTTTTTTGTTG
>CM031615.1:56733275-56738275 GCA_018398815.1 Conus ventricosus | reverse complement strand
CTCTGACAAACAAATTTCTGACAACAAACCTCTGTCAACAGACCTCTGTCAACAAACATTTGTCAACAAACCTCTGTCAACAGACCTATGTCAACAAACTTCTGTCAACAAACCTCTGTCAGCAAACCTCTGTCAACAAACCTCTGTCAACAAACCTATAACAACAAACGTTTGTCAACAAACCTCTGTCAACAAACCTCTGTCAACAAACCTTTGTCAACAAACCTCTGTCAACAGACCTATGTCAACAAACTTCTGTCAACAGACCTCTGTCAACAAACCTTTGTCAACAAACCTCTGTCAATAGACCTATGTCAACAAACTTCCGTCAACAAACCTCTGTCAACAAACCTCTGTCAACAAACCTCTGTCAACAGACCTGTGTCAACAAACCTCTGTCAACAAACCTCTCTCAGCAGACCTCTGTCAACAAACTTCTGTCAACAGACATGTGTCAACAAACCTCTGTCAACAGACCTCTGTCAACAGACCTCTGTCAACAAACTTCTGTCAACAGACCTCTGTCAACACACTTCTGTCAACAGACCTGTGTCAACAAACCTGTGTCAACAGACCTCTGTCAACAGACCTCTGTCAACAGACCTCTGTCAACAAACTTCTGTCAACAGACCTCTGTCAACACACTTCTGTCAACAGACCTCTGTCAAAAAAACTTCTGTCAACAGACCTCTGTCAACAGACCTGTGTCAACAAACTTCTGTCAACAGACCTCTGTCAACAAACTTCTGTCAACAGACCTCTGTCAACAGACCTCTGTTAACAAACTTCTGTCAACAGACCTCTGTCAACAGACCTCTGTCAACAAACCTCTGTCAACAAACCTCTGACAGTATCAGAATGACAACACATTCAGACCGTCAGTGGTCAGCTGCTAGTCTCTTGAGATGTTGTAGGATGATGTATATATTGGGACATCCTGTCCATACGATCTGCCCTGCTATACTTCATGGTCTCTCTGTATGTCTGACTGTTTCCTTCCTTCATTCTTTTGCCCCCCCCCCCCCCCCCTTTCCTAAGCAGTCCTCAGTTATGCTCACACACGCGCGCGTGCACGCACGCACGCACGCACGCACGCACACACACACACACACACACACACACACACACATGCACGCACACACACACACACACACATACACACACGCGCGCGCGCGCGCGAGCGCACACACAACACACACGCGCACACACACACACACACACTCACACACACACACACACACACACACACACACACACACACACACACACACACACACGCTGTGCGCGCGCGTGAGCGCGCGTGCACACACTTGCACGCACCCACTAGGACGCACGCACGAACGCATACACACACATATAGAGGCAGAGAGAGAGAGAGAGAGGAGAGAGAGAGAGAGAGAGAGAGAGGCTTATACTCACTCACACAAGTCTGACTGCGTGAATGTGAGGAGACAGTAATGGCACAATGCAAAGCTCCACCATGTAAATAACGATTCAAATATAGACCATGTCTGTCGAAACAGAGGTTGTTACCCTGCTGTGTTGACAGACGCTCGAGAAATTTCCTGACACTTAAAAGTCTACAAAGTCTGGTTCACATATATGTGTGCATGCAGGTGCAGGTGCGCTCAAATCGATCCATGCTCTACACGCATGTATGCCCTCGTGTATGAACACACACACACAACCACACACCACACACACACACACCACACACACACACACACACACACACAGACAGAAAATACACACAAACTCTCCCTCCCTCTCTCTCTCTCTCTCTCTCTCTCTCTCTCTCTCTCTCTTTCTCTCTGTTATCGTTCAGAACAGAGGCAGTCGATGAAGGCTATTGGTTATCAGAGCACTTCCTATGGACAGGCCATCAGTCATCACAGTCATCACGGGCACTTCAGGCCATGACAGCCAGGGCAGTCTGGACATTTTCATCCTCTGCCTGCATTTCAGGGACAACGCTCTCGTGTGAAATGAATTTTATTGCGTAGCCTACCCCCTTCCTCTCTCTCTCTCTTTTCTCTCCGATTCCCCCTCTCTCTCCGATTCCCCCTCTCTCTCTTCACCCTCCCCCCCCCTCTCTCTCTCTCTCTCTCTCTCTCTCTCTCTCTCTGCCTCTCTCTTCTTATTACACCTTGTATAATGAACAGGTTGGAGACAAGGTTGTACGCCATTGTAGGTGGCCCTAAATACAACATGATCTGACTTGACAAGACATTATTACCTGGACAGCAGCAATACTAAATTTTTAAGCTGAGTGACGGGGATGGGGGGGGGGGGGGGGGGGGGGGCTTACAGTGTCAAGACTGCAGTCTCTGTGCTGTTCCACTGAGTCCAAATATGCATGGAAAAGAAGAAAATACAGTGTACAAGGCACAAGAGCATCGTGCATGCAGAAAAACTGGACCCCCCCCCCCCCCCCATCCCCTTCCCCTCCGTATTACTGAGCCTCTGTCTGTCTAATAAAGGTCTGACTCTGTCGGACTGAGAGAACATTCAGACGGCTAATACAAATGCCTGTTTACTGACGTTGCACATGTCGGGGTGGGGGTGGGGGTGGGGGGGGGGGATTCCCTTCACAACCTGTGGCATACAGTCTTGGCGAGCTGTCTTTTTCACCGACAGTCAGACTGACGAACGAGAGGAAGGCCCAGTTGTCCTGTCACACGAATGACAATATCTGGGTTACTACTAGCCACGGTGATGTGAATGAACCTCATTTGCCCGCGTTGACTTCTGGGAATCGGCAGCACTCCCGGAAGTGCAAGTCCGGAGGTTGCGTCGCTCGGTCAGCGCACCCAAGGGGTTATAACTCTCGGACAAAGGGTGGGAAGGAGTGAGTCGTGGTCAGTTGTTGGTACCCGGAGACGGTGTGGAATGATGTAGTGTTGGGACATCCTGCCCCAGCGACTAGCCTGTTGTTGACGGTGGTCTGGGTGTGGTGCCTGTCCATTGTTCTCTCTCATTGCACTCTCCATTTCTCTACGCAAATCCGCAAAGCTGTTTTACACACACACACACACATACACATACACGCCCTCGCGCGCGCGCATGCACGCACGCACGCACACACGCGTGCACAACACACACACACACACACACACACACACACACACACACACACACACACACACACACACACACTTAACTTCTAGAACCGGTCTGTTATCGCTCAGAACACAGGCGGTCGATGAAGGCAGCAACCGGTTGGCAGAGCACTTCCCATCGATCTCCCACCGACAGGTCATCGGTCATCACGACGTGCACTTCAGACTGTGACAGCCAGGGGAGTCTGGAAGTCTTCACCGTCTCCTCGTCCTTTTAAGGACAATTTCTTTTCTTGTGGGTAGAGAATGTTATCTAACTCTACATAACACCACAAAAAAATAACAATCCATTATCCTCTAACTTGGATTCCGGGCTGTGTCGGTGTTCGGGGCAAAGAGGCTGCCAGTCAGCTTGCCATGAATACTGCAAATGAAGAGTCTTGCAGAATGTCCAATCGATTAACAGTCGTCAAAATTAAAAGACACGTCAAGTACCACGGGCATAAGGAATGGAACTTACGTACAAACTTATTTCAAATCCGTCCAGACGTACAGGAATGTTTTCCACCTCTCTCCTGAAACCATGACCAGGGAACCTGGTTGTGTCGATCACGTGCTGGACACGTCTCTATCAGCACCCCTCTTTCAAAGAAGGAAGGGATTCCAGGCCGAACCACTCAATACTAAACCTCTTTTTTCTAGTCTGAGATTCGATGAACACCTTGTTCTACAGTGTTCCACTTGATATGATTCGTATCTTTTTTTAAAATTGGAACGAAATCAGTTGTTTGTTTTTTTCGTTGGATTTAAATCAAACATGGTTGGTAACAGACTTTCTTTTAGAGCGGCCTTTTCGTAGGCGACTGACTGGGTTTTGAGTTTCAGTTCTGGCATTTTGATTTACACATAATTCTGTAATTGACTTGCTTGCCAGCTTAACATGACCTCCGTGGTTTAGCTGACCTAACAACACGTCGACATGGGGATTTTTAAACGGAGAGTGACAGAGAGGGTTGGAACTCGCAACACCGGATGGCAAAGTTCGTACTGTACCACTGAGCTTGACAAAGCACTGAAAAGCATAGGAGGAGGGTGCAGTTCACAACGCACCGGAGTAAAGCGCGTGCGAGGAAACAGAGAGTTACTGGACTTGTGCCTGGCAAAAGTCCTACTGTATCGGAACGGCAAATCATTCGGGTGGCCCCATTGAAAATGCCAGTGTCTCGTTGCACGCCTAGGGGAAACCGACCTCACGACTCGTGGCACGCAGGCAAGCAGGCAGTTGTCTCCCATCTGAAGCTGAGATTGATAAGCAGTCTCCGTGGCATCACGTTCACAACGACGTCTAGATCACCAGCCTCTGTTATGAACGAACGTCGTTTGCGTGCACTGACTTCCGGAAATCAGCGGCGCACCGGAAGTGCAAGTACAGATGGCGCGCCACTGGATCAGAGCGCTCAGGGGGTGTAACTCTTGGACAGAGAAAAGGAAAGGGGAGTCGTGGTCAGTTGCTAGTGTCGTAAGATGGAATTTCATGTTGTGTATGGGACATCCTGCCCTACCAGTTTATGCAACGCTTGTCCATTTCTGTCCTTCCATCCTCCTTGCCCTTTCCCTACACAACATGAAATTCCATCTTACGACACTCTCTCTCTCTCTCTCTCTCTCTCTCTCTCTCTCTCTCTCTGTCACACATTCAGACACACAAAGACACAGACAGACAGACAGACAGACCCCCCCCCCCCCCCCCACACACACCACACACACAGAGCACGTCAAACTGGAAGATTAGCCCACTACAACTCTCATCCAGGGAAGCAGGCCAACGACATCTAGCACGTGAACTATGCAACCATCATCTCGTTTGTCACTGATAATGATCCATGTGACACAGATCCACCAAGGTTTCCCTGTCACGGTTGACACACTGGATGAGAGGGA
>CM031615.1:56718275-56723275 GCA_018398815.1 Conus ventricosus | reverse complement strand
AGTATCACTATTTATCATCAACATCATCGTCGTCATCATCATGGTTATTTTCAAATGTTACCATCATCATCAACGTTAAGAACATTTATACGCCTATTCAGTTGAATGCCCTAGGCGTTCGCAACAAAGAAAAACACCCATCAAATTGTAAGCCAAATGAATGAGAGCATGCACTGCACAGACAGGCACCAGGCAGTCACAAGCTAGTTCTACATCTACCCTTATCATACCACCAAGCTTCGAAGAGAGGAGGAGACTGCAGGCGGAAATTGAAACAAATGTTTAAAGGAATGTGACGTAAATCCGCCAGTGAACATGGACAAACAAATTCGTCTTGTATTTTGGTTGTCCGTGTTCACTGGCGGATTTGATTTAAATTCCTTTTTTCAACATTTACTATTAGATGAATAAACAAACATATCTAAACACGTAGAATATTGAAAACACCACTGTCACATTGTTTGTATGTACCAATCAGACGGGAAAAGAAAAGTTTTCAAGCTTGATGTGAAAGAGGCTAGAGAGGCAGAGTACGCGAGTTGATGTGGGGGATTGTTCCAAATGAAAGGGGCCTGATAAGGCGAAGGAATGCTGATCAAAAGTTTTCTTACGAACAAAGTTCAAGAAGAATGGTAGCCTACCGTGGAATTTCATCCGTTTGATAGACGCGTCTCGGACAAACTGCCTGGCCAACACTTTTATTTTTATATCTCTATATGGCCATTATTTCTGTTGTTGTTGTTGTTGTTGTTGTTGTTGTTGTTGTTGTTGTTGTTGTTGCTGTTGTTGTTGTCGTCGTCGTCGTCGTCGTTGTTATTTGCATTCCATGCCCAGTTCTCTTGAACGTCATGTGGAACTCTTCTCCACGTTCATGCGTGTGTTGAGTTCGTATCAAAGAGATCGGTTTGGGTCACTTCCTAGGGACTGTCGGTCGACGGACATCCGGCGATGAGCCCCCTGCTCCCCCCTACCCCAAAAGAAAAAAAAATGGGGACGCTGGATCAGGAGAAGGCGTGGCAGGTGATGTCCTGCACATTTTGGGGATCGGAAAAGACAGTAGACTACAAAGTGACTCAACAGGAGGGCGGTGTCTCTTCTGGTGGGTTGCCTCGGGACGTCCTGAAACAAGACTGTTCCTTGTGGACTGCGGTGTTGGGGCTGTGACAGGACCCCACAGACACTGACAGACAGACAGACACACACACACACACACACCCCACACACACACACACACACACACACACACACACACACACACACACACTCTCTCTCTCTCTCTCTCTCTCTCTCTCTCTCTCTCTCATAAATACACACACACGCACGCGCACGCACGCACACACACACACACACACACACACACACACACACACACACACACACACACACACACACACACACACACACACACTCACACACACATACACAGGAACACAGACACAGATACACGCACATGCACACACATACATACACACATAAACGCACGCGCGCACGCACAGTTTCACATACACAGACACACCTGCGCGCAGGCGCGCACTCACCCCACACACACACACACACACACACACACACACACACACACACACACACACACACACACACCAAAAATGACATCTTATACCCCCCTCCCCCTCCAGCCCACCCGCACACTCCCACCTCTCCCGCTCTTCTCTTGAAGACTTGTAATCGTTGCGTGTGCATGCAGACAATTCACGGTCGGTTTCCACCCGAAGAGAAGCGTGCAAAGGGCTCAGATTATCATTAGTTCATTAGTATCACTATTTATCATCAACATCATCGTCGTCATCATCATGGTTATTTTCAAATGTTACCATCATCATCAACGTTAAGAACATTTATACGCCTATTCAGTTGAATGCCCTAGGCGTTCGCAACAAAGAAAAACACCCATCAAATTGTAAGCCAAATGAATGAGAGCATGCACTGCACAGACAGGCACCAGGCAGTCACAAGCTAGTTCTACATCTACCCTTATCATACCACCAAGCTTCGAAGAGAGGAGGAGACTGCAGGCGGAAATTGAAACAAATGTTTAAAGGAATGTGACGTAAATCCGCCAGTGAACATGGACAAACAAATTCGTCTTGTATTTTGGTTGTCCGTGTTCACTGGCGGATTTGATTTAAATTCCTTTTTTCAACATTTACTATTAGATGAATAAACAAACATATCTAAACACGTAGAATATTGAAAACACCACTGTCACATTGTTTGTATGTACCAATCAGACGGGAAAAGAAAAGTTTTCAAGCTTGATGTGAAAGAGGCTAGAGAGGCAGAGTACGCGAGTTGATGTGGGGGATTGTTCCAAATGAAAGGGGCCTGATAAGGCGAAGGAATGCTGATCAAAAGTTTTCTTACGAACAAAGTTCAAGAAGAATGGTAGCCTACCGTGGAATTTCATCCGTTTGATAGACGCGTCTCGGACAAACTGCCTGGCCAACACTTTTATTTTTATATCTCTATATGGCCATTATTTCTGTTGTTGTTGTTGTTGTTGCTGTTGTTGTTGTTGTTGTTGTTGCTGTTGTTGTTGTCGTCGTCGTCGTCGTCGTTGTTATTTGCATTCCATGCCCAGTTCTCTTGAACGTCATGTGGAACTCTTCTCCACGTTCATGCGTGTGTTGAGTTCGTATCAAAGAGATCGGTTTGGGTCACTTCCTAGGGACTGTCGTTCGACGGACATCCGGCGATGAGCCCCCCTGCTCCCCCCCTACCCCAAAAGAAAAAAAAATGGGGACGCTGGATCAGGAGAAGGCGTGGCAGGTGATGTCCTGCACATTTTGGGGATCGGAAAAGACAGTAGACTACAAAGTGACTCAACAGGAGGGCGGTGTCTCTTCTGGTGGGTTGCCTCGGGACGTCCTGAAACAAGACTGTTCCTTGTGGACTGCGGTGTTGGGGCTGTGACAGGACCCCCACAGACACTGACAGACAGACAGACACACACACACACACACACACACACACACACACACACACACACACACACACACACACACTCTCTCTCTCTCTCTCTCTCTCTCTCTCTCTCTCTCATAAATACACACACACGCACGCGCACGCACGCACACACACACACACACACACACACACACACACACACACACACACACACACACACACACACACACACACACTCACACACACACATACACAGGAACACAGACACAGATACACGCACATGCACACACATACATACACACATAAACGCACGCGCGCACGCACAGTTTCACATACACAGACACACCTGCGCGCAGGCGCGCACTCACACACACACACACACACACACACACACACACCAAAAATGACATCTTATACCCCCCTCCCCCCTCCAGCCCACCCGCACACTCCCACCTCTCCCGCTCTTCTCTTGAAGACTTGTAATCGTTGCGTGTGCATGCAGACAAGGTGGCATGCGGTCCAGACCCGCTCTTCACGCCTGGGGCCCATTCCCGGATGTCAACGTATGCAAATGGTGGTCCTTTGTGACTGTGATTACACGAACCCCAGTCGTTTGGAGCACGCAGAGGGCGCGACGGAGTCTGTCGGGTCTGTCTGCATCCGTCAAGATATCGCTGCATCCATCTGCGCACAGCCACACTGGCATTTTTTTTATGGGCTGTCTGAAAGTTGCACGGTTGTGTTTCAGTTTCATCCCACAAGTGGACATTTATTGTCCGGGTCATTTTCAATGAACGAACTGGAAATGTCTGATTTCAATTTAAAAGAAAAGAAAAGAAAAGAAAAGTTTGTTTCATCAAGCAGTTGTCACTGCGTGGGGACTTGTCCATATGCGCTGCATCTCATCTGCTAGGTTTCGGGACCACATGCGTAAGATTTAAAGGTGATGAATAAATGAAATAACGACTAAATATGGGAGAATTTAAGATGGTCTGATGGCTACGACTTAGCAGATGTTTGATATGCCCGTTAGCCCAGCGCGCTGGTCAGACATTGGGTACCTATCTAACACTGGCTGTGCCATTATCATCACTGTCTGTGTTTGTTTTTGAGAGTATACGCGTGTGTGTATGTGTGCATTGATGGGTGGATACGGGCCCATGTGTGTGTGTGTGTGTGTGTGTGTGTGTGTGTGTGTGTGTGTGTGTGTGTGCGTGCGTGCGTGCGTGTGTGTGTGTGTGTGTGTGTGTGTGTGTGTGTGTGTGTGTGTGTGTGTGTGTGTGTGTGAGCTGCTAAAGGCACTAAGGGCAATTGTCCTGATGTTTTGTTATTGAGAGTGCAGACTTAGGGTTGATGGATGATCCAGGTTCTGGACACCACTGAGCAATTTGTTCACCTGCTGCTGAAGTGCTTTTGTTCTTTCTTGAGCATTTTTTGATGTTATGTAGATAAGACTATCGTCTGCTAGTGTCAGCACTCGAGCGGTTTCGTTTCAATCGAGGTCTGCAAGGCCTTTATAAAATAGAGAAGAAAGGCGAACCTTGATGTAATCCCATGGAGAGTTTACGAGATTCAAACATCCAGTCTCCATATTGTAAGATGATGGTTCGCTCCTGAAGTGCTGCTTCAACCCATCGTGTAAGTGTCTGCTGCCTCCATAGTCAAGGAGTAACTCCATAAGAAGCGAGAGCTGGACTTTGTTGTATGACAACTGTAGGAGGTATACCTTTACCATTATATCCCCTGCTGTTACCTACCTTCTAGGCGTCGATCTCCCCCAATCCCAAGGCTTTCTGAAAGTACCGAGGGGATGAACGGCTGTTGGGTCAGTTTTTTTTTTTTTACTGCATGCAGTCTGGCCCAAGGGCGACCAGGCTGACGGACTTCCTGTGTGGGCGTTCCCTACATGTATGGACGTCCATTGCCCTTCCCTAATACGAGGCTCTGTCAGGGCGACCGCTTAGGATGCCTCAACACTAAGAACTCCTTTTTAATGGATTCTCACACATCTTTGTCTCGCTTGCACCTTGGGGATCATCGGGTGCAAGCTTTGAGACCTAAGACCTGATCCCCTCAAA
>CM031615.1:56705775-56710775 GCA_018398815.1 Conus ventricosus | reverse complement strand
ATCTTTGAAACAGTCGTAGCGTCTTTGCTACGGCTGTGCCTCCTTTCTACGTGCTTGCCCAAGCTTACTCAGATTGATTCATTTCAAGTATGCGTCACCTTTGTGATAGTAATTTTAAAAAAGAGAGAGAGAAAGAAAGCCACAGAGATCAAACTACAGCAAAACTAATAAACGACGCAGGCTGACAACACTGGCGATCATTCCTGTCGGAGCAATATACTTTTAGTTTGCCTGGTCTCAGTAGACCATACCGAGCAGCAAGACTGCCTGCCGCACAATCCTACCATCAGTATTGCCCCTGTCTGACCTAGCCACCTTTTGTCTGCCCTTTCCCTGTGGTTCTGGGTCTCTCCCTCCACCCCCACCCCCACCCCCACCCCTCCGTCACACTCTGTCTTCTTTTTACACACGCCTTTTATTTTACACATCATTACGGACGAAAGATTGAACACACACATTCTCACAAAGATAGACACATAGACGCGCGCTCGCGCGCGCACACGTACACGTACACACACAAACTCACTCTCTCTCTCTCTCTCTCTCTCTCTCTCTCTCTCTCTCTCTCTCTCTCTCTCTCTCTTTCTCCCTCAACCACCTTCTCTGTCTGAGACGAGGGGCTTGCACGCCTGTGCGTTTTGTTGTTGTTGCTTTTTTGTTCTTTTAGTGTGTGTGTTTGTGTGGGAGGGGGGAGAGGGAGAGAGAGGAGAGAGAGCGAGAGAGAGAGAGAGCGAGAGAGAGAGAGAGAGAGAGAGAGAGAGAGGAGAGAGAGAGAGAGAGAGAGAGAGAGAGAGAGAGAGAGAGAGAGAGAGAGAGAGAGAGAGAGAGAGAGAGAGAGGGGTATATCGTAAGAGAGATAATGCCATGAAGAGCAAGAACATAGAACAGTCTACAGTATCAAAAGCAGATCTGTCTTGAAGCATGGCAGGGCGATGACACTGATGGCAGCAGGCCCATGGAAACCTGGAGAATGATCAGCAGTATTGAAGGCAAAAAATAGACATAGAAGTATAGCGTATTCAACAGTATTAAAGGCAAAATGTGTGTGTAGAAGTATAGAATGATCATGAGTTCTGAAGGCAAAAGATAGACATAGATGTATCGCGTGTTCAACAGTATTAAAGGCAAAATGTATATATAGAAGTATAGAATGATCATGAGTTCTGAAGGCAAAAGACAGACATAGATGTATCGCGTGTTCAACAGTATTAAAGGCAAAATGTATATATAGAAGTATAGAATGATCATGAGTTCTGAAGGCAAAAGATAGACATAGATGTATCGCGTGTTCAACAGTATTAAAGGCAAAATGTATATATAGAAGTATAGAATGATCATGAGTTCTGAAGGCAAAAAATAGACATATAAGTATAGCGTAATCAACAGTATTAAAGGCAAAATGTATGTATAGAAGTATAGAATGATCAGCAGTATTGAAGGCAAAAGATAGGCATAGAAGTATAGAGTAATGAACAGTATTAAAGGCAAAATGTATGTGTAGAAGTATAGAATGATCATGAGTTCTGAAGGCAAAAAACAGACATATAAGTATAGCGTAATGAACAGTATTAAAGGCAAAATGTATGTATAGAAGTATAGAATGATCAAGAGTTCTGAAGGCAAAAGATAGACATAGATGTATAGCGTGTTCAACAGTATTAAAGGCAAAATGTATGTATGAAGAAAAGAATGATCATAAGTTCTGAAGGCAAAAAATAGACATAGAAGTATAACATAATCAACAGTATTAAAGGCAAAATGTATGTATAGAAGTATAGAATGATCAAGAATTCTGATGGCAAAAGATAGACAAAGAAGTATAGCATAATCAACAGTATTAAAGGCAAAATGTATGTATAGAAGTATAGAATGATCATGAGTTCTGAATGCAAAAGATAGACATAGAAATATAGCGTAATCAAAAGTATTAAAGGCAAAATGTATGTATAGAAGTATAGAATGATCAAGAATTCTGAAGGCAAAATATAGACAAAGAAGTATAGCATAATCAACAGTATTAAAGGCAAAATGTATGTATAGAAGTATAGAATGATCAAGTGTTCTGAAGGCAAAAGATAGACATAGAAGTATAGCGTAACCAACAGTATTAAAGGCAAACTGTATGTATAGAGAAGTATAAAATGGTCAAGAATTCTGAAGGCAAAAGATAGACAAAGAAGTATAGCATAATCAACAGTATTAAAGGCAAACTGTATGTATAGAGAAGTATAGAATGATTAATAATTCTGAAGACAAAAGATGGATGTAGAAGTGTTGATGATCAGCAGCATCGAAAGTAGTAGAGATGGAGACGTGCAGAATGCTCTACCCTGTTAAAGGCTTCAGACAGATGTAGAAGTATTAAATAATTAACAATATGGAAGACAGTAGATAGATGTAGAAGTATTAGATAATAAACAATATTGAAGGCAGTAGATAGATGTAGAAGTATTAGATGATAAACAATGTTGAAGGCAGTAGATAGATGTAGAAGTATAGAATGATCAACATTATTTAAGGCAGTAGACGGGACGGAGAAGTATAGACTGATTCACATTATTTAGGCCGTAGACAGACGGAGAATAGACAGGCGGAGAATAGACAGACGTAGAGGTAGAGAATGATCAACAGTATGGAAGGGAGCAGATGGATGTTGAAGCATGTAATCAGCAACAGTATAGAAAGCAGTAGATACATATAGACATATACAATGATCAACAGAATCAAAGGTAGTTGGACAGACATAAAAAATACAGTGTTCAACAGTACTGAATGCAGTAGATAGATGTAGAAGTATAGAAGATATACGGTATTGAAGGCAAGATAGATATAGAAGTATAGAATAATCAGCAGTATTTTTAAAACAGAAGATAGATGTAGAAGTATAGAATGATCAACAGTATCCAAAACAGAAGATAGATGTAGAAGTATAGAATGACAAACAGTATTCAAAACAGAAAATAGATGTAGAAGCATAGAATGATCAACCGTACTGAAAAAGAAGTTTGGTACAGAAGTATAAAATGATCAACAGTATTTAAAACAGTACATAATCGTAGAACTATAGCATGATCAATAATATTGAGGGCAATAGATTGATGCAGCAGTATTGATTGATCGACAGTACTGAAGACAGCAGATTGATGGAGAAGTATGGAATGATTAACAGTATGAAAGGGAACAGATAGATGTAGAAGTATGTAATTATCACCAATTTGGAAAGCAGTAGATAGATGTAGAAGTATAGAATGATCAGCAGTATTGAAGGCCGTAGACTGATGGAGAAGTAGAGAATGATCAACAGTATTGAAGGCAGTAGACTGATTGATAGAGTAGTAAAGAGTGATCAACAGTATTGAAGGCAGTAGATGGATTGATAGAGAAGTAATATAAAGAGTGATCAACAGCATTGAAGGCAGTAGATGGATTGATGGAGAAGTAATATAAAGAGTGATCAACAGTATTGAAGGCAGTGGATTGATTGATAGAGAAGTATAGAGTGATCAACAGTATTGGAGGCAGTTTATTGATTGATAGAGAAGTATAGAATACAGTATTGAAGGCAGTAGATGGATTGATGGAGAAGTAATATAAAGAGTGATCAACAGTATTGGAGGCAGTGGACTGATTGATAGAGAAGTATAGAATGATCAACAGCGCTGGAGGTAGAAAACTGATGGAGAAGTATAGAATGATCAACAATACTGAAGGCAGTAGACAGATGTAGAAGTGTAGATTGAGGGTAGTGGACAGAGTTGGGACAGAGAAGGGAAATGATAGATGTACTTTGATTGAGGGTAGGGGACAGAGTTGAGAAATAGAACGGAAATGATAGATGTACTTTGATTGAGGGTAGGGGACAGAGTTGAGAAATAGAACGGAAATGATAGATGTACTTTGATTGAGGGTAGGGGACAGAGTTGAGAAATAGAAGGGAAATGATAGATGTACTTTGATTGAGGGCATTGACGGAGTTGGAACAGAGAAGGGAAATGATAGCTATACTTTGATTGAGGGCATTGACGGAGTTGGAACAGAGAAGGGAAATGATAGATGTACTTTGATTGAGGGTAGTGGACAGAGTTGAGAAATAGAAGGGAAATGATAGATGTACTTTGATTGAGGGTAGTGGACAGAGTAAGAACAGAGAAGGGAAATGATAGATGTACTTTGATTGAGGGTAGTGGACAGAGTTGAGAAATAGAAGGGAAATGATAGATATACTTTGATTGAGGGCAGTGGACGGAGTTGGAACAGAGAAGGGAAATGACAGATGTACTTTCAGGCGAAGTTGAAGATGTGACCTCACTCTGCGTACGTTGGACAAGCTTCGGTCTTGGTAAGGGTTCTGAGAGAGAGAGAGAGAGAGAGGAGAGAGAGAGAGAGAGAGAGAGAGAGAGAGAGAGAGAGACAGAGAGACAGAGAGAGACAGAGACAGAGAGAGAGAGAGAGAGACAGAGAGAGAGAGAGAGACAGAGCGTCCATACTTGCCAGTGTGTGTGTTTGCGTGTGTGTGTGTGTGTGTGTGTGTGTGTGTGTGTGTGTGTGTGTGTGTGTGTGTGTGTGTGTGTTGTGTGTGTGTGTGTGTGTGTGTGTGCGTGCGTATGAGTGTGAATGTGTGTGTGTGTGTGTGTGTGTGTGTGTGTGTGTGTGTGTCCGAGCATTTGTATGTGAGTACATGCACAGAATGTGCATGGGAGTATCCAGGCAATGTTTAAAGGGGAAAGAACACGCCGAACCGGTCAGTCTCTCACGCTTTGTGATTCGACCCTGTTAACTAATTTAAACTATACATTGAACGGACATGATTGACCGAAGACTTTGTAAACAAACCAAGTTACCTTTGTTACTCAGGAGTTTACTCTCAAACAAGAGAGAGAGAGAGAGAGAGAGAGAGAGAGAGAGAGAGAGAGAGAGAGAGAGAGAGAGAGAGAGAAGGAGAGAGAGAGAGAGAGAAGAGAGAGAGAGAGAGGAGAGAGAGAGAGTGTGTGTGTGTATGA
>CM031615.1:56685775-56703275 GCA_018398815.1 Conus ventricosus | reverse complement strand
TATTGGAGACCCTATCTGATCTTCCTCCGTCAAATTTTTGCAGCATAAACTGGCACCATTCAACCCTAGCCCTCATCTGCTCCCCAGTCAGCTGGTGGGGCACCCAACGGGCGCAACGCTTCCGTACAGAGAGACTGTGTCGAAGAATGCTGTGTAAGCTTCCTGATGAAAGGTTTAGAGTATCCTTGAGTTCATCCTCCGTGATTCGAGGATTTTCTGTAATCATGGCCTTCACTGTGCTCACGTTCCCATCGGTAGTAACTGAAACTGGACGTCCACAACGGTCACGATCTTCCAACGACATTGTACCAAACTGAAATTCTCTGAACCACCTATGGACTGTGGATAATGATGGAGCCTTGTCGCCAAAACAGTTTGTCAAACTTATAAAACTTTCCTTGAAAGACTTCCTTTGATGATAGTCATAATAAATCATGGCACGAAAATCTCTCCAAGACAGGCTCTCTGCAACACTTTGAAAACCGTCCCCCTTGCCATCCATTTTGCTGTCTAGAACAAATTTGGCTCTGACGATTTTATCTTTTTTTGTGTGTCATAGCTATTATGACATCGCTTGTGATGATGATATAAAAATTGAAATTATGACGTCCGTGGTGTCTGCGCATCCGAGAACTTATGGGGTGGCCCTCGTATGTGTCCACAGCATCATCACGAAACGAAGGAAGAAAAAAAACAATGGAAGGGAAGAAAGATAGGCAGAACGAAAGAAATAAGCGGTAAGAACAGCCACAGATATGTATGACAAGCTAGTCGGTAGTCGCAGAGAACTAATTGCAACATTGACAGAAGCAGCAGCAGCAGCCATGATGTCCTAGGCTACAGTAGCATAGTGGCAGCTTTGTTGATGGCAGGAAAGAGATGGAGGAAGGTGGGGGAGGGGGGAAGGGTTAGAGAAGGGGGGAGGCGGTTGAAGAGAATTATGATAGTGAATATTTCAGAACCAGACGCATCGTACGAACCACCACAAGTTTTAAAAGGAGAAGAAAAAAAAACAGAAAAGAAAAGCCTGCCAATAAAAATGGAACCGGAACCATCCTACTAATCACCACAATGTTATAAAAATAAAAAAATAAAAAAGAACCTATAGTCTGCCAACAAAAATCGATGGAATGTCCCGTACATAAATGCGAACTTTCAGGATTGACAAATTAGCCCGTGGAAAAAAAAAAGGGAAGAAGAAGAACAAGAACAAAAACAAGCAGAAGTAGAACAAGAAGAACAAGAACAAGAAGAACAAGAAAAAGAACAAGAACAAGAAGAAGAAAAAGGAGAGAGAGAGACAGAGACAGACAGACAGACAGACTGACTGACAGACAGAGTAAAGGAGGCCGACGAAGGGACTGTAGTCACCAAGCTACAGTTCTGACAGTAGCAATGTACTCTTGTTGCTAAGCGAATAAAGTGATTAGCCTTTGGACGAAGGAACGGCTGGTCCTGCGATGACAAGCTCTAGCGCCCAGTATCTGGGACGACAGGCTGAACAAATTGACAGAGAGAGAGAGGGGGGGAGAGAGAGAAGTAGAGAGAGGGAGAGAGAGAAAAGAGAGAGAGAGAGAGAGAGAGAGAGAGAGAGAGAGAGAGAGAGAGAGAGAGAGAGAGAGAGAGAGGAGATACAAATAGCTGGCTTGGCCTCGTGGAACAAACTGACATTGTCATTTAGTGAACCGAAAGCATTGATTTTTCCAACATTGAGAGAGCGAGAGAGAGACAGAGACAGAGAGGGAAGGAGGGAGTTACATGAATTCAGTCAGCAATGAGAGAGGGAGAGAGAGAGAGAGAGAGAGAGAGAGACAGAAAGGGAAGGAGGGAGTTACCAGAATTCAGTCAGCAATGAGAGAGAGAGAGAGACAGAGACAGAGACAGAAAGGGAAGGAGGGAGTTACCAGAATTCAGTCAGCAATGAGAGAGAGAGAGACAGAGACAGCGACAGAGAGGGAAGGAGGGAGTTACATGAATTCAGTCAGCAATGAGAGAGAGAGAGAGAGAGAGAGAGAGAGAGAGAGAGAGAGACAGACAGACAGACAGACAGACAGACAGACAGACAGACAGAGACAGAGACAGAAAGGGAAGGAGGGAGTTACCAGAATTCAGTCAGCAATGAGAGAGAGAGAGAGAGAGAGAGAGAGAGAGAGAGAGAGAGAGAGAGAGAGAGAGAGAGAGAGAGACAGAGACAGAGAGAGAGAACGAGGGTTTATGGTGATGACTGTTGTGCCCACCAACAAAACCTACATTAAGCGGTAAACGGCATTGCATGTAGGTTTAAAATTACCTCAGGAGGTCCATTTGCCCAGTAAATAGTAATCGTCCTTGTCATCATCGCCATCATCACAATAATGTTAGAGAAATAAGAAGAAAAAGAAGAATGATGATGATGATGATGATGATGATGATGATGATGATGATGATGATGATGATGATGATGATGTTAAAGATAATAATAATAATAATGATGATGATGATGATGATAATGATGATAATAATAATAATGATAATAATAATAATAACAACAGTTGTGATGATGATGATGATGATGATGATGATGATGATGATGATGATGATGATGATGATGATGCCGTAGAAGCGCAACATCATCAAAACAAGGAAGAAAAAAAAGAAGAAAAGACAGACAGACTGAACGGAAGAAATAAACTGTAATGGTAGCCACGACTATGAAAAGGTACTCGTGGTAAAATCGTACTACCAACAACTACATCTGAGTAGCAGTAGTTGTTGTTGTAGATTATATTATTAGTGATAGCAGTATTAGATGTGTTAATTGTAGCAGCTTAAGTATATGAAGCAGACACACATACCCGTAGAGATAGAGAGAGAGGTAACTGTAACGTGAGTTGAAGAAACAACAGCAGCAACAACGTTGTAACTGCCAGCAGCTCCAGTTATTTTTAGAGATAACTTTTCACTCGTGGCTCTGTTGATAGCAGAAAGGTGGGGGAGGGGAAGGGGGAGGACTTCGGGGGAGAAAAGGAGGGAAGGGAGCCATTCGCAAGGAATGGAGAGAGGGAGTGGGGGGGGGGGAGGAGGGGGGGGGGGCTCAGAACCAGACGTCATAAGAATCACCACAAGGGTTTAACAGTGAAAACAAGTCTGCCAAAAAAGAAATCGATCGCTGTGTCCTTCAGGGAAAGTGAACTTTTCAAACTGGCTAAAATCAGCCTGTGAAGAGAGAGAGAGAGAGAGAGAGAGAGAGGGGAGAGAGAGAGAGAGAGAGAGAGAGAGAGAGGGAGAGAGAGACACACACAGAGACAGAGTGACAGCGAGAGAGAGACAGAGAGAGAGAGAGAGAGAGCAGAGAGAGGAAGAGAGAGAACGAGAATATTAACTTGCACTTTGAGGCCGAAGCCCCTTGTGAATGTGTGTGAAATTACAATATTATTGAAATGAGGAGAGGGAAGAAGTGGGGGTGGGATGGGGGTGGGAGGTTGGAAAGCTAAACAATACAAACATCTTTGAGAGCATACGGTTGCGTTATTCATGAACGTTACCAGAACTTTTCATGTATCAATATAAAGATCTTTCCTGAACTTTGAAGGCTTCGAATAAGGAAACAGCAAGATCCTTGAAGATGGATTCATTTCTAGCAGCCTCATGTTTTAAAGCCCTTGTTTTGAAGTCAGAGAGAGAGAGAGAGAGAGAGAGAGAGAGAGAGAGAGAGAGAGAGAGAGAGAGAGAGAGAGAGACATACAGACAGACACACAGACAGATTGACAGTGGACGTGTGTATATATACGCGGGCACACACACACACACACACACACACACACACACACACACACACACACACACACGCATACACACACACACACACACACACACACACACACACACACACACACACACGCATACACACACACACACACACACACACACACACACACACACACACACACCACACACACACACACACACACACACACACACACACACACACACACACATTTTCACTCACAGAATCAACCAGTTTGACTGTTGGTCTGTTTTCGTCAAGCCACAACTCGGCCTAGACGACAGCAGTGACCTTGGGCTGAGCGACTACAGAGGTTAGCCTGTGGACGAAGCAGTGTTGGCCCGCGGTGAGAACAGGGCCAAGCGCCCAGTATGTGGGACAGGAGGCCAACACATGGACAGGACATGGCTGGAGAATGCACAGAGATGGTGGGGCCCAGAGGAAAGCAATTTAACATCGTCGTTAAGAGAGTCCCAAAAGAATCGATTTTTTCCCCTCCCGTTATGAGAGAGAGAGGAGAGAGAGAGAGAGAGAGAGAGAGAGAGAGAGAGAGAGAGAGATGAATTTGGTCAGAAGTGTGTGTGTGTGTGTGTGTGTGTGTGTGTGTGTGTGTGTGTGTGTGTGTTTCAGATTAAGCTTCAGAGAAAACTAAACACCCAAAGAATATGACACCTGCCTCGCACTCCATTTCTTTCCCATCACGCTGACATTGTGGCAGCTTTTGCAGACCCAGTCCATTGTTAGACAGAATTAATTGTTAACAGAATCAATTGTTAACAAAATCAATTGTAAACTGAATTCATTGTAACAGAATGAATTGTTGAACAGAATCCATTGTAAACAGAATCAATTGTAAACTGAATCCATTGTAAACAGAATTAATTGTTAAACAGAATCAATTGTAAACTGAATCCATTGTAAACAGAATCAATTGTTAAACAGAATCCATTGTAAACTGAATCCATTGTAAACAGAATTATTTTAAACTGAATCCATTGTAAACAGAATCCATTGTTAAACAGAATCAATTGTTAAACAGAATCCATTGTTAAACAGAATCATGTGAGTCTTTTCTACTCGATGATTCTAAGCCATCTGCTTTCATGAACATGTTCACGTTGTCGAGTGAAACCGATTTTATGTATATGGTCCATGTAAAGCAATCCTGTTTTTCTGTGGGGGAACGTTCATCCCAGTCGCTATATAATTAGCATATCGAACAATGTACGTCCCAATCGCTATGTGATCAGCACATAGACTGCCATCTTTAAAAGATAAAGGAAAAGAAAAAACACCTTTAGATGAAATGCATACGCAGACATGAAGAACAGCATCCGACGACAATCGCCACAATCTTGTTTCCCTCTGTGAACAATCGCCACAATCTTGTTTCCCTCTGTGAACAATCGCCACAATCTTGTTTCCCTCTGTGAACAATCGCCACAATCTTGTTTCCCTCTGTGAACAATCGCCACAATCTTGTTTCCCTCTGTGAACAATCGCCACAATCTTGTTTCCCTCTGTGAACAATCGTTGAGGGCCCGTACAGAATACTTGGAGAGTGCTCGTGGCACAACATACAGTTCCCGGACCGAGCGCCTGTTTTTCAACAGACCACTCCGCTTAGGTAAGGTAAGGTAAGGTAAGGTAAGGTAAGGTAATATTAATTATAGCCCAGCCGACCGCAAAGGGCCATGTCACGGCTGTTACCGCGTTGAAGTCAACTCCTAAGTCATTATTTAAACACACACACACACACACACACACACACGCACACGCACGCACGCACGCACGCACACACGCGCGCACACACACACACACACACACACACACACACACACACACACACACACACACACACACTCACACACACACACACACACACACACACACACACACACACACACACACACAACACACTACCCTGTTAAAAACACACCGGAGATTTTGTTGAAAAAGTTTTTCCTCCGTAAAAATCTTAGATCACAAGAAAAATGTTACTCTTTCAGAAATTCAACTCAGCTGAAGTAGCCCCACAGCTGCCCTGTGGAGCACTGCATCCAGCACAGTTGTTGCCCCCTCCCCCTCCCCCCGCCCGCGTCATCTCAGAACCCTTCAGGTCATGGGGCTTGCTCTGTGCTACACTGGCCTACACTGTGCTGCACAGCGCTGCACCTTACTATCACGTTACACTAGTCTGCAGCGCGCCAACGATGAGGTGTTGCTTACGATCCGTGCGACTCAAAAGGTCAAGGGTTAAAGATTCCGTAGCCTGCCGGTCGTGGAGGGAGTGAGCTGTGTGAGGTTCGCCGTGTCTGGAGTACGGCATGATGGGAGGTGGAGCCCATCCTTCTTCTTCCGCCGCTTTTGATATTACCTGAATTGAATCAGGCCTCCGTTTCGTTTACTGCTGAGAGTACATAGAGGATTTTCCACTCCCTAAAAATCAAACCAACAAACATACAAAGAAACATACAAACAGAAACAAGCGGTTGGAATTCTCCACCGTCAGATCCACGGGCAATCGTTCAAACCACGGGTCCCTCTAGGGTGCGGCTCACTACATAAGACGATACAACAAAGAGAGCGAGAGAGAAACCGAACATTAGCACATTAGTAAACCCAAATCCAGACCCTCTGTTTCAAACACTAAAACATCAAAGTTTACATGAGAATGTCCATCAGTAATGGAACATACACGTTTTGCGTGGTGAATCAGAGTTAATAAAGCAAAAAAGAAAAAGGAAATGAAAAAAAGAAAAGAAAAAAAGAAAGAAAAGAAAAAGGAAGGGAAAAAAAGAGAGAAAGGAAGAAAAAGAAAGTGGGGAAAGAATAGGATGGAGGACCCACTTTAAAAAATAAAAGGGGGGGGGGGAGGGGGATAAAAGGATGAGGAAAATGTGCGAAAAATGAAGATTGGAGAGAGAGAGAGAGAGAGAGAGAGAGAGAGAGAGAGAGAGAGAGAGAGAGAGAGAGAGAGAGAGGATGTTTGTGTGTGTAAACAAAAATTACTAAAGCAATAAACAGAGCCATTTTCATCAATCAAGGAACCATTAACGTAATGCTGATGGTGTTTGTTCGGTTTTATTTTATTTTATTTTATTTTTCTGTTTTGTTTGTTTGTTTGGTTTTTTTGTTTTGTTTGGTTGGTTGGTTTCTTTTCCTGGGTGAGAAAACGAGGCAGTTAATTCCTTCGTGGTGCGAGCGAATCGCCGGCTCTTTGATCTCCTTGGCGACGTGACGATGCTGACTTGCCCTGTCCATGGACTGTAGACGGCTGACATTGACGAAATGGAAGCAGAACTAAGCACACTAATTGACCAGTCTACCCCCCCCCCCCCCACCCACCCACCACACCCCTCCCACACTCCACCGCCCCCGTTGTGATGAAAACTGTGTACATACGAAAATCTAGCAGCCCACTGGAGGCTATTGTTATCATGTTTATAATCATTATGGACTGTAGTATGTTTATAATTATCATGGTCTGTAGTATGTTTATAATCATTACGGTCTGTAGTGTGCTTATAATCATTATTGACTGTAGTACGTTTATAATCATCACGGTCTGTAGTATGTTTATAATTTTTACGATCTGTAGTATGTTCATAATCATCAGGCTCTGTGCTGTGTTCATAATAACCATGGTCTGTAGTATGCCTATAATCATTGTGGGTTGTAGTATGTTTATAATCATTATGGTCTGTAGTATGTTTATAATCATTACGGTCTGTAGTATGTTTGTAATTGTTGTGGTCTGTAGTATGGTTATAATCATTACAGTCTGTAGTGTGTTTATAATCATTGTGGTCCGTATTACGTTTATAATCATTATGGTCTGTAGTATGTTTATTATCATTACAGTCTGTAGTGTGTTTATAATCATTACAGTCTGTGGTATGCTTATAATCAATATAGTCTTTAGTATGTTTATAATCATTATGGTCTGTAATATGTTTATAATCACTATGTCCTGTAGTATATTTATAATCATTAAGGTCTGTAGTATGTTTGTAGTTATGATGATCTGCAGTATGTTGAAAATCTTTACGGTCTGTAGTATGTTTATAATCATTATAGCCTGTATTGTCTTCATAATCATTACAGTCTGTAATATGTTTACAATCATTACGGTCTGTAGTATGTTTATCATTTGTTTATTGTTTATTATTAGGAGTTTATTATTAATATTATTATTATTATTATTATTATTATATTATTATCATTATAAACATCATTATCATTATTATTATTATCGTTATCAATATTATTCACTTTCAGCAGAAATTATTGAATATTATATCAGCGTAAGCAGTACATTCATTGTTACACCATTTGTAGAGTAAGGAGTACATAGCCAGATAGCCAAAAGATTTCCAGTCCTTGTCTGCTAATACGACTACAGCTACTACTACTACTATTGCTGCTGCTGCTACTGTTGCTGCTGCTACTGCTACGTCTGGTGCTACTTCTACTACAGAAACCAACACGTCGACGACTTTCTGTGATACACCTGTTATCTAACTTATGTGCACACTTTTATTTCTCTTTATTATTATTATTATTGTTGTTGTTGTTGTTTCTGTTGTTGTTGTTATTATTATTGTTGTTGTTGTTGTTGTTATCATTATGATTATTATCATTATTGTTGTAGGTGTTGTGATTATCGTTGTTGTTATTGTTATTATTATTATTGTTAATTTATTATTATTTAATTTGGCGCACAGGTTTGTCAATCTTTGCAATTCATTGCCAACCCCCGTTATTTCTATGTAGGAAAATTTAACACTTTTAGAATTGAACACACACACACACACACACACACACACACAGAGAGGAAAGAATTTGCTTTTAGACAAATTTAGATATTGAAAAGACTATCAATATTCCGTAAAACTGTTTTGTGAACCCACGTAATGAGACCTCATACAGCAAACAAAAATAGATCGTTTTCAAGGCCAAGATACCATTTACTTAAATGGTATGATGCGATATTAAAGTTGCCACACTAAAGACGTTGCATTTTTCCCCCATCTACACATTGAACATCACGTGAACCGAAATCCCCAAACCGGTTTTCCAAGGACACCTAGAGCTGGCCAGTGACGTGACAAGAAAAGCGTGCTCACCGCACTTCGCGAACTTCACGTTCAACTCGTGGAACACGTTGCACGCGTACTCGACACTCGTGAGCTGTGTTGAGAACCTGTCGAAGTAACCACGCTTCATTCGGCGCCGAGTTTGGACACGGAGCACAGAGAAAGATACATCTGTCCACTTTCAACGGACGTTGATTTTCTTTCATTGATAGTTCGAATGAAAAGACAGACAGTGGGCCAGTGACACTCGATGTAAACCGAGAGTCGAAATGTCGAGGAATCGACCAGACGCTTGCAGTTCAGGATGAAGTCAGAAGTGTGTGTTGCGCATGTTGTTCTTCGAATTCCGCCGTGTCGCCTCGGTTAGTATCTTACGCGCAAGGCTTGTCACTGCAGTTATTTTACTTCTCGGCTTATAATATTGTAATCCAGTACTGTTAAGAGCAAATTTCCCGGCTCCAGCGAATGCAAAACGGTGCAGCACTATTTGTCATATGTAAAAAATAAAAAAATCGCGATTATGCTAGACCACTGCTGAATGAGCTTCACTTACTGCCTGTTAAATTTCGTCATAAGAGCACACTAGCTCGCCTGTTTATTTTTCTTTTAATGGTTTTCTTGCACCATACCTGTCCTCCACGTTCTGCGCATACCAGTCATCACGTGTTGTCCGCTGCTCCAGTCAGAACTCCTGAAGGTACCAAAGCGAAGTCTTAAACTCGTGTGGTGAGCGTAGCGTCAGATTTGTCGCCCCAACTGTTAATGGAATTCGCTTTCTTCTACTTTTACGTAATCTGTCCACTTCGTCTGTTTTAACATTGAAAAAAAGCTATCATTTCAGCTAAGCATTTTAGAAAAAAACACAATAACACAAAAACAAAAGAAGAAAAAAGTAAACCTGTGAGTGAAGGTTAGAATGGTCTTAACGCGCAGTGAGTTGTTTTCAACTAGAATTGCGATATGCAAATACTAATTATTTTCTAAAGTAGAATCGTTTTCATTTTGGGTCAGTATGACACAAACATTTTGGCGAATTTTCCATCGAAAGTGGACTTTCATGCGCTGGTTTCCAAACGACAATGTTAAGCTGAGAGGAGGGAGAGGGGGGTGGTGGTGGTGGTTCCAGTTAACTACGCGAGAACTGGGCGGGGCAAAGGGAGGCAGCACGACGTAAATGCAATTTTTGCCGGCCGGGTGAGGGAGGACGTGTGGAGGAGGAAAATGAAAGGGGAGGGGGGGGGGGGGGGGGTCGGGGCACCCTGGTCTGTGGAAGACCGGACATTCATATATTGGAGTGACGCGTCTTTGATGAGGCTGGTGGATTGTTGGGGCTCCGTCTGGTTCAGTCCGCACGGTCGTTCTCTCCCTTTTTCCTTCATCTGCTTTGCTTCTCCTTTTCCTCTTGCTAGTTTTTCTCTGCCTCCGTCACAGCTCCTCCCTTTTCACCCCTCTTCTGCTAGTCTTCCTCTACCTCCGTTACAACTTCCTTCTCGCCCCTCTTCTGCTAGTCTTCCTCTGCCTCCGTCACAGCTCCTCCCTTTTCACCCCTCTTCTGCTAGTCTTCCTCTACCTCCGTTACAACTTCCTTCTCGCCCTCTTCTGCTAGTCTTCCTCTACCTCGGTTACAACTTCCTTCTCGTCCTTCTGCTCATCTTCCTCTACCTCCGTTACAACTTCCTTCTCGCCCCTCTTCTGCTAGTCTTCCTCTACCTCCGTTACAACTTCCTTCTCGCCCCTCTTCTGCTAGTCTTCCTCTACCTCCGTTACAACTTCCTTCTCGCCCCTCTTCTGCTCATCTTCCTCTACCACAGTTACAACTTCCTTCTCGCCCTTCTACTTATCTTCCTCTACCTTCTTCCTGCTTTGTACGACCAGCATCATTTTGCAGATGGTTTTGTCGTATTTGGGGCGATTGCGCTGTTATAAGGATTTGAAGGGAAAAAAACGGGGGAGGGAGGATTTTAGGGAATAGTGGTCAGGAGGGAGGGTAAGGGGGGAGGGTTGGGGGTGATGGGGAAGGGGGGGGGGGGTGTTTCAGGTTCTAAAGATGGGAGGCCAGCCTGGACTTAAAGCAGTCCAGTGATTCAGCTGTCACAACCTCCTGGGGCAACTGGTTCCATTCTGGTATGGTCCTCGGAAAGAACGTCATCTGCCTGTACCGCGTCGTGCATGTGGGAATGTTGTAGCTCAGGTCCTTGTTGATCCTAGAGCTCAGCCTGCTGTCAGATGGTTTGGGCAGGTACGTGGAGTTAATGGAGATGAGTCCGTGGTGGAATTTATAAAAAAATCTCCAAGCGGGCTTTCTTACGACGCCGTTGTAGGGAAGGCCAATTAAGAGAGTCAAGGATGGAGTCGACGCATGATGTTTGGCGGTGGCGACTTGACACATCTTGCTGCTCTTCGTTGGATCTTCTCGGGGGCCCCAATCTCGTATGCGGTGTAGGGATCCCAGACGGTGGCTGCGTACTCAAGAAGCGGGCAAACAAGGGCTTTATACGCAGTTTCCTTTGGTTTCTTGTTGCCGATCTTGAGGTTGCGCCGGACGAAGCCTATGGTCTTGCTGGCTTTCTTCGTGATGGAGTCAATGTGAGATTCCCATTGCATATTGTCCTGGATGTTGACACCAAGGTATCTAGTGGTGTTGAAGTTTTCGAGATTCTGTCCATGTAGCTCATACACAGGGGCAATCTTGTTCCGTTTACGAGAAAACTCTCAGCGTTGAGCACTTCTGTGGAAGGAACCCATGGTCCACTTCTCTCCAGGTAGTAAGGGAGTGTAGCGTCTTCTTGCTCACTCGTCGTTATTTTTTCGTGACTGGTCTTGCTGCCATGGTATTGTCGGCAAATCGGCAGGACTTTGACTTTGAGGCCCATTCAGGCAGGTGTTTAGATAGAGAAGAAAGACTCGGGCCCTAGGACGGCTTGAGTGGAACCGGGATTCTACAGGTAGAAAGTCAGATCTTGTTCCCTCACCACCACAGTGTGTCTGTCCGCAAGGAAGTCTGATCCAGCGTTGGGGTGGTTTTTTTTTTTTTTTTACGGCCTACGATGCCGTAACGACGTAGTTTGTGGACAGTAGGGTATGGCTAATCTTTGTCGAGGCCTTGAGAAGTCAAGGACGATAGTTGTCCTCTTGGTATCCCTTCTCGATTCTCTGGTCGTTCGTCACATATCGATTTGGTCTCGCATGACGTTTCGCGTCGAACGCGTGTGCTTGGCCAGAGTACTTGTTTCAAAATGGGACATGATGTGGCTGGTTGATGGTATGTACATAGCTTGCCGGCTATGCAGGTGAGGGACGATGGGGGACGGTAGTTGTGCGTTGTATCTTTCTCTTCTTGAAGACAGGTGTGATGTTGGCATGTTTCTGTCCTCCGTTTACAACTTCCTCCGTATGCTTATCTTCCTCAAACCTTCTTTACTTCTGCTTCCTTTCACCTGTTTCTTTTGTCTTCTTGATTCTCTCTCTCTCTTCTCTCTCTCTCTCTCTCTCTCTCTCTCTACTCTCTCTCTTCTGTGTGTGTGTGAGTCTGGTCAATATACCCTCTGTCTGTGGCTGTGAGCGTTTGTATCTCTCTCCCTCCCTCTTCCCCTTCCCCCCTCCCCCGCCAACCCCCATCTCTTAAGGATACCTGCATTGATATACAGACCATATCGTTGTTAGCGGGAATCATTAAGAGAGAGGGATTACTTTAATCAGCAATAAGTGACTTGTTTATTGCGAGAACATTTGAAGACAATAGGAAGTGAATCCAACCATAGACGTCTGCAGTTTGAGTTAATTAAAAAGCATTAGGACGGGAGATACTATTTGGAAGAAAAGTGGGGTTGTATGAGATGAAATGCCATCGTTACGCGTTAACCTCCCCCCCTTCTTCTTCCTCACCTTACCAATTTGGACATCGTCACACAGGGCTTATCACTAAACTATTGAGTCTGTCTGTCTCGATTCTCTTTCAAGGTAGGGCGTCATCGATTTATAACTGCACGCTTCTTTGGTTTGGATTTCAAACAGAACTTGTCTGTCGATTTGTCGCTCTCTTTTCTTCCTTTTACTTTCTCTCTCTCTCTCTCTCTCTTCTTCCCCCCAACCCTTTAGCGCCCCCTTTCCTTTTTAAGGCCGCTCTTCGACTTTCAACTGCTAATTCTTTAGCCGGATTTCTCTGTTCAGCCATGTCTGATTCAAAACTTTTCCCCGTCGAATCCACCTTTTATGTTGTTCTTTTCCATTGCAGGGAATTACAGGAAATTCAATACTCGTCTTTTACGGCTTCTTTCTCTTAGTCCTCCTTCATCCTTCCTGCTCATTCTGTGTTTTTGTTTGTTTTCTTTTTTGCTCTTTCTTAGTCTTCTTCCTTACCTGCCGTCTTCTGTCTTATCCTCATGCTTTTTCTTCGTTTCATTCCTCATCCCTCTTTTTTTTCCACCCTACTTCTCTTCTCATTAAAAATTTTATTTAAAAGCGCTACTTCTCTGCTCATTCTTTTGCCATTTTTTTGTTCCTTAACATTCCTTTTTTTTTCTGAACTTCGCGTTCCTTTGACTTCGTGTTATCCTTCTTCCTGTCCTTCCTTGTATTTTGAGATTTTATAGTGGAAAAGGATTTATCAAATTTCGGGTGGCTTTTTAGATGTATGTTTGTGAGTTGTGTGAGTGACTGGACTTGAGTGTTGTTTTTAACGTGGTGACAGTCTGATATAAGCCCTTTGCAGTCGGCTGGGTATAAGCAACATTACATTACTTTACTTTTCTCTCGCTCTTTTTTTTTTAGCTCCCCCCCCCCACCCCCCCCCCCCTCTTTTCTCCCACCTCCTTCCCCCCATCGTCTGTATACTTCTCCTTTTCTCCATCCGCTCCTTCTCCCTCACGTCCTTCTTCCTCCTCTTCGCTCCCGGGCTTTTCTCTTCTCACTCCTTTTTTTCTTTACGATCCTTTCTTCTTTTTTTTTTCTTCTATATTGATGTGAAGGAGTAAAAACGTGGAAAGATACTTTCGCCCCCACCCACCCTCTTGCCCCGTCCTGTCTGCTGTGCATGAGATTAAGCGGTAGTGGATCTTTCTCATCGGCCCAGCTGTACAGATTGCCTCAATGGTAGGATATTGAGTTACTTGTGTGTGTCGGTCTGTGTCAGACTGGCCGAATGCCGAAGGGAAGAAAACTATTCCAGCGTCTTGGGTTGTTCAGGGGAGGGGCGCTCAGCGCGCAGCGTTAGCGTTCCCGTCTCTGGTTGTGCTGGGTAGGGGTCGCGTTCAGTTTGCGTCCTATTTTTGTGGGTGTGCTGGAGAGGGAGGGTTCAGTGCGCAGGATTAGCGTCCTTGTCTTGGTTTCTTCAGGGAGAGGTTAGCGCGGTAGGTTAGGTATCTGTGTTGTGCAGGGGAGGGATTAAAATGAAGGATTAGCTTATAATCTGGGCAATGTCAGGGGAAGGGTCAGCGACAAGGTTAGCGTCCCTGTTTCAGACCTGTTTTTCTTAGTGAAACTTTTCCTCTTCTTTTTCACTTCGATTCTTTTTCTTTTTGTCTGCTCAATTTCGTTCTTACTTCTTGTTTATCTCTAAAAATACCTCTTCCTCTTTCCTGCTGCTCCTTCCTTTGCTTATTCTTTCTTCTTCATCCCCTTCAATATTCCCCCCCCACACTCCTTCTCCTCCTCTTCTTCCCTTTCTCCCCTCATGACTTGTTTCTTTAGGCTTGGTCTTCCTTTTTTCCTCTTCTTTTCCTTGTCTTTTTTTTCTTTCACGTCCTCTCCATCCACAATCTTTCTCCGCCTCTCCTTTTGTCGTCCTCTTGTTCCTCTTGTCTTTCTTTCTTCTCTTCCCTCTTCTGCCCTTCCCTCTTTTGCTTCTTCGTTCTTTCTCTTCTCTGCCTTGTCGTTAACGTCATCAGCCTCCTCTTCCTCCTCTCAGTACAGCCAGTTGTGTCTTCGAGGGAACAGTTATATATGCGCACTCTAGGCCACTTTCCGCCCTCAACCAGTTTTCGGGCGAATCGTTGACTAGATCAGAATATTACTGTCTCTCTGAAAGTAAGACTTCAAGAACCAAAAATACGATTATCTACGACAGACATACTGTGTAGGATTATCCGTTTTCATACTAATTTACCTAAACTTGTTACGATTTTAATTTTTGCTTAATCTGTGTCTTTTCTGGGTCATTTTCAATAACATCATTTTCGGAAACACATTCCTTACATGTGTCTGTCTTTCATGTGAATATAACTACCGTCTTTAACTGTTCTCTAAAGTCTTTTAAAACCGAGTTATTATTTCTGGCATAAAATCCACACACTATCCGCATGTCTTCCGTGAAGCTAGTTTCGACCAAAGTGTTTCTCTTTTTTAACTATGTCTCTTTCTGCGAACAGTCATTATAATAAATAGTGGTCTGCGTTCCTTTCAAACAGTCTATAAAACTGTTCTAAAACACTCCCTCAGTTTATGGTAGCGATTAACTAAACTATACTGTCATCATCCTGTCCATATAAACTTCTAGCATGATATGTTTGTTCTTTAAGTGTTGGCCAGAAATCCACCAATATGATTTAAAATTATAACGAATAAACTGTTTGTAACAGGTCGAGGATAAATATTGTTTTTCACAAACCAGTCTGGCCTCAAATCAATGAGCATGAGGAGTTTTTGTCTTAAAGTTTTAACTGCTCCTAGTTTTATAAGATTCTAATCTAATCCAGTTATAATTTTTATCATTCTCTACGTTCAAACTTGTTCTGTATAATAAAACCACCTATGAGGCCTAATGTGTAGATTAATCCAATTTAGTTCTGTAAGATGTTTCTATTGTAGTCAACCATTGATTTGTTGTTGTCTGTTATGATCTTAATATCCTTCGCCATGTGGCGTAGAACGGAAGATGGTATCGTTTACGAGTTTAACGGTCTAAGTTTTGCCAGCTAATATTAATTCTTTTTATTAAGGTCGTCACTAAACGCACAACCCCATCCCTCTCCACTCTTTAAAGGACAGAAATTTCAAATATCATTGTGAACGTGTCTCCTAATTTTTCTGCTTGGAAAGAACTGTAATTTTGTAGAAGCTTTTTTTACAACTGTTTCTTTTCTGTGGAGGATGTACTGTTTTTTCCCATACGGCGTTATTTCAATTTCTTTCCGACTATTGTCGTCCGGCATAAAGACTTACATGTAAAGGGCCAGAGTTGAATGCTTTTCTGAAACTTTTTTGACGGCTAAATATGTAAATGGGCTTATGAATTCAAATTTTATGTCCCATTCTAAATATGGTTCTAGTGCCATTTGAGGTCAGGTTTTCGAACTATTTTATATTCATACTGGCCAACATTATTTGCCTCTAGATTGCGCAGTTGTTCTAGTTTAGGAAACTTTTTGCTGTCGCCAACCTCTTTGCGTTTATAATCACCATCTTTAGTGTACTCAAAACCATACAAAGCGCCTATCTCACCATTTGTTCAAAGTCCGCAACGTCTGCAAGGTCTTTTAATTCTAAAGTTATACACCTCACAGGCGCTAATGTAACTCCCGATTCTTCTGGCCACGCGACATTATTTTTTTGTACAGTTTATTATTTTATTTCCAAAACAATGTGCAGGTTATCAACATTTCACGACTTTCCTGTTTTGTCTGCAATTTTTATATTAAATGATCCAACCCTCCCGCAAACTAATCTTTTAAACTGTAAATTAGGGAATTGTATAATTTCATAATCGCAATATGCAGCTTTCCCTGATGGAAGAGCTCTTAAAACAGTTGAGGGCCTTCCATCATATAAGTTTTCATCAGTGCTTAGCTCATCCAATGAACATAGAGTAATGAATGTAATGCAAGATCGAGCGGATTTTCTCCCTCATAAGTAGTTTTGGTTGGTGTAACTCTAAATCTATAATTGTCAGCTGCAAGCCTAACATTTTAGCTAGCTCTTTATCAAAATAGTAACCTCCTTCTTCAGGCTTGAATGTTAACATTGTTTTTAGATTCGCATTGTTAAGTTTGAGAGTAATGTCAAAGTTACTCATTGCTTCTTTTAGTGAGCAAAACCCGTAATAACCATCAGGTATTGTTAACTGGCTAACTTTGGCCCTGTTTTGTCAACTTTTTAGAACTTATTATTCTCCCTGGCTTCACTTATATTAAACCATACGACTTTGTAAAATATTTCATGAAGTGCGACCGTTCTGCTTCCGCAATTGTTATTAATAGCATGTTCTAAAAACGAAGGACGGTCTTGGGTTGTTATTGTTACAACATTTTTTGAACGAAATAAAAATGAGCGCGTTCAAATATACTGATGCAAATATTCTGTTGGGCGCACTACAATCTTAAAAATATAGCAACTGATACTCTTGACATTGCTGTGACCCAGACTGCCTCTTTTCATAAAAAGGTGAGTACTCATTAAGCAGATATCTTAACCCCCCTATTGAAAACGATCACATCAAGAAAGCGTGGTTTAGTCATCCGATGCAGTTTTATCAGAACAGTTAAACTTTGCTGTGTTTTGCGCATCAACTGGTGTGGAGTGGCGTATGCGATCATTTAAATCACCATGATCCTTTGGTGAGGTAGTGTATAATTTCATTTCTTTACACCCCTTTAGAGTATTTTGCTGCCTGAAGCGCCCCTTACCAAATGACAAACCGTTT
>CM031615.1:56623310-56685675 GCA_018398815.1 Conus ventricosus | reverse complement strand
CTTAGGACGGTCCACTGACTGCTAAACCTGAAACGCCCAATCGTGCTTTTCGGCATCCATATTGCCAGCTCACCCACTCTTTTGATTCTACACGCCCATTCTTTCTTTGGGCGTTGATCCTTTGAAATTGGTGAAAAGATAAACGCGATTCAGATTAGCTGTCACCGAACATCCCGGTGCAGCACACACTCTCGTCATTTTGTAGTGGCTAATGAACACGAGGTACTTGTTGGTCAAGTTTCCAGCCAGCTTAGTTTCGTTTTCCACCTGCACGGGCGCCCTGGCAATGACGTCACAGCGCTGACGTCAGCAGCGGGCTATTCGAACGAGATTTCATGGGAGCAGACGAAATATGCGCGGATCGAGTGGGCTTTTTTTTTCTTAAATGTGACTAAATCTGTGTGAGCATGCGTGATATCATACTTTATAATGTTTTTATGTATTATTTTGATTCACATTTTACAGCGATTTTGCTATACTGTGCAAACTTAAAACCGGTTTACAGGACCTTTAAGGAAATATAGGGAAAGAGAAAAAGAAAGACAAAAGAAACGCAGAAGTGTCTGGCTTTTTCTTGAGGAAATTCCGTCTCGGCATCACTTTTCTACAGCTCTCATGATTTTTTGTTTGTTCCGCGCTTCGGTTTGTCGAATTTCTTCCACTGTGTTGTGTGTGTGTGTGTGTGTGTGTGTGTGTGTGTGTGTGTGTGTGTGCCGCGCGCATGCGTCATGCTCGGGTGTTTTCGGATTATCCAAGTAACTTTAACGAGGCCAATGCATCGTTTGTTTTTCTTTTCATTGGCTTGCGGTCGTTTTCTTTCATTTTCTGTCTTAAAAAAAAAAAAGAAAACATTGTGTGTGTGCCGCGCGCATGCGTCATGCTCGGGTGTTTTCGGATTTTCCAAGTAACCTTAACGAGGCCAGTGCGATCGTTTGTTTTTCTTTCATGGCTTGCGGTCGTTTTCTTTCTTTTTTTTCTTTAAAAAAAATGATATTGTGAAATATAACTTCGGGGGAAAGCTCAGGGACATGGGAGAGAGGAGGAGAAGAGGGTGGTAGGTGCGGGGACCTTTCCAACACACCGATCCTACGAGAACGACAACACATTTATGAACAGTAAAAGCGCCAAGTTCATGTTGGACGTCATGGAATTCGAACTCGGAACTCGCAACGTCAGGGTGCTAACTCAAAAGTGTTTTCACCAATGGGCCAACCAGACTCCATACCGTCCGTCCTTACATCCGTTCGTTCATTCATTTATTCATTCATTGTCTGTCTTTTTTCCTTCTTTCTTTTTCTTTCTTTTCTGGTCTTTCTGTCATTCATTCATTTTTTCATTCATTCTTTCATTCAATCTTTCTTTATGTGTTTCATTCATTCATTCATTCTTTCTTCATTGACCGACTCATTCATGCATTCGGGGGTCACGTGCTGCAGGGACTGCTGTGGGTTGTTGCAGGGTATGCCAGCAACATGCACAGGCCGGAGAACAAGCTCATCCTGGTCCACTGCCCTGAAACGCAGGCCAACGTCACCGTCATGAGTGAGTGCCGTGTTCATGCATGCCTGTGTGTTGTCTGTCTGTCCGTCTGCCTGCCAGTCCCTCTTGTCGGCCTGTTCGCTCGTGTGCATGTCTGCCTGGTTGTCCGTCCGTATGCATGTCCACTTCTACCTTAGCTCTTCCAGTCCTGTTGCATTTGACGGTCCTGTTCTGTGTCTGTCTCTGTCTGTCTGTCTGTCTGTCTGTCTGTCTGTCTCTCCTCTCTCTCTCTCTCTCCTCTCTCTCTCTCTCTCATCTCTCTCTCTCTCTCTCTCTCCTTCCCGCTTGTTTTCTCTGTCTCTCTCCTTGCTCTCTCTCCCTCTCATCGTCTGTCTCTGTCTGTCTCTCTCTCCTCTGATGTTTTCACCAACTCTCCCTTCTCACAAAATTAACTGATCAAAGAAAGAATAGAAAAAAGGGGGGGGGGGGGGGGGGGCAGGTCAGATAAAAGGTGTTGTAAAGAAGAAATGGAAAGTCGGATGCGGGTCATTGTACGCTACATGACCGAGAAATGGGTGGCCATAGATGGGCATTATGTAGAACGCCTGTCCTGTTGAAGACCGAATAAATCTCAATATCCAGCAGTGCCCGACAACAATGAAGCCACCCGAGTTTCTCGCGTTGAGCATTTTGAATAATGCATCGCCAGGGATCACAATGGTGGAAGAATCACTTTCGCGCGCGCGCGCGCACGCTTACACACACACACGCAACACACACACACACACACACACTCTCTCGCACGCACACACACACACGCTCACACACACACACACACACACCACACGCACACGCACACGCACACACACACACAACGCAGGGAGACAGAGATCGGACGATGAAAAACAGTATCCACAGAATGTCCCGAGGAAGCATAATGTAAATGGATCCAGAAAATCATTTGCACCAATTGATACAATAAGGGTGTACAGACGAGCATGACCATTTCTTCTTAGGCCGACGCTTAAAACCCAAGATAGTTTCCATTAATTTCTTCGAAACACCGGGCAAGAAGGGTAACTTGCTCCACGGTTGACGATCATACGCCCATACGTCTCGGTGAATCGCTTATGGCACCAAATCGCCCAGCACACTGACAAGCAAAGCTCACAGGCCAGCAGAGACAATTCGCCCTCGCCCCCCCCCCCCCCCCCCCCCCCCCCCCCCCCCCCCCCCCCCCCCAACCGCCCGAAAAGGATGTTCCTCCTTTTCCATATACCCCGCGCCCGACACTTGAACTCGGCAACAAATGAAGAAATGAAGGAACAGAAATTAGCATTTACCCCAAAACGAGCTTTAGTCTTGATGTTGAACATTGTCAGAAACACATTGTCGAACTGGTACAAAAGGTACAAACAGGTGAAACCCCCGTTTGATTCAAAATGACATGAAGTCTTAAAATAAATTTGACGGGTGAGGAGTGGGAGGAAGGACAGTACAGCTAAAAAAAATATAAAAAGGGGGGGGGGGGGGGAGAGAACGAAATAAAGTTTTTGAAAGTTTTGTTATCTGGTGTTTTACTGTTCACTGCCTCAGCCCGGGAAAGTCATGTAGGTCAATCTCAATATCGGATCCAGAAATGGTCGTTGTTGCGTTTGATTGCTCGTTTTTGCAAAGGAAAAAATCGGATCTCACTCCGAACTCGAATAAGGTCAACCCTATTGATATGTTGCAGCCGCCGCCGTGGACGAAGTGGTTAGCGTCGCGGATTCCCCGGCTTGGAGTTCAGGGTTCGAACCTCATCAGAGCCATGTGGGGATTTTTTCTGCCCCGACCGCACTTATTCGGAGTTTGAGTTTGTTACGAAGTCAATTGGTAAGACCCGAACCACACAGTCGAGTTTCATCCACTTAATGGATGCGTCCTCTGAAAGTGCTGCTCAATTTCGTGACCCAACACTGCAGTTGTCTGTGTCTCTCGGGGCCTGGTTTACCGCCGGAATTTTTTCATGGTACGTAGAGTAACTGCCCTGGTCCATGCAGCTCTCGGAACCAGAATGAAAATCCGTAGCATCAATCTTCATCCTTATTCTCATCGACCAACATGAACAGTCTCAAAATTCTGTGGCTCTACATGCCCTGCTCACATGGAGACCTCAGTTTTGATTGTCCTCCGTCCGCGTCTGTGGCCTTGGTTTTTGATTCCGACAGGGTCACCGTATCGGCAAGTCGTGGGGGCTGTCGTTTATTTGAACGGAGTGGTGGCGCTCTTCCGGCGGTAGAGCCCACTCACGCTGGCTCTACGACAGCAATATATTGTTTTGTCAGTAGGGCTTAGTAGGGGTGTCCCTGCGTATTTGGATCAGAACAGGCGCCACTGAACACCACCGAAGTGACTAGGCAAGCAGTGTCAGTTTCCTCCTCCGGTGGGTTGCCTCATGACTGGACGGTGACTGTTCCCTCTGGATTTGCTGGTCTGTGGGCTGCGGATGGGGGTTCGGAATGAGCGGCGTGGGTGCAGAGCCACTGATGTGGCACAGAAATGGGACCGAAAAAAGTCATCAGACAATTTGTCGTGATCAATATTTTCATGAAGAAAACCTAGTAAACTCAACGCGTGCTTCAGGGGCAGGCGCTACATGCCTTACAGTGCCGGGCACCGGTCCAGTGTGACCTGAAGCTCTCTTGAACCTTTCCGCCGTCACCTAGTTCTCTACCCATCGTCTTTTTGAAATGGTCCCTGAATCGCCACCCTTCCCGCTTTGTTGGCGGCGTCCAGATGAAGAACACCGACGGAAAAGGACACAGTGTGCAATGGAATAAGTGAAAAGGGATGTCGGTAACGGGAGTGAGGGTCGGTGTGTGGTCGTGGAAAGTTTTGGCCGTCAGTTTCAGGAGAGGCGCCATGTCCGTGTGCGCAACGAGGCTGGCCGTTTTGGCGGACAAGGACAATGTGGGAAAATGCATGTCCCAGGGACTGTCGGCGAAAGAGGTCTGTGGCGGCATTGGGACGATCAAGGCCATCTCGATCGGCAGCCTGTGATGGTAACTGACGAGGCATGGAGTGCTTGTTTCCGTTCATCCTTGTGCCTCTTTTCATGGTGTCACATTTACATCGGGCCCATTCATAGTCGTCGTAAACAACGACCCCCAAACAAACCATGTGTCGGACTGCAGCCCATAGGACAGTGCGATCAAGAACGACTTGGGACAAAATTTTTTTCTTTATGAAAACGACACAGGGCATTGGGTCACAGGGAGAGAAGAGACCTCATTTAGGAAGACTGACAGAGAGAGAGAGAGGGGGGGGGGGGGTCGAAGATTGAGGGAGAGGGGATGGGAGGGAAAGAGAAATAAAAAGAGGGCCTATAAAAAGAAATGCCTTTGGTAGCATTCCCCGCGCAACTCGGTGAAACGTTGTCAAAGCGTGGACTGCGCACACACACCCACCCCCCGCCCCCCCCCTGCCCCCCCCCCCCCCCCCCGCCCCCCCCCCCCTCCCCCGCCCCCCCACCGCGCCCCCACCCCCTCCCGCCCCCCCCCCCCCCCCCACCCCTCACCCCCCCTCCTCCCATCAACCTGTCGTGGCAGTGCATTTTTGCTGTGAGGGAGAATCCCTCCCCCCCAGCCATCGTCCTTATGCTGGCATCACAAGCCTTTCTCTTTCTCCAAACAGAAAACCAATCCCCCCCCTCACCGCCCACCCCCCACCCCCACCCCCACCCCGAAGCCCAGAGCGGGCACCCCAAAATGGCGTGGCAATCAAAGCCGGGGCCTTCCACCACCCAGTCCTCCATGGGGACTGGCTCGGAGCGATATGGACATTTACTGGGAGGGCAGCAAACTACGTGACCTCGGAGCCTTCGGCGGTGGGACCCCCCAGTCACATACACCCCCCCCCCCCCCCCCCCCCCCCCCCCCCCCCCCCCCCCCCGCGCCCTCGTCATTGCACACACGAGAGTGCCTGAGGAAGCAGCCTAGCTTCAAACGTCATCACAATCCAATCATCTAAGGTGTCCTGTTGGCAGCCGGCTGGGGTTATGGGGGGGGGGGGGGGGGGGGGGGACGGAGTTGGCCGAGAGATAAAGAACAATCCCTCCAACCCCACACTGCCGTGCTGAGCCGCAGTCAGTTTGCGAAATGGAGCCTGGGGCCGTTTTTTCGGGGTGATCAGTTTAATCCAAGCATCGTGTGTGTGGTGTGTGTGTGCGAGGAGAGAGTGGCGTGCGCAGCAGTCAGTGTGGTGTGTGTGTGTGTGTGTGTGTGTGTGTGTGTGTGTGTGAGCGCGCGCGCGCCTCGTAGATGCGTAGGCGTGCGCGTGCAAAATCACACCTTTGGACAAGATTTTCGACGTAGCTGCTGCCACCGTGTCGATTGTGAACGAATTGTTTTTCTGATTATTGCCAAACAGTGCAGCAGAAGCTTTTTTCTTTGTTTTTTTGTATTTGATTTTACGTTTTTTCTCTGTTTCAATTTAGCAGAAATGCCTTTTTTTAATCGTGCTCTGTGTGTTACCAGTTGCCACCCCCACCCCCACCACTTATTTCTTTCGAGTTTTATTTCATCCCTTTGCAACAAACAGGCAGGAAACCATTACCATCCTACTGTTTTCCTAACGCCTCCACAGTGGGATGTCGTCTACAGCGCTAGGCTGTCAGGAATCGGTGAAGACGGGAATCGATTGGGGGCACGGTTGGCCGAGTGGGTAAGACATCTGACGCTCGTTCAAAGGTCCGTGGTTCGACTCCAGCTCGAGATGACCAGGTTGGAAATGTACCCTTCGAGTCGACATGCGCGCAGAGTCCAATGGCATCCTAGTCCCGATGAGACGATGAACCTAGCTCCCGTCGTGAATGCTTACAGGAAAGAAGACAAAATTATGCACGCACGTTAAGTCCCATTCCATCTCACAAGAGAGGAAGGGGGGGGGGGGGGGGGGGGGGGGGGGGGGGGGGGGGCTCAGACACGAAGCCTAAACACATGCACGCGAATGTCGTGTTCAGAAATGCCCGAAGACGGAAAGGGAGTGCCTTTAATGGTGGTATCAGAAACTGACACGTACGCAAAAAATTCATTGGAGATGAATCTGAATCTTAGAGTCACAGCCGGGGAAGAGAGTACACGTATTTGTCTACACTGTCTTCCGTTCTTAACAATTGGAAAATACAGCATAGAATAAACGAGGCTTTAGAAGTGTATTCTATAATATCACAAAATATGTCGGTGTGTGTGTGTCATAGTGGAAGCGTCGATCACATGTCTTTATGTGACGGCATTTTTTTTTGGCTCACGCGCACTGCATATACAGCTATTTCCAATCGCCCTGACATTTTAATACCATAAATGTTTCTGCTTTGGCATTTTCTATATTTCCATTTATCAAAAGACTTTTTTTTCTATTATTCATACATTACATTCACCAGCAGAAAGGGCAAGCATGTCAAGAACATACATGGGGTAGAGAAGGGCAACAGTAGTGGGCGTCAGTCAAACGGGTCGAATTTCGCCAGTTCTCACCAGAATGGGTTAGATTCCGTAGAGCTCAGGAAATGGCATGATCTTTATGCCGAGATTCAATACGTGTGGGCTGAATCCGATACAAAGGGAAGTCCCACATGACTGGCAAGTCCGAACCGACAAGAATCGGGCCATTGACAAACATGGCCGTTCCTTGCCATCGTTGAAATGTTGTAGATGGAAAAGCGCATTGGGGTTTTTTTTTTCCTATTTTTCCCCCTTTTTTTTTGGGGGGGGGGGGGGGTAGATTTATTCGGGTTGGTTCATCAGAAAATTGTAGAAGCACATTAACAATGTGGTTGTGCCACTACCTCTGCTTTCTGGTCACTGAAACAAAAGTGCGATCCGTTAATTGAAAATGGTCCCTGTCCTGCCGCTCTAACTGGAGGCTACGGTCTGGCCCATCGTCCTTGAGAATGTTTCCTTGACGGCATTTTGGCTTGGGCACCAGTTGGTCGAATGGAGGTCTGTCCTTGCCCGGTCCTACCTGGCAATGGGCCAGTAAAAGCCCGAGGCCGCGTGGTGTTCAGTGTGATGGTCAGTCCAAGGACAGTCTGGTCACAGAAGTTCCTCTTTTTTTCCTTTTTTTCCCCTTTTTTTTATTTATTTTTTTTACTATTTCCACATTCCAGTGCCGGGATACATTGCAGCCCCCACCTCCCCTCCCCTCCCACCCGCAGCCATGTCTGGGTTAAAATGAGCTGAAAGATGAGATCGACATCTCGGTGTATGGCTCGGCTCTGTGCGAGAGGAGCGGAGATGATGGATGTGGAAATGATCACCACATGGTGCACAGTGAAAATGGAAGAGCATCCCTCCCCCCTACCCCCTCCTCCCGCACAGAATTATAACCACGTGGTGGACAAAGAAGATGGGAGACGACCTGCCCCCTCCCACCATTCCTTCCCCGCACACTACCCCGAGAGAGAGAGAGAGAGAGAGAGAGAGAGAGAGAGCTTTCTATTCAAACCAACTGATCGGTCGACCCTCAAATCATGACCGCAGCAGCCCAAGTAGTACTTATGCCCTTCAACTACCCAGTGTAATCAGCGGAGGCCGTCCTGGTGGAGATCGTGACTGGTGTGACAGGAACAGGGTGGGCGGTCCATTTGGCCAAGCCAGTCGTTAACCGGATGTCCGCTAACGTCTGCCAGTACCAGGTGGAGGGGGGGGGGGGGGCTAGAGAGGTCAAGTTGATTCATCGATCACACAGTGCTGGGGGATGCGGCAACCGGGGACTTCTTCTTTGCTGTGACTGCCGCCAGACGCCCCGCAACAAGAAAGTACGCTCCGCACCTGGAGTTCATTGGACGCTCCGCACCTGGAGTTCATTGGACGCTCCGCACCTGGAGTTCATGGACGCTCCGCACCTGGAGTTCATTGGACGCTCCGCACCTGGAGTTCATTGGACGCTCCGCACCTGGAGTTCATTGGACGCTCCGCACCTGGAGTTCATTGGACGCTCCGCACCTGGAGTTCATTGGACGCTCCGCACCTGGAGTTCATTGGACGCTCGCACCTGGAGTTCATTGGATCCAAACGAGCTGTGACTAAAGATCACGCCTGTCTGCTTTCTTGTTCCTTCCTCCGCCCGACATGTCTTGCAAAGGCAGTTTTTAACCGACTTCTCTCCCCATGGTTGTTGAAAAAGGTTTGTATTGGTTAACTCTCTTCACTTCTGCATGTTATGAAAAGATTATATGTTTCTCACTCCTACACACAGTTGAAAAGGTTATTTATTGTAAATTTTTTTGTCTCTCAGAAAGTTGCCATCTCTATCCCCACCAATCGATGTGAATCGTTAAAACGTGTTACCCGGGTTTTGTGACAGATCCATCCACCCACCAATCATTATTTGCGAGAGCAAAAAGTCGGACGATCTGGGTGGAAACAGCCCAATGTATCCCGTCAGAGACGTGTGGGGACATAGTGCGAACGGAACTGGGGCTTTGGAAAGAGAATGAGTCATTACTGAGATACCCACCGAGTGTCTGTCTGCCTGTCTGCAGGTGTTAGTCACGGGGGTCCAGATATGTTGGGTCACAGAGGTGAAAATTGAACACGTATGCACGTGACAGTTTACAACATTACCCCTGTCTTTTGGTCAGCTTTTCCTCGGCTTCACCGCGTTGATCTCGTCATTTCAGACGATGCCGTTAAAGAAAGTGGGTAATAATGGATGTCATTTAAAAGGGGATTTAAAAAAAAAACAAAAAAAAAAAACCTCACCGACTTACCAGATTCGTCTTTTTTTTTCCAAAAATCTAGTTTTGATGGTCTCTCAGTATTGTACATCTTCAGTGTAGACATGTAGTTGACCGTAACAAATACGCTGAAATTTTTTCAATCCCACCGCCTTGTTTTCTTCGTCATCTCGGATACGTGTTTTTTGTTTTTTTTTGTTTTTTTTAAGTCTTCCTAAGACAAGAACAGTTCACCGTCATTAAATATGGAGAATCCTTTTCTTTTTTTTTTTAAGTCAAAGAACCTTGGAGACGGATTTCCATCCAATGTCATCAGATGTGTGGGGGTGGGAAGCGAAATCGTGCCCTCGACTTCATGTTGTAAGCCTGTTTGGGGCGAGCTGTTTTCAGCCAGCCATTTGTGTGGCAGTGAGGTGGGGTGCGAGAAGTGAGCGCAGTGTGGAGTTAATGTGCTCCAGGGCAGTTCACTTTCCTGTCTTGTCATGTGGAGGTGGATGGTGAACGCAGGCAGCATCAGTCCACGAAAGTGCTCAATCCGTTGGCTTACTTTCCGCATTTAACCGTTGGGTTTTTTTTTTTTTTTTTTTTTTTTTTAGGGATTACAGTATTTTTGTTTTTTCTTTTTGCTGCTGAAGGTTGCTTCTTCCTAGACGACAAACAAGAGACGATATCTCCAGAAAGAGAGAGAGGGTTTGTGTTCTGATCGTTGGGAGGGAGAAGCAGGGGAACCCAGAGAAATGGACGGGATCCCATTTCAAAACGCGGCGATAGAGAAACCAGCTGCTCAAATTTAGCCAAAGCGGCCCGTGCTCTCACAACTGCGTTCCACTAGCCGGTGTCGGGGTCTGCGCTGGGGATTTCCTTACAAGAGTTCATCGAAGGCAGTACTCTCACAGATCATGAGATATTTGTGGGAAAAGTTCCTACAAAATCTATGACATTTCTTCCTTTGTTTCGAAAGTGGCATTTAAAAAAGCAGTCAGAAACAAACTTAATGCATAAGGCAACCAAACCTCTTGTCAGTGCATTCATTCCTATTGATCAGGTCGCAATGTCTACCCGTATCGTGTTAGTTTTGCAAGTCCGACTTTATCAGATTTCACTTTTGTCCTTCCTCTGAATGGATTGACATTTACCGTGGAAAGAAGCTGGGAATGTAGAAAAGGGGAGAGGGCGGGGGGGGGGGGGTAGGATGGGGAGGGAGAAACGGGGAGATATGTTTGCTTGGAAGGCATTATTCCCGGGCAAGAGATGTCTGCCGAGGCATCAGCGGATCAGCTTGTAGGGTGTCCCTCGAACTTCTGCAGTGCTTGGCTCGGCGTGCCAGCCCCCCCCCCCCCCCCCCCCCCCCCCCCCCCCCCCACCCCCCCCCCCCCCCCCCCCCCCCCCCCCCCCCCCCCCTCCTCACCCCCCCCCCCTTGATCTCCCTTTTGTGCCTGTGTTGTTTACCCCCTTTAAAAATTGGTAACTGGAAGCCATTAATGGGGGTGGTTCCCTTGGATAGTACGTATTCAGGGTGCGGCTTGGTGTAGTTTCTGTCCTGGGATTGTATGCATTGGGACTGTGTTCCTTTGTACTGTTGTACTGAAGTGTATGGTATAGTCCCGAATTGTAATGTTACCTTGTACTGAAGTGTATGTATAGTCCCGAATTGTACTGTTGCATTGTACTGAAGGTACGGTACAGTCCCGAATTTTACTGTGTTACCTTGTACTAAAGTGCATGGTATAGTCCCGAATTGTAAATGTTACCTTATACTGAAGTGCATGGTATAGTCCCGAATTGTACTGTTACCTTGTACTGAAGTGTATGGTAAAAGTCCCGAATTGTACTGTTGCATTGTTTCTGAAGTGTATGGTATAGTCCCGAATTGTTTCTGTGTTACCTTGTACTGAAGTGTATGGTATAGTCCCGAATTGCACTGTTACCTTGTACTGAAGAGCATGGTGTAGTCCCGAATTGTACTGTGTTACCTTGTACTGAAGTGTATGGTATAGTCCCGAATTGTACTGTGTTACCTTGTACTGAAGTGTATGGTTATAGTCCCGAATTGTACTGTTGCATTGTACTGAAGTGTATGGTATAGTCCCGAATTGTACTGTTACCTTGTACTGAAGTGTATGGTATAGTCCCGAATTGTACTGTTACCTTGTACTGAAGTGTATGGTATAGTCCCGAATTGTACTGTTACCTTGTACTGAAGTGTATGGTATTGTCCCGAATTGTACTGTTACCTTGTACTGAAGTGTATGGTATAGTCCCGAATTGTACTGTTACCTTGTACTGAAGTGTATGGTATAGTCCCGAATTGTACTGTGTTACCTTGTACTGAAGTGTATGGTACAGTCCCGAATTGTACTGTTACCTTGTACTGAAGTGTATGGTATAGTCCCGAATTGTACTGTTACCTTGTACTGAAGTGTATGGTTTATAGTCCCGAATTGTACTGTTACCTTGTACTGAAGTGTATGGTATTGTCCCGAATTGTACTGTTACCTTGTACTGAAGTGAAATGGTACAGTCCCGAATTGTACTGTGTTACCTTGTACTCAAGTGTATGGTACAGTCCCGAACTGCGCTGTTACCTTGTACTGAAGTGTATGGTATAGTCCCGAACTGCACTGTTGCATTGTACTGTACTGTACTGTACTGTACTGTACTGAAGTATAGTTCCGAATTGTATTGTACTGCATCGTATTGTACGGTGTTGCATTGTGCTGTCTGTCTTGCACGGTTTTGTTTTTTTGTTTTTTGTACTCCCAGTTCTTATAGAACAGGGAGTATTTTAGAATGGGCACGAAGAAATGCTGTCTGTGTGTGTCTGTGTCCGTGGTCAAAATGTGTTCCACTCGCTCCAGACAAAACTACTGGGCCGATCTTTCTGAAAATGTGTAGATGTTCATTATGGGCGCGGATGATGCCCGATGTTTTAGTTTACCGCGATAGCCGTTACTAACGGCTGTAACGGCCTATAACGGTTTTTCTTCTTTATGGAATATCTCAGAAAGTACTTGGCCAACTTATTAGCGGTTTTGGATGATCTTGTGACAAATCGGAGCCTCTGTACATATGTAAGTGATGTAATGCTGAAAATGGATTAAACAACCGTTAAAAACCGCTATTCTGCCGTTCTTATATATAGGTGGATTTTAATGAAATTTGGCATATAGAAAAGTAATCACACACAAATGGCACTTCTATATAGTGTTTCAAAATTTGACCGTTAAAAACCGTTATTCTTGACATATTGTCCGATTTGGATGAAATTTGATATTACACAGGCTTTAGCACAGTGAGGACTAAAATACCGGTTTCAAAAGTGTATATGGGTTAAAAAACCGTTAAACCGTTATTTTGCTGTTATTTTTTTTTTTAATTGGGGGTTTTAATAAAATTTTGTATTAAAAAGGTTATCACACAAAAAATGGCACTTCCATTGTGTTTCAAAATCTGACCTTAAAAACCGTTATTCTTGACATATTGTCCTTTGGATAAAATTTGGTTGCAACAGGTTTACCCCGTGAGGCCAAATACCATTTAAAAAGTGTCATGGGTTTTTAAAAAAAACCCCCCGTTATTTTGCCTTTAATTCTATCTCACAAAGACTTGGCCATTTATAAGCGGTTTGGAAAAACTGGGGTACGTTTATATTTCGCATTTATTAATCGTATTGTAACGCTTTGTTTTACCGCCTTAAAATAGCCTGGTTTTTATCCCATTGTGCCGCATCATGTCTTATTGTCCAACTTTACTAAAAAAAGTTACTGGGCCGTTTTCCGTGGAGGACGACCGAATGCACAGCCCCACTCTTTTTTTCTTTTACGGGCCTTTCGCTACGTGTGTAATTTTTTTCGTAAAAGATTTTTTTTAACATGTTTCTCCGGATAGCTGCTTGTTCCGTCGGTTCTTTTCGTGCGTAAAATCATGCTGACTTTGCAATCGGGTTAATTTATCTGACCCACACGTTGAGGGTTTTCCCCCAAGAAGGGAAAAGGGGGTTTTTGGCTGAGTTAGGGTAATACAGTTGTGAGAATGTGGGCATTTGGGGGGGGGGGGGGGGGGGGGGGGGGGGGGGTTGGGGGGTTCTAGGTGAGCAGAAGGTGGGTTTCTTCAGGTAGTGGGGAATGAGTAGAAGTGTTTGGGAGGGTGGGTAGACCATCTTTTTGCCCCCCATTTTTTCTTTTTCTTTTTATGGAGGGCCCGGTGCCGTGGTAAAGTCGGATACCCTTTTTTTTAGAAAAAGAATGCACGTACATGCATGCGCGCCGGGTGTCCGGCACGCACCACCACACACACACCCACCCACACACCCCCAACACACACACAACCGAGCGTGCGCGCGCGCGCACACACACCCAATGCCGCACGAAATAAAAGGCAGACTGGTTCTTCTCCAGAATGTTCGGGGCCGAATTGGTCAAAGACCGGAAAACCCGGGTTTTTCAGCAATGCCCCTTCCCGCGTTTGGATATTTATATCCTGGGGAATGGATCGAGGAAGGTAGAAATTATTTATACCTGTGTGGTTTCTTTTGGGGGGACCCCCCCTCTCTCTCCCTCCCACACAACACACACCCCCACACACAACACACACAAAACACACACACACCGGGAAAAAAAAAAACGTTGACAGAAGAAAAAAGTTAAGAAGAAAACGTACCCCGCCCCCCAAACCCCCAACCCCCCCCCCCCCCCCCCCCCCCCCCCCCCCCCCCCCACCCCACCCACCCAAGAACAAGAAAAAGAAAAAAGGAAGACGACAAAGGGAGACGAAGAAGCCACCCAAACAGAAATTAAAGACGGCGAAGATAATTCCAGAAGACAAATGTGAAAAGAAGGGGGCCGTTTTGGATCTTAACATAATTATGCAACACATGCAGAAAAAAAAGATGCACCGGAAAGAGGAAGGGGTGTATGTGGGACAGACCTAATGGTGTTCGGATGGCCTAATGCGGCGTGAAGCCCGGGACGACATGCACGTGACAAATGCACCTCGTAAGAACGTGACCCGGGGCTCCTTCTCCCTTCTTCCCCTCCACCTCTTCCCCCCCCCCCTCCACCCCCATCCCCCATCTTCGCCCGTTTCCGTTTCATCAGCACCACCCCTTACCCCACCCCCAGTCCATCGATGAGATTTAAAAACAAAACGGAAAAAGAGGCGGTGGGAAGACAGCTGCACCCTCGATGATTTGTATCGAACACGATGTCATGAAGTGTAGGTGTTGAACTAAATGTCATTTCATGTGTGTGGGCGAGTGTGTGCGAACGTGACTGTACTCGTCCTGACGGGATCCGCTAAGAGAGGCCTGGGTAATCAGATTATTGGCAATGTTGACATAAATTTGTGGCCCATGCATTTGAAATGGTTACAAGATGGTGACAATGGAGACGAATTTTGCAGGCTTTTTTGTTTCGTGTGTGTTTTAATTTCCGCATCCTCCGACACCCAGTGCAAGATGTCTGCCTTGCCCCCTCCCGAGGACATTATCTTTCGTCGAATACCAGACTATATCCCAGTGCATGTGATCGGGAAGCGGAGTGGGGGTGGGGGGCGAGGAAGTTGAAAAGGAAAGAGGGGTTAAAAAATGAAGGATGCTGGGGGCACTCGGAGACGAGGCTGAATGAGAAAATGGGGAGAGGGTGACAAGGACTGGCAGAATGTCATAGACACGCACAGACACATCAACTTAACGCACACACGCGCGTAAACGCACGCTCTCTCCTCCCTGTCTCTCCTCTCCTCCCTCTGTCTCTCCCTCTCTCTGTACTTCTCTCCATCTCGAGGGGGGGGGGGGGGGGGGGGGGGGGGGGGGGGGGGGGGGGGGGGGAGGGAGGGGAGAAACTGAAGATGGAGAAACTGGGAACATAGAATTAAGAAAATATATTCTTATGGGAGCAAAAGTTACCCCACTTGTTTACTGTTTATTTACTGTTCCCTGCCTCATTTCATTTCCAATTTTATTTTGTTTAATGTGTTAACTCAACATTATTTGAAACTGAATATGTTGCATGTTCGTTTGTCAAAGCTATTTGTTTTTCGTGTTTTTTCCAACCACAACATTCGTGTTACACAACCGACCTGAAGTTTAACTGAAAGTCAGTTTCACGAAATTTTCATTGGAAGCTTGCTACGGCAGGCCTGGGCCTTGGGTTTCCGATCAGTGTGAGGGGCAGACAGTCTGCTCAACTCTTTCCTTGTGGCACTCCTGGCAAGTTGATCAACCAGCTCGTTGCCACAAATGTCCACATGGCTGGGAATCCAGGCAAAAACTATGTTGTACCCATCTGATTTCAGAGAGGTGTACAGTTTGAATAATTTCAGCGGTTGAGGGTGCTTGAGGTTACGGCTGCCAATGGCCTCCAAAGCCGAAAGGGAGTCTTTCGACAAAATGAGGAAATCGTTGGGTTCAGAGATCATCTCAAGAGCCAGGACCAAGGCTGTGAATGCGGCAGTGTAGATGGAGCTGTCGGTGGGAATGTGTTCAGAACATCTCCGAGGAGGACCTGTTGCTCGAAACACAGCAGAGGTGACCCCTTCCTCAGGATTTTTTTCCCCTTGGAAAGAGGGTATGTTGCGACCATGACGCACATCAAAGGTTTTAAGCAGAACGAGTTTTGTTTTGTTTTTGTGGAAGTACGGGTCTCTGTGGGCCGACCCGCATACCAGGGCCGTCGACTTGAATGTTTCTTCGGCGCCCAAAAGCCTCGGCAGCATTGCTGTGCCTACTCTGATGCGTTGCCTCAAGGCAGTTTGATAATGACTGTCCCTGTGGACCGATGGAGGGCAGTCTATGTCGGAACGAAACTGGCTCTCTCTCTCTCTCTCTCTCTCTCTCTGTAGGTTGGGGGGGAGGGGGGGGGGCGGAATGAGCGGCCTTGGGGTTAAAGACTTCCCTGGAAATGTAGGCCTTTTTTGGGCCTAGGCAGCAAGGGAGGGAAGGCAAACCGTAGTGGATGGCAAAGGTCAGAGTTGGCCACTAGTCTGTCGTGGTGACAGCGGGACCAACATACCGGCGACAGACTGTTCAAGTATGGTGTAACTCTTCCTCATTGCTTTTCAGGCCAGTGTTCCCAGCAGTTCATACACCCGCTTCAGAAGTGTGTAATTTTAGTCTTCCCCCCCCCCCCCCCCCCCCCCCCCCCCCCCACTTAGACATTGCGGTGGTAAGAAATCGATATGCAATGAAATCGCTGTCTTTTCTTCCCGTTACTTAAGTTGTGTGCGCGCGCGTCTGTGGGAACATATGGGACTATAGAATTTCAACATTGTTTTCAAGTGCGCGCACGCACGCATACATGTATGGAAACTCGCACACACGCACGCACAAACACACTGACGCACGCGCACGCACACATGTACACACACAAACATGCGCACGCACTCGCACACACAGATGCATACTCACTCGCGCGCACACACAAACTCTCTCTCTCTCTCTCTCGCACACACACACACACACGCACACGCACACACACCTTTGACACTTCTCCCCATTTGAAGCATGCTGAAAGAAGGGCAAATCCAGGCGAGTCTCTCAAGAGGTGGTTTGCTGGGTGCATTCCCATCGATTTTTTGGTCCCCATGCCGCTATCTATCCTGATCAAGTGGGAGGGATGCCAGTCTTCAGTCGCCTGGGCGCCATAAACCAGGGCCCGTTAAACAACAGGACAGAAATGTGGCCCTGCTGTTTTCAATGAACACACGCACGAATGCACGCACGCTCACACACTCTCTCTTTCTGTCTCTCTCTCTCTCTCACACACAGGCACACACTTTTTTTTATTTACGAGGATAACGGATATGTACTGATGCGCTTTTTTCTTACATCCAGTCCTCGCCCTGAGCAGGGACTACAATATGTATAATATGAAATAATGTAGGAACAAGCCAACAACAAAATTGGTCATGCTATCATTATGGAATATTAAATGAAATGTAAAGAGAAAAGGGAAAAACTGAGCGGCAAAAATGGGAAGCGGGGCGGGGGGGGGGCATATGGAAAGGTACTGTAATGGACAATTAACATGTATAAAACGGCAATGAAATGATTATGACAAAGTATGCACAAAATTTGGAACAGAGAGAGGGAGGGGAGGAGGGGGAGAGAGACGAGAGAAGCGGAAGTAAGGGAGCGGGGGGAGAACATGAAAAATGGGAAGAAGTAGCGAAGTGTAATTATTTTTCATACGGCATGAAAATACGTAGAAGGTACAATGTAACATGGTAAAATGCAATTGGGGGAGGGGGGAGGGGAGACAAGGAAGGGAGAGACAGACGCACATAGACACACCGATGAACAGACCAGACCGTGGTCGAGTCTTGCGTTTGGCACTTGAACTGAACTTCCTCATTTCCACCCTCACCCCTTTCCCTCTTGTTCATTCCATTCTCTCTCCGATTCATGGCCTTCACTGGGTAAGTTGTCCAACTCTCTCTCTCTCTCCATAGGATTCATGGCCTTCACTGGGTAAGTTGTCCAACTCTCTCTCTCTCCATAGGATTCATGGCCTTCACTGGGTAAGTTGTCCAACTCTCTCTCTCCATAGGATTCATGGCCTTCCCTGGGTAAGTTGTCCAACTCTCTCTCTCCATAGGATTCATGGCCTTCACTGGGTAAGTTGTCCAACTCTCTCTCTCTCTCTCTCTCCCCATAGGATTCATGGCCTTCACTGGGTAAATTATCCCCCCCCCCCTCCCATCTCTCTCTCCACAGGATTCATGGCCTTTACTGGGTAACCCCAACCCCCACCCCTTCTCTCTCACTCTCTCTCGGATTCATGGCCTTTACTGGATAAGTTGTCCAACTCTCTCTCTGGAATAGCCGATACATTCACACAGAAACATCGGTACACTAACCACGCATTGACCAGTCTTAAGCCTTGGAGAGAACGGAGAGAGGGTCCCGTCTGTTCTGAAGCGAAATTTTCTTTCGATTTTGTTTTTCCATTGTGATTTTGTTTTTGATCAGTAAATAACCTTGCTCTTGACGTACGGCTTTCAACGCCGATAGGACTACCACAGTCGGCTAGGCTGTAAAGCTGGAATGAATATATCCTTGTGTGTTGCAGGTCCTTCCAAGGTTCAGGACTTGATACATGAAGGAGAAATCAAGATCAAGAGCATACAGACCAAGTTTGAGACCAAAATGAATAAACACGGGGTAAGAGCTGGAGATTCTTTTTTTTTTATATATCAACGTTAAACGTACAGGTCAGTTAAGCAGCTTCTTGCTGAGCGCGCGCACGCGTGTGTGTACATGTGCGCGCATGCTCACCAAGACAATACAGTGGGCTTGTTTTGATCGTCAGTTTAATTATCGCAGATATATTCTCCATAATTATTTCAGGACAGCGTAATCGCATGCTTTGAAAATCTGAAATGAGAAAGCAAGTCTCAAAGTTTGAATTTCATTCATGTCTCGGTCGATTTCAGATCGCAAAAGAAACGTCTGTTCATTCGAACGAACTGGTGGATGTCCGGAATGAATTAAATACGCCAGTGTTTCACCAGGTCAGCTACACGGTTATCATGACGTAACAGAAAGGTGGACGTATGATCGCCGTTGGCAGCAGACCCAGTCCGCGCGAGCCGGCCTCGTGGATCGGTGCAGCCACCGGAAAGGGATGCTTTCATTGCCACTTGTGCTGATGGCCAGGGACGTCCTGTCGAGGACAGCAGATGTCGGGCGGTTAGCTGGCTGTGTCTCGGCACATTAAAATTTCACAGTTGATCGGGTGAAGGTGCTGGCCAAGTCACAAGTCGAGAGCCATGGACAGTATACCATTGCGGCAGTAGCTTTGTAAAAAGCTTAAATGAGTGGATTGGCTGATGCCACGGAGGCTTAGAAACACCAGATTTATCAAACCTGGCAGTCAAAACACGAAGACGTGATTTGGAAACTGACCTGTGTGCAACAGTGGTTAGTAGTCTTTATTTGGCTTTCCTAATAATCTTTTACGTGAATGGGAGCGCTCTGTGAAAGAAGCTCGCCACTGACAAGATTATATTCCGTTGACAACAAATTAAAACTTCATGAAACGTGCCATTATCTTCATAGATTACTTTCCATTCACCAGTGAAGACACTCGGAAACACATTACCTATGAAACTGGTTTCTGTTTACAATAAATTGTAACACGTGAAACATCAGTTCAGGTTATTTTTCATTAGAAAAAATGAAGAAATGCATGAAGCGCGTTACTTCACGAAGTAAATCGACAAGATTTCATTCAGAGGAGATAAAAAAGAAACTGAAAATCCACTCGTGCGTTTATTAACTCTGATACAAATCCAAACCAATATTTTAAAACTCATTGGGCGCGAGGGAGAGAGCGGATGCAGGAAGAAGACGTGGGGGAATGAAGGAGAGGTGAAGTTAAAGCAGAGAGATACGGACAGACACAGAGAGACGGACAGAGGGAGACGGTGTGTGGACGCGCACATGCTGGAGTTCCAAGCATAGAACGTAGATGGTGTCCTGCACGTGTTGGATCAGAACGGGCACCACCGAACATCCACCAAAGTCGGACTGCAGCACAAGTCTGTTCTGGTGGGTTGTCTCGGGGCGATCCTGACGTTGATACTGAATACATCCTTAGGACTGCTGATGAGACCGACATAGAAGGAAACAATGTAGCGGTGATGTAAGAGGTGAGATGCTAAAGAGGGGGCGGGGGGGGAGGGGGTTGTAAGCAGCGTAGGAGTAACAGCAGGGTTGACGAGACAGCAACAGAGCAACCGACGTCGGGGGGGGGGGGGGGGGGGGGGGGGGGGGGATGATTGATGGGTCGTTGTGACCGCTGTGTCCAGATCAAGGGGGAGTTCATCCGTGTGGACAGTCACGAGAAGCCGGGTCCACCATCTGCCAGTGCGCGGAGGACCAGGGCGTGACCTTCATCGTCACCGGCACGCGCGGCCAGGGCAAGCTGCGCAGGACCCTGCTGGGCTCCGTCAGCGACTACATCATCCACCACGCGCACGTGCCGGTGCTGGTGGTGCGACCCAGGAACGGGAAGCAGTGAAGACAGTGTCTGCGGGTCCATTGCCTTTGTGAGGATCGAGCGCCGCCTGTTGCCCAAGTCTGTGTGAATGAAGGGTGGGGTTTTTTGTTTTTTTTCCCTCATGGTTGAGAGATCGTGAAGTTAGGTCAGTGTCTTGCACAAGTATCTGGTTCAAACGTATACAAGGCTTGTTACGATTATTTTTCGCAGCTTTCAAATGCTGTTGTGAGAGCCTTATATATTTTGATTTTGTTCAAAGTTAAGCTGTTGTGTACGTCCACAATCATTCAGTGTAAATTTTGCTGTTCTGTTCTAGTTTTTCTCTGTATATATCGGATTATGAATCTGCAATAAGTATGATGATGGAGGGGTGGGGAGTTGGGTATATACTGTAGTGCGATGTGTTAAAGCTTAGAAAACGGAAATTCTTTTTTTTTTTTAAATAGGTACTATACTCTCATAAACAGACATTTGGGTTACAGTTCGAAGATATTGATGTACCAAAAATCGAAGAAAACAAAAGTGCTCTTGGGATGGCATAGAGCACCGCCAAGGTAAAACGGATCCTGGATCGGCACCAGTATTTATAGGGTTCGTCCTTGGATCACACTCCACCTGCCACCAAGTTTTTATTAAAATCGGTATGGCCGTTTTTGCGTCACTTTTGCCGACAGACAAATCGGATTGCCGAATCGGGTGAAAATACAACCTGTGTGTGTGGAGGAATAAAAAGTTAAATGAAAATGCGAACTAGACCGGCACTCGGGAGAGTAGAGACTTGCAAAGTCGAGTGAATTTGGGTTCCGCTTTTCGAACGAGTTCGTGAGTGTCAATATTTTTTCCTCCGTCAGGGCCAATAACAGCTGGTATCACTGAAGGAGTTACTTCCCATTTACCTGTTTTCAATGACGATTACATGTATGCAATATATTGAAGTTTCGGTGTTTCAGGAAGACATAACTTTGAAGAAGTTTCCGTATTTCAGGAAAACATAACTATGAAGAAGTTTCGGTATTTCATGAAAACGTAACTTTGAAAAGTATCAGTTCGTAACCGCAACTTCAGTCTTCGTGTTAAATGGAAAATGCATTTATCTTTATCATATTATGAACGAATCCGGATCCAATGTTTGATCTGCATCCGCACAAAATGTGAAGGATTGGTCCTTGGATTACCATCGATCTGCCCATCACGATCGGTTCTGTAGTTTTTGCAACTAAAGTTTGAAATGATCTTGCTAACTGATCTGCATCCGCACAACAGATCCACACCACCATTAACACGTTCATCCATGGCCCACGCTCCATGTCTTCAGCTGAAGTTGGGATTAAAAACGGGCCCTGTGGTTTTTGTGTATTCGTGCTGACAGTGCAGAACGTGCCTTGGCTGGAGTAATGACCTCGGCCTATGCATGTGGTTTGGAGCTGGTGGTACCGAGCAGAACTGAGGTGAAGGAACTCGGCAGGTAGATTCGGCAGTTTTGAGGACGTCCTTAAGGCTCTGTCGTAAGCCGACATGGTGAAAAGTGTTGCTTTGTTCAGAAGAATTGTAGCGTTCATCCGCAGGATAGGCCGACCATTTTTATGACGCTGTTTAATTATTCCGTTGGGCTTCAGCGCTGTATAAATGCTTGTAAATGCAGTGTCGAGCTTTGGAACCCGAAATGTGGAACTTACTTGGATTGTTACCGTTAGGCAGGGCAAAACGATGATGCGTATATCCGTTTTCTGATTTTATGGCCAAAATGTATCTTCGTCAGTCCCATTCTGCATTAAGAATCGGCATAGATAAGCGATGACTACTGTTTAAATATCTTAAGAGGAGTTGATTAGTGAATCGATGATTGCGTTATTTCATATAATACCTCTTGAAATTCGCTAGGGGTGCTTACAGCAGTTGCCTAAAAGAAAGTGAACACAGTTGAACACCTATTAATGACAGAATGATCATTGTGTACATTTCTGTTCACAGTAGCAACTAAAAGCAGGCTGCACCGTGTAATGTGTCCTTGCTTGCTCACACCACTGAGTTCCGAGTTCACTGCGCTATTGATTGTACCCTTAGCAATTTTTGAGGGATATAAACTGTACTCTTGGTCACATATTTAATACAGTTCGTACAGTTCGTGCTCTGTTGTAGATGCCCTAATTCAGTTCGTATGCGACCATGAGGCCATGATGGCCACCTCGATCCTAAAAAAAAAAAAAAAAAAACCGGCTCGGGATTGCTTGATCTATAATTAAGCAATTTCCTAGTCAGCCAATAAGGGAGGTAACTTAATGCACCTGAACCGATGTGGCTACTTCTGGTGCCTTGGAATTAACGATGGTAGTTGCAGATAAGATAATGTTGCTTATAGCCCAGCCGACCGCATGGTAGTTACAGAATTTGAACAGAGTTCCCGTCTGACCTCTAGCCCGTAAAGGCAAAATTTGTTTGGATTTATGCGGATAAGGAAGGTGAATCAGGCGAGGTAGTTTTAACATGGTCTGTTTTCTTATCGCCGTCTGTTTTAGGGTCAATACATTAGTACCAGTTTTCTCAAGCTGGTTCGCTATCCAGCCAGTATCCTTGTGTATTTCTGACCGTCGTTTGCGGCCTCTTTGGCGACAAACTGATTTGCTCGTTTTGTATTGCATGCTAATAATGTAGCGTTACTTTACTGAGGGCCATTTTGCATGTATAAATTTATTTTGGCTTGTCGACATAATGTGTCCCCAACATGATTAGCCCGATTTTGTAAACTTCTTTCCGATCAATACTGACAAGACCACAATCCACCTGAGCAAGAAATTGCATCGCGAATAAGCAAAAGTTGCCTCCCTTATTTGTTCATCATGTAAGTTGACCCGACTCTCGTAAATTCCTTCGCGCCTTCAGTTCTGAAACCGAATCGCCCCTAAAGATTTCCGAACATTTTGGATTGTAATTTAAGGTGTGGCTTCAGTTGTAAAGTCCAGCCGACCACATATTTCCAGTCCGTTGATGTAGTAAATGCAATAAAAGGAGCATAGATTATCTGTAGACACTGATCATCATTTCTGTGAGATGACAGCATGAACCCCAAAATATAAAACTTACGAGTTTGAACCACCTCAAGTAAACATGTGAAATTATCTTAACATTTCAGTTTCAGATTTGAATTGCGCATAATCATTTTGTGCCTTGTTATTGAAATTTGTTTAAATTTACATCTGTTCACAATCACTGGAGTCAAAACCTGGGATTAAGAGATGGGTGGTTAAAGAGGAGGCAGTTAAATCGGCTTTTAATAGAAAGCATTTCTGCCCCTCCCCCTTGTGTTAGTCGACAGTTGTGTAGGTTTAAGAAAAAATACCTATTTCGTAATATAATTGCCAGTATCCAAATATCATTTGGGCTTTATTCTGCAATACTCCATTAATTATCCATACTTTTTAACACAAAAAAGTCTCCAAGCCACACTTTACTTAAGAAAATTTTGAATTTCTGCATTTGTTCTCTAAATTCAGGATTTGGGTACTAATTTGTAAGTTGGGGAAATTCCAGACAAAATTTGGAAGGGTTGTGATCCTGCACACGCACTTCACATGTGACGGATCCAATCGGTGGAACCCTTCTTTTTCTTCACTTTTATTTCTAACCTAAGAATGGATTGCGTTCATCAGATGTTATAACTGTTTTCATGTATTGCTGTCGACTTGTATTTGGTGGCAGGATTTCCCTTCTAAACAAACCAAATATCACAAGACGCGTTGTAATAGACATAAGGCTTGTACCTGGAATTTTTTTTATTTAAAGTGGCCTTTCCCCATTAACTGACAAGGTAAAAGTGTACTTGTATTTAGTTAGGATTTTTACTTCTTTTTTTTAAAGTGAGCTTATAACTGCAGACCTGTTTACCCATATAATTGTGTTGAATTTTGTTCCATGATTGGTGTGAAAGTAGGATGAATACAACAGGGTGGGGGGGGGGATGGAATTAAAAAAAAATTAGACGATATTCTCGAGTGGTAATTCGTGTCAAAAGAACCGATTTCTCCATAGTTAATGTTACTACCCTGAAGCCTCTGTGGCAAAATGCTGCTTCGCCGAGCCTGAAGAGACGTCTGAGACCGATGCCAGTGTTCAGAACGTTTAGTTTTCACATGCCATCGCACACCAGAGGCTTCTTCTGACACAAATTACTTTCAGACCGATTCATTAGCATACGCACACGGTTTGACATCGTTTTCAGTGAATGGTCGAGTTTTACATCCTCGTAGCGAAAAACTGTTTGCAGTGTCGAGGGCTCCTTAAATATCTCGGCCACTTCTTTACTAGCATAAGGAAGACGAGCCAACTACACTGGCGAATGGAGGTCAAGGCTAAAAAATGCAGTACGGTATGCATTATTTATTAGTGGGATTGAGATGGGACATTCCCGCCCCAATTTTTTTTTTTACAGCTGCGCGCCCATACCATCCCAAAATATCTGGTTGTCACAGGGGATACTGTGTGGAAAGGTTAAACATGCAACTGCAGCACTACCTACACCAAGGTGGTTTGAGAATAGGCTTCTTTGAAATGGGTTCTTTCCAACACGCATTCCTTTCAAACTTGATTTATCAGCATACTTGGGCAGACTGATGCAGAAGTTAGCAAGAGTTGTTGCTCTTTGGTAGCCTGTGCCCCCTCCCACTAGCCTGTTTCCCACTGGCCTGTCCCCTCTCCCACTAGCCTGTCCTCCCTCCCACTAGCCTGTTACTTAAGGCAGCCCCCTGGGCTCCAGTCTTTTTTTTTTTTAATCATTTTCCCTGGTTTCACACATGCCGTCAGTTGTCAACTCTTTCAAGGAGTCTTCTGTCAGCTCTATCGAGGAGTCTCTTTCCAGTCAGTTAACTATCGAGCAGTCCGCTTCCAGTCCCTTGTTAACTCTATCGAGGAGTCCTTGTCCAGTCAGTTGACTATCGAGGAGTCCTCTTCAGTCAGTTAACTATCGGAGTCTCTTTCCTGTCGGTTAACTCATATCAAGGAGTCCCTTTCGAATGAGTTAACTGTATTACAGTCTCTTCCAGTCGGTTATCAACTCTACCAGAGTTATCAAAGTCTCTTTCCTATCAGCCCTATCGAGGAGTCTTTCCTGTCAGTTAACTATCGGAGTCCTCTTCCAGTCAGTTAACTCTATCAAGAAGTCTTTCTAGTCAGTTATTAACTCCGAGTCTTTCTATCGGTTGTCTACTCTACTGAGGAGTCCCTTTCCAGTCAGTTATCAACTATATCACAGTCTCTTTCCAGTCAACTCCCAGAGTAAATGTGATAAATCACACTGCACAAAGTTTGATAAGGGATACAAAATGACAAAACTTGCACGGAGAAAGCAGTGTACAATTTTACTAGCGTGCATTGCACGCCTATGCTTCAAAATGGAACGGAAAAACCACATAGCAATAACGAGTTTCTTTCTACTATTGCATGCTTATCCAAACGCACATATTTCTTTCTGTCAACAGTAGCTAGATAATATCCTTGGCAGATTTTTTAAATATGGTAAATCAGTTTGGGAAAGGCTGAAAAGACTCCAAAGAGTTGGTAGCTGGTGAGCATCGTTTCAACATACTTTGCCTCCAACCCTCTTCTGTTGAAATTTGCATGTGTGTCTAACTAGCATCCATTTGTACGTCGGCATTATTCATCAAACAGGAGAGAAAAGTCAATCGATTTATATTTTAAAATGGCTAAAAATAGATTCCCCATGCCGATAAAGTTCTGCATTCAGTGAAAAAAAATTTTTTTCCAATTGTATTAGCTATAAAAGTTATGTCATAGATGTGTAGTTAAGTGCAATTTCAAGGTGTTAAAACTGCTATGGTGCACCCACTTAGTGTGTCAAAAGGTACAGAGAAAGGGCAAAGGAGAGAGAAAATCATGTCAACTGATCTACTTCAAATGCCTCGAAATAGATTTCCCCATGTAAAATATTCCATTCAGTGAAAAAGCCTTAAATGAAAATAGTTATAAAAAAATAAGTTTTAACAATAACATGTCATAGATGTTAAATTAGAAATGCAATTTCAAAATGTTAAGACTGATATGGTGCACTTGTTTAGAAGTGTTATGTCAAACGGAAAAAATAAACGTCAAAAAATGGTCACCACCTTGGGTGTTGAACTGTCACCAAGAATTACAGACAGCCTGGAGTTCTGGGTGTTTGTCTTGAGCGTACATCTGTACACGCCCACACAGCTACTTCACATGTTCATCTACAAGCATACAATGTGATTCATGTTCAGAACAAGTCGGAAGTTGCCCCATATGAACAGGAATACAGAAAAATTAATTATCCATCGTGTATTGTGACATCAAGGAGTGCAGTAGTTCAGAGGTTTGAACAGGAGTCGATACCCTTTTATAAGCCCCTGATGGGAGAAACGTGGAACAGGATTTTCCCATCCTCCACTTCATCGCATATTGTGCATCATGTGCAAAACCCTCAAAGCGGCAGCATCTCCCCAATACATATATACATGTAAAAGATCAGACCTTGCTCAGGAACGGACTTTGCTGAGACAGCCCTGATATGGGCCCTTATTGCTACCTGGGCTATAAACGGGAATTTAATTGAAACTAAAGATCAGATAGGCATGTTAAAGATTCTATATCTTTTGCTGAAATGCCTGGATAAACTCTACCAAACGGCACCATTGTTGTTCGTGAGTATGTCGTCGCCGAGGTGATGAGCATCTGGCCCAATAAAAATCAACTCGGTCCAGTGTGCTGTATGCCCTGAAATCTGTTCCATTGTTTCACTTGGTGTTCCTCACGAGAAAGGCATCAACTCAGTAGGATAGCAGAGATGTACGTTTCTGTGGGTCATGTAGAAAGTTATCAAACTTGTTATATATCGGAGAACTGCACACCATCATTTACCTCCCATTTCATGCACTAATGCTACGTTTACACGGACGTGCAACTGCTCGTGCAAGTCCCCTCTGTGCAACTACGTGCAACTACTTAATTGCACGAAAGAGCCCCCGTGTAAACGCGAACGGTGCAAGTACCGTGCTGCAAGTGAGAGCCACCGACAGAATTAAGCCCCGCCCACGCTGCTTTTTTTCCAGGAACTTTCCGCGATTTTCCACGAACTGCACGGACTTTTTCGGCTTGGCGCGAAAGTAACATCTGGTTGTACGGCGGTGCAACTGTGTACACACTGATGCAATTCACTGCAACTACTGAAAAAATATCGCTCTGGACCGATATTTTGCGACTACTCGTGCAAGTCCTAATCGGGTATTGCCGATTATTTTGAGCTATTTTGAGGACTTGCTGCAACTGTTGGTCTGCTATTATTCATGCTTAGGTATTAGTTGCCGTGCGAACGCAAAGGGGGTTGCACGTCCGTGTAAACGTAGCATAACAATTGATATACAAAGCTGGCAAGATCTGGGTAAGTATATCGGTTTTCTGGGAACCATCGAGAGCGACATGGGCTTTCACACTCAAATCCAGTTAGCAGACCTTGAGACGACCATTTCTCAGCAGGCACACCTCGACATCCAGGTAACACAGACACCGTGACTGACTTCCCACCGTTTTAATCTTGTTTATGTGGTGCATTGCCAGACAGGAACGGGAGCGTATCTGAGGTGTGAAGCACACAGGATTGCAGCTGGAACCGGTACATTGCAATGTACAGAGGACTACACCATGGTTGATATGTGTGAAGGGGAAAATCACTGGCAGAGCAGAAAGACAACATTCGTAGTAAATCTAAAAATGGTATCTGAAGCAGCAAGTCATCGGAACTAGTTAGTAGAGATAGTTACATTCTGGAAAGCCCTGTCAACAAAATAAATATACAACAAACATGACCAACTATGGATGCATTTTTAACTTGCATACAACTTGCAGTATGAACGTACTACCTCCATAGATAATTTTGGCTTTGTGTGAATGTGCCCACAGGCTCTAGCGTTCTTCAGAAAAAGGGAAGTAGACGCTCGCTCACCCTGTATCGATCTGAAGATGCTTCCTGGCAGATCATGTCAGCAATAACCTTTGCTGCATTAAGACACCAAGCTCGGACATACTCCTCGAGACCTAACTAAATGCTTGCAAACATTATACACTTTTGCCGGCGAAACTTTGCTGGGATTAAAACCATATCAAATAAGCCACGCCTTTTAGCCAAAAAGAAAAAAAATTGAAATGAAAGATTTGTCAATATCTACTGCATCAAGCCCCAAATAGTAAATTTCATGGATTCATTAAAAAAAAAAAAAAGTTTGTCGCATATCGGTTATATTTAGCAAAAAGTTCCATCTCGGGTTTTTTTTTTTTAGTATCTTAAAGAAATAAAAAGATCACATCTGGGAAGAGGAAGAATCCTTTTGACAGACGCTTGCCTTCACCATTCCACAGGTATTTCCTTCACATCAGTTACTTGAACCGACAGACAAGTTCTACATACACAAGCTTGCAATGTTGCTTTAGTACTTCCCTATATTAATTTAAGTACAAATATATCTGACAAGTAAAATCCTACAGGCTTTTGAGCACAAATATACTCATCTAGTCTGAACAGGCGAAGTCAGGCTTCACCGTACACCTGACGGTTTAAAGCACATTTGTACACAAATGAGAAAGTTTGTGACCTTAAGTTCCAATGCAAACATACATAAGACAGCAACAGATTTATACATAATTACCGGGTATATTAGCTAATGTGAGCAAGCAGAAGTGACGAAATTTGGATGAGAGAAAGAAAAAGAATGGGAAAATGATAAGTGAAACCAATTTCATCTGATTTCGCATTCCACTCACAGGAAACTTGCGCAAGTCAAAATGCCTGTACCCCTCTTGGTTCCTGACTTTATCTGTGTACTATGAAATCAAGCGACACGCTCAAAGAACCAGAAAGAATTGCATTATAAAATCAACAATGAAACATGTTACAAGCAACAGTTACATGCTACAAGCAACAAAGTTAAATAAATGAGGGCTGGACGAGGGGGATTAACAGATTTCTCATTAAGGAGATCTGAAGAGAGCTGGAGCGAGAAAATATAATTTTCCACAAAAACAAACCTGAACACAACAAATCAAGGGTTACTATCTCGATCACACCTCCTTCCCTCCCTCCGTTAATCGGCATGTAAAATGGATCACTTGTAAAGCATATAAATCATTTTATACATGAAAGACAGTTTCCAGTAATGAGAAAAATGCGTTTGTGTGCTTCTTTGCAAGTATGTATGAGACGCACAAGCACGATGTAAAGACAGAGCATTTGAGTTGGCTTATAGTTGCTGAGTATGCTGTGTCTACATAATAATGAGCACTTGCATTTTAAAGTACATGCTACTGAACCACACCGATGTGATCACAACTATACACAGCTACTCTGTTTTGAAAGTCCAGCCACTCCAACTAATGCAAAAAACAACAAGTATTCAGACACAGAATTATCACACATAATTATTCACCATGTTGATCCATTTTGGGACAAGCCATATTGCCGATTAGAATTTCAGGCGTATCTTCTAACAAGTCTTGACGCCACGGTCGAACACCATACCCTGTTTTGACATGATCATGTTCACGACTGCTTCACAGTCTGAAACTGCAATCAGATCTCGCTGTTCATTAAAAAGGTTTTCGTTAATCATTTTCAATATTCACCGTTTTGCTTATCCCTGGCTGGACCAAATGGATCACAGCGAGTGATGGGGAAGGAAATGAACCATAATCATTCATATGCACAGATTATTATCCCCTCATCAATGCAAGTTATATTGAAATTAAAGATAAACTAATGAGACCTAAATACAAACTTCAGTAAACTGATCCATCATTTAAAAAATTGAATTAAGAAAATTAACCTACACAATTCTTTTTTTTATTTCTTAAGAGAAATGGTGACAACACGCGCACATACTCGCAGAGATAACTCAAAAGGTATTTCTTACTGCGTAGAAGAGAATAAGTACTGAAGGTATTCCAGAAAGAACATATGGTGAAAACCAATTTGAAGTACATGGCACTAGCAAGCTAAATCCCAGGTCAGACCCAACTTCACACCAACCAGTTCAGTTTGCTGCCAACAATACTTAGAAACACATCTACACAGGAACACATCTACACACAGAAACACATCTACACACTTCCACTCATTAAACTTTACACAGAAACAACAAACAAAAAAGGCAGGAAAATGCCAATGCGGGAGAAAATCTAAAATCGCTATAAAACGTATGAAAACATTCTTCAAAACAAGTGTTTCCAGAAGATGTTGTCTTCAAACGGCCAAAAAATGATGTAAACCTTTGGTATGGAAGAACAGTGAAACGACGGAAAAACTTCCGACTTGATTTTTGACTGGGATTTCAGATTGACGCCACAGGGCTCTGTCACAGATAACTGGGAGGGCATGATGAAGGGGGGGGGGGGGGGGGGGGGGGGGGTGGAGTGTGTGTGTGTGGAGGGGAAACATGGAACTTAACAAAATAACTGGTGTTCTATCGCCGCCCGCCCCCCCCCCCCCCCCCCCCCCCCCCCCCCCCCCTCCATCCACTCGCTAAAAAAAAATTTCACCCTGCAAAGTCACTAAACAAAAAAGTGGTGTGTAAAATACTTTTCAACGAAGTCCATCTTCTCACATCACATCTGCATACAGACCAACAGATTTGTCATCCATAGGTGACCGCAGACTGCACACAACAGCAAGTCACCATGGTTACACAGATGAACAGGCAAGACAGGTGGGGAAAAACACAGGAACTGGCAAACGGCACGACTGACAGGAATGATTCAAAGGATGGGGAGGGAGGACATCAATGTTGCGCTGATTGTGTATGCAGCCGTCCAGCGAGGCAGTTAATCAAGTCTTGATGAAAGGTTGAACACCCATGATTTCATCCTCGTTAAAATTTTTCACTCTGGTCCTACGATAAAGATCCTTTACCAAACCACTCACCATACCCACCATCTATGAAAATAGCATTCATAGCGCATGCGTATGAACAACCGTGTATTCAGTTCAAGAAACTCCAACTTCAGATTACATTTTCCCAGCGCCACTCTGCCTCATTCATTACTCGGGACAATGACATTTACCCCAACACATAGGGTTCATCGCCACGCTGGCGCCATTCATTCCAGAAATTTATACTTCCATTCACTGCAGAATATTAAGAATCAATATATTAAGAAAATCATATAGTCCATAACATCTCTGGTCATGTCAATCACAAATCTAATCAGAAGAGCGCCGTTTATTCTAATACAAATTTTTCAGACCTCAAAACCCCACACTTTGTACTCGGAGCTGTAATTCATCCTAATATACATGCCAGGCCAGCTGAAAACATCTCCGTTCATGGGGAAGAAAACAAAAAAAAGAGACGCAGGTAAGGGATGATTTCACAACCTCACCGATGACCCTGTCAACGACGGACACTCGGCGACGAACGCATTCATACCGGTCACTTTTTTTCAGCAAACTACATACATAGTCGAGAATCCTAGATTCAACAGGACAAGCTGCCAATGAAACAACAAGGACAGAACGGTGTGAGGGGAGGGTGGGAAAGGAGGAGAGGGAGTGGAATGGACGACAGAGGAGGGTGGAACAGCAACAAAGCACATACTTTGGTTTCAGACGCATGCATTTCTGCTCGACTCGTAATACAAATTTCTCTCCAGTACATACAGGTAGTTCTCTCCAGTACATACAGGTAGTTCTCTCCAGTACATACAGGTAGTTCTCTCAGTACATACAGGTAGTTCTAACGATACTATCATTTGGTGAAAGATCAGTTTAAGAACAGGTTCTGTAACAAGTGCTAGTACATGCTACGTTTTGTCCAGAACACGTGTACAAGCACACATATTTACACACACGTGCACGCACACCCACAAGCAAACAGACTGTCTAAAACATAAAATCCAGAACTGGCGGTCAATTACTCCTTATACATGCCTGGAATAAGAGCAAAATGCTTTGGGCAGTAAAATGTAGGACGCAAGGGAATATCTGCTTTCTTTTGCTATGAAAATCTATCCCCAAAAAACCTAGACATAAAAAGACAACTGCGACAAAAAAACGTACAATCTTAAAATCTTATAGCTTTCAATTTTATGTACATTGAAATGACCATAACAGCTGGCAGCGAAAAGTAACACGTGTTTCTGGGTTATTCAGGTTCTGACAATTCACTCTGAATTACCAGCACACCTTCTGTGGTCCAGTAAAACGCACGTCTGTCAGTCAGCTTTACAGCACTCCTCTTCTACTGCTAAACACATAGCCAGGGACAGTGGCAAACAGAAAAATATCCCAAAACCTTTACCTGCCATGAACAAGATAAAAGGAGAGCAAAATGAATAGATACTGACGATGGAATATTCCTTTTTTTTTTTTTTTCAAACTAAAGTACTCCTTGAACAAATTATGAACAGGAAGGACACACATCCCCACAGACTGAGAATATTTGGTGTATGCGTGGCTAGAACTCGACGCTCAAATGTCTACTTTGGCAAAAAGCGGTCTGTTCGAAAAAGGTAATGGCAACAAAGCCCCTTCACTTGCCTACCATCCTCAGTGGCAAGCTCACAGTCCCTGATTCAACCAAACGACATGGGCACAGGCGGCGGCTGCTGCATCAGGCCGAAGCGTTGCTTCTGTTTGCGCTGCTCATTCATCTGAAAACCAGCCAACCACAAACGTCAGGACTGCCAGAAAACACATTGGTCAAATGGAGAGTTCAGGGACAGGTTCAAACACTTGCTTCTTTTTTTTGTTTTTAAGGATATTTAGGCAGAGGATGTGAACATGTTGTTATAAAACTCTGATGATCCATCTCCATCCTGTGGTCTGTATAAACTATGATCGTATCCTAGTGCATTCTCTGTGGAATCTCGGGACAGATGTGGTAAATAAATATTATCATCTCTACCCTCTTCTCCCCAGCTTCCCTACCCTCCAACGCACATGCACAAACTGATCAACGACTTTAAACAGTCCAATCTCCCACCTGTCACCCCCCTCCCCAAAACTTACACCTGCACACATCCTGAGGCTGACCTGTGCTTTGAGCTCCATCTGTTGTGGGATAGTGCCTCCCCCCCTCCACACACCCAGTGGGCGACCTGTGCTTTGAGCTCCATCACTTTCTGGGGTAGTGTCTCGTCTTCCCCCCCCCCCCCCCTCCCCCCCCCCAATCCAAAGGCTGACCTTTGAGCTCCATCACTTTCTGGGGTGGTGTCTCGTCCCCCCCCCCCCCCCCAAAATCCAAAGGCTGACCTTCTTTGAGCTCCATCAGTTACTGGGGCAGCCCCCCCCCCACCCTCCCACACATCCAGAGGCTGACCTGTTCCTTGAGCTCCATCAGTTGCTGGGACAGTGCCCCCCCCCCCCCCCCCCCCCAACACACCCCCAGAGGCTGACCTGTTCCTTGAGCTCCATCAGTTGCTGGGGCAGGCCCTCCCCCAACCCCCCCCCCCCTCCCCACCCCCAGAGGCTGACCTGTTCCTTGAGCTCCATCAGTTGCTGGAGCAGGGACTCCCCCCCCCCCCCCCCCCCCCCCCCCCTTCTTCTTCCCTGAGGCTGCCCTGCTCCTTGAGCTCCATCAGCTGCTGGGACAGCGTCTGCACCAGCGGTTGGGGGGAGTCCAGCTGCGCCTGAAGGTTCCGCAGCTCTTTTCTGCTCCCCTTCTGTCTCCTCTGCCGCAGCGACATGGCCCCCCATCCTGGGGAACCAACCCAGGTTCCGATCCTGCAACAGAGCAAACCGGTCACAAAAGAGGGGAAAAGAGGGATAACTCCAGCAAAGCAAAAACAGCAGGTTGGGCAAGGCTTCTGGTGAGATGCAAGGTTTAAAAAACACACAAAAAGGGTTCCTGTTAATAAAAACGTCTGAATATTTTCAACCACAACAAAACCTTTACCAAATCTTTAGAAATTGTTCCATATACAGAACATTTACACAGCAGAAATGAATAGGGGAAAATGGAAGACATGTTTCTGGGGAATTGATGGTGTTGATGCATATTTTGGGGTCATCATGATCATGAAATTCGCTTAATAGTTAGATAAAAAAGTGTTTTGGGGAAAAAAAAGGCTGTGGAAGGGGGGAGGAGGAAGGAGAGGAGGTAGAAGGTGGAGTGTACCATAGTCTATGTCTATACTAAAAGAGGGCCCCATACCAAGTCACATTTTCTCAATTGATGGAGTAAATTGCATGCACACACACACAACACACACACACGTATACGATCCGTCATCACACAGTGGGGCATAAAATCCTGACAGATAATCTCCTCTATCACAGAATCAACAACGCTTGTTCTTGTAATTCCATGCCAACAATTCTTGACAGATCTCTACATTACTGATCAATGCACTTGTTTATCTGCATACTTACCTTGATCATTCCATGAACCAAACTCTCCAGAAGACCCACCTTTTACCACACATCACATGCACACCTGTCAGCAGAGAACACTACCTTGATCTTTGAATGCACATAACTCTCCGGCCCAGTGACTCAGTGGAGTCTTTAAACGTTGACCAAACAATGAAGAACAGGTAATGCCACATGTTGTGCTCCGACTTGATGTGCTCTTCAACGACACAGAGCGGTTATCAAACTTTTCACGCTCCAGACTGTCCACCACACAGATCAGATATATTCACCCTCTCTTCTCCAAACGGGCCGGACCTTTCAAATCATTTTTCCATAAAACATGTTCAGTATACACGTAAAACAGCTGACTCACTGCAATATAAAAAAAACGGGAAAATTCCTCTCTCATTCAAAATAGAAACAGCTAAAGCAAAAAGACCTAATCAAAAGACAGAAATATTTCTCCTAAAATACTTTCAGTATACTCATGTACATGTTGGCTCATTCCCAAATGAAACTGTCTTGAATTCTTCTTCATCCGAAAAAAAAACCATCCTAAAGCAAGGACCAAATCAAAAGACAGAATATTAGCAACAGTCATGTGCAGCTATCATGGGAAATGGTGAAGATAGAATCTCTAGCTAAGAAAGGTTACAAACCAACTCCGCACTTATACCATATCCGAAAACGGCCATGTAATGTCAAGTAAAAAGTATCATTTTAACACAATACGTCCCCTTCTAAAATTTTTCAATTTAGTGAAGAAAACCAGCGAAAATTTTTGGGAAAGGCAGTACGCATGTAAACTTTTCAAGGCTTCCTTACCGCAGATGAAACAGGTATTGCGTTAGAATTTCATCTTTCTGCTGCTTTTCACTCCTGAGGTCGGCAAAAGTGTCAATGATGACACAAAGATAAGGTTGAGGACGATAATGATGACGATGAAGAAGAACAGCAGATCGTAATCACTCTGGCAATGAACAATGGCTCCTGAAATCAACACGTGGGACGCTTCAATGTCAAGTTTCTGTCTTTGTCCTTTTTCTTTTAAAATAACACTGCAGCTAGGATTATTAGCCACTATGACGATATACAATCTCTGTTCCTTCTTCTGTCCAACTTGGTACCTCTCTCATTCAGACCTCTACCACTGTGCGAAATCTAGGCGTTGTACTTGATCAGACTCTCTCTTTTCAAATTCAGATTTCTTCTATCTGCCGTGCTTGCTACTTGGAGCTTCGGCGAATCAGTTCTGTGCGCACCTTCTGTCTGAAGAAGCCACCAAGACTTGGTTTCTGCTTTCATTCTTTCAAGACTTGACTACTGTAATTCTCTTCTTGCTGGCTGTCCACAGAATCTTCTTGCAAATTGCAGAAAGTCCAAAATAATGCTGCTCGCCTTGTCTCGAAATCTCCGAAAACCTCTCATGTTTCTCCCTTGCTTAAATCTTTGCACTGGCTTCCTGTTGAAAAACGCATCAAGTACAAACTTTCTTTGCTCTGTTACAAGGCATTGGATGGCCTCGCTCCATCTTACCTCTCTAAACTTCTGTCGACCTATACTCCTTCCAGACAGCTTCGCTCTTCCTCTGACACTCGCATTATGCAGATCCCTCGTTTTCGGGCCAGAACACTTGGTGAACGTTCTTTTACTTTTCAGGCTCCTTCTGCTGGAACAATCTCCTTCTGCACTCCGAAACTCAAACAGTCTTTCTTCTTTCAAGTCCTCCCTCAAACAAACTCTCTTCAAAACATAATTTTTCTGCTCCTTCGCTGGTGTGTGGGTGTGTGCGTGTGTGTGTGTGTGTGTGTGTGTGTGTGTGTGTGTGTGTGTGTGTGTGTGTGTGTGTGTGTGTGTGTGTGTGTGTGTGTGTTTGTGTGTGTGTGTGTGTGTGTGTGTGTGTGTGTTAGGGCTTATTGCTGTAAGCGCTTAGGGCTTTTGATTAAGATTAAGCGCACTAAATGTTCCTTATTATTATTATTATTATTATTATATCCTAAGGGGGAGCTACACTCTTCTTCCTCAGCATCTGCTGGAATAGGGAAGAAAGGCAGCATAACATTTGCCTGTACATTTTATCAACACTACCCACAGGGCAGCTGCTTGGAAATCAGCAAGGCCCACCAACAGTTTCTTTTCCCTGTTCACAAGACTCCGAGCAATGGTCTGATCTTTTCCCTGTTCACAAGACTCTGAGCAATGGTCTGAAAAGACACATGACAGCCACGTGCACCACGTAGCTCACTGGGAAACACACACAAAAAAGAAGAAAAATGCAGGAAACAAGACTGATTTAACTCAGCACAAACTTTGCCGTCAGACATGGCGAGTTCAAACCCCGCTGGCGCCAAACGTCAAATTTTGCCGTTTTCACTGCCCATCTTAATATCGTTCTGGTGGATGACAGTGCAGTGCAAGAGAAAGTCACCTGTGCCCTCTAACCTGGGATTGTTATTCCCACCTGCTGTGTCACCATTAAGGGTATGAATATTAGCCTGAATGTTAGCCTGAATGTAACCGACTGCCTAACAGATGAGAGCGTTCCTCCTACTGAGACAAGGCCGAGAACCCTGCATGCACCCCAACAGCAGAAAAAAAGGAAAAAACATCAGCGACACAAGAAACTGTGGTCATGAGGTTTCCCACGATGAGTGACTAGAAATCTGGAAAATTACAAACGATACCATGGTTCGTGTCTTCTGGTCATTACCAGTCTTTCACCGATTCAGATGACGAAATAGTGAGAAAAATGTCAGCCACCAGTACTGTGCACCGGTTTAATTTTCATCTGACCGAACGTTAGCGGTGGGAATGTGGACAACTGCATTCCTGACCGTTGTCACCAGGATGCAGGTTTTGCTTGACCTCTTTGCCTTTGCCAAGCTGGCCATAAATAACTGAAAAATAACTGCAATGATCACTGAATACAACACAATGCATTATGATAGACACACACATTTCAGATGTTGATATGGGCATGTTTAAAATTCCACTGCAGAGCATAAACTACATACTGTAGAGCATCCTGAAACGCTTAAGGATGTCACCGACATGAATGATTTGCACTAAATGTGCAAAACACGACTGTCCTTTTCTGTTTGAAATGTCTGCATGTGCACACACACACACTCACACACACTCCCTCAACACCTTCACAGTCCTACAACAGGTGTGTCACAGGGGTGTCTTGACAGACATCCGGGCAGTCCAGAGATCCCCACAGCTCGAGGTCCTCATTCACGAGGACCACAGAAGTGCCGGACTCTGTTCCTCTCTCTCTGTCTCTCTCTCACACACATAAACAACTGTATGCCAGACCCAAACTTAAAAGTCCAAGCGAAATCCGCGAAATGAAAATCTAGAAAGTTCCTATCTGCATGCTCACCATTACATGAATATGAGAGGCCCGAATAAATCGTGGTTTAATCATAAACCTTGATCTGGCTTACACATGTGTTACCTCTTTGCCGAGTATACAGACTCTTTTGAGGGTTCTTGTGATTAACTCCAAGGGTGTGAACCGGTGAGTCTGAGAGTTGGAGTTAGGACTGATACATATACCAGGCCTGATTACCCCATAACTGCTATGGGTGTACTTGACAACAAAAATAAGCACATTTCCTACGAAGAGTGTTTACACATCTTCCAGTTTTCATAAAAGTAGGGCAGGGAGAGGGAAGGCTGTTTCAAAGTGTAGGGGGTGGGGGGGGGGGTGGGGGGGTGGGGGGGATGCAGCATTCGTTTCCATGTTCACAGCACGTGTCTCTTTCTTCCAGATTGCAGCTCCCTGATCTTACATTCACTACAGTGAAAATGGTTCTAACACATATCACTTTGAAACCTGATTATTTTATCAACACATCTAGGCTCAAATCTACACTTTCTCACCCTTTTTTTTTTTTTTTTTTGGGGGGGGGGGGGGGTATTTCAGGTCACGTTATCAAAGAAGCAGACACAACCTGACACAAATTCACTCCCAAAAGTTTGTGATGTCGATCTTTAGTCAAAGCCCCTCTAATGGTTATCTCTGCAAGAACTTCATTTCTAGCCATTTTTCCCATTTGTTTTTCTTTTTTGTTTATTTTAGTTCGTTGCGTTCATATTTTTGCCAAACCTGTACAAAATACAGCAAAATCATGTCGGTAAACAGGTCTGATACACATATATATTATGTACACACACACACACTTTACACTACACTACACACACACACACACACTTTACACTACACTACACTACACTCTACACACACACACACACACACACACTTTACACTACACCACACCACACCACACCACACCACTACACTACACACGCACACACACACACACACACTGATAAAGAGTTACCCTGCTGCTTGGTTTACGCAGAACATCGCCGATGCCCCCTCCATTGCGGAGTCCCTGGTTGAGGGTGGTGACAATGCACATGATGAGGGAGTCACAGGCCCGCTGCTTGTCTTCACCCTCATCCCCATCTCCAACCAGTCGGCTCCCAAAGTCCAGCATTCCTGACACAAACACCAAGCTAACTCATCACTGAACTTACAATTATGTCCCCTTAACTTCCACCACAGAGGGTGCGCTGTACTGGTCAGCAAAAACCACCGCCTCCAAATTTCATTTTAATACACGTTTGAACATGATCAGTAATGCACTAAATTTTGTTTTATCCAGTGCTACTTCACAGATAACCGGAAATCAGTCACAACTTCAGTTTTTAAAACATGTAGAACACACAATCCCTCAGGCCAGAAACAGCTGAATCGCATGCACACCAAATACACACTGGCTTCCTCTGACAAAGATGCCATTATTACCTGATGTACTGTCTAGGGAACATCAAGGTGAATTTCCAAAAAAAATTTTAAGTTGCCAAATTGCTGATCCAGAATGTTCACCTTGAAAGAAGAAAAGATGCACGAATCTAAAAAATTTTTTTTGTAAATTGTGCGTGGGGAAAAGAGGATGGAGGTGAAGTCTCAAAGGTAACGGATCTATGGGCAGTGGCCTAACAGAAATTAAACATGTGCAGGGCATGTCAAGTAGGAAGGTGGAGCCATCCCTCCCCCTCTGCCACCTTTACCTTCTTGAATCAGGTACCTAATCACTGCTGGGTGGACAGAGAGGGTTTTCATGCCGTAAAAATCCAACCCACCAGTGGTCAGCCACTTCAAAATCATTCTTTAAATGTACAATACATTTACTGAATGTTCACACTGGAAGCTGGTATAGTTTTCAAAGTCAATGTTGTGTACAACTGAACATACCATACACACAGACCGGCAGGCAAGGATTGAACATTTGTTATGTTGCACACAAAAATCATGAACGAGAGACAAAATGAGGTTAAAATTCAATCAAGAAAGACATAATTCATTTGTCTCTGAAGTGTGCACATTTGAACTCGGAAGCAACACTATGATGATACTTAACATGTATTAAATACAAATACAGATCAATCTTAAACCAGGACTGTAACTTATCCATTACTTTTCCAGGCAGGAAACCATTTGTAGCCAGTGTGTACCTTGCAGCTGCTCCACATAGGACTCCTGGGTCGATGCTGTGCAGTTCTGACCGTCGGCAGCACAGGTGCCCTCTTGACCTCCCGTCACATTGGTCGTGTCTTCAATACAGAAACAACCTTTGGTACTTAACATGGATGACTTCATGAAATTCCTCAGTCCATCTACAGACTCCAGGCAAAAACTAAATGCCGTTTTGTTCATTTGATCGTCTATTAACAAGATTAACACAAAAAAAACCTATTAACATGTTTTCAAACTTGGTAGAAAGAGGGAAATGGTCCCCAAATGAACACATTTTAAACTTTTGTGCAGATCTATGGACCAGATCTGCATCATACAGTGGTCCTGGATCTGTTCAGCAAGACTGTTACAAAGTTTCCACTGAACCCAAACACTGTGAAGCTACCATTTGTGACCTGGAGTAATAGATTTTCATGGAATATGAAGACTTTCTTCAATACAAATGTTCGATATTTCATACTTTCCATATCCTATTCATAAAAAATAAGTAGGAAGTAGTCTTTTTGGTCCTATATTTCTCTCCCTTGCAGAGTACACTTTACCAGGCTCACTCTGACCTTGACCAAGACTTTGACCTTGACTGAGATCTGGGGGCCGTCCCATGTGCCCTCTGAGGATGTTTCCTTTTTTGGTTTGTAAGTTCCATGTCTGCACTTGTTCCAGGCCAACTGGAACCATAAGTAGCTTTAGCTGGGAGTTAAGGGCACCATGGAAGCAAAATTTGCCTTCCTTCTTGTTCTTTACCATCAAGAAGGATCAAATGGAAAAAAGAAAAACTAAATACCATCTGCTGTTGCGCAGAAGCCTACATCGCAGATTCCCGCCTGCGAGGTCACATGCTGAATTCCCATCAAAGCCATTATTTCATCAGGATTTTCCCCCTTGACCAGCTCCAACCAAGCGTTCAGTTTGTTTATGGGTTCAACAGGGAAGAGTGGAACCACAGAATCAAGCTTCATCCGCCTAACAGAGGCTTCTCTGAGAGTGTTGCTCAAACTTCGCGACCCAACACTGCATGTGTATCTTTTGGGCGTGGTTAATGTTGGGATATATCAATGAAAGTAAGCGCAGGGAACAGCCCTGTCATGCTGTCCCAGACCGAAGCAACCACTTTAATGTCCTCACTGATCAGCATTAAAAAAAAACTCACATTCCGCGGTCCTCTATGGTGACCTGGGTTTCAATTTCCTCTCCATGCTTATGCCCACATCGTGTTCATGTTGAGATCATCAGTATCCGCATAGTCATGGGGACTATTATTTGATGGATGTTGTAGCAGCCTCCAGGGGAGGCCACCACTCACGTTGGCCCTGCAACTGAACAATTACTGCCATCTACAGAGCGCTTTGTATGTGGTGTCCGGCATACATCTGACCAGAACAGGCACCACTGACCACCACCTAAGTGCCTCGGCATCAATGCAGTGTCTCCTCTGGTGAGCTGACACTGCCCGCTCCCTGCAGACTGCCTGTGCCGGGGGCAGCAGCGGGACAAGTCAGGCTGTGGTTGTGGATGGGTGGTAGCTAGAAAGAACGGCAAGGAAGCAACGCTACTGAAATGGAACGGAAGACGAGACGGGGGAAAAAAACATTATAACCAACAAAAAAAATACAGAAGAAACATGGACGGGTAGAGAGAAACCACCCAGGTAAGCCGGCCCACTCACTGCTGGCCTCCAGCTGCAGGATCCTGAGGGCAGGGTCCACCTCCATGATGAAGTCGTCCTTGAAAAAGATGTAGCCGATGATGGAGAACAGGTAGATGAGAATCACAGCCAGCACAGCCGTCAGGATGATGGACCGGCCATTGCGCGTCACCGACTTGATCACGTTCAACAGCGTCTCCTCCCGATAGACTACGTCCAGCATCTGTGGCAGCGAAGCAGAAGAGGGTAGCAAGAGGGGAGAAAGAAAGGGAAGAACATGTTACACGAGGATCATTCCTGTTGATGATCGATCAGTCAACCAAAAGCACCGCGCCACTGAATCAAACCTTTCACCCAACAAGCTGACAAAGCAACCATCTGATGAAAGTTACACAAAGACAGGAAGCCCAAATCAAACTATCAGTTAACCAAACTAATCCTATCCGACAACTAAACGATGAGACCAGACCATCAGATCACTTACTCTCGTCAAAGGGAGCACACACATACACACACACACACACACACACACACACACACACACACATCCCATTCACTTAAACAAAACAAAAAGTACTAAGTGCCAGGCACTGGGCAGTAAAATCAATCTCAGCAGATACAAAACCAAAGCCTGTCGACATTTCGGGTCATACTCCCCCCACCCCCACCCACCCCCAAATCAACCAATTCATAAACTCACACTTCCCCTGCCACATGTGCCCGACAAGAGCACAAACCACTCTGTTCTTCCAAGCAATACGCACTGTAGGAAAACTGCAACCATATTCATGCTGAGTAGCCCTGAGTTGTCTCCTACAGCAAGCTTATTTCCGTTTCATGACATCTGAATTCTTGAAGTATATAAAACCTAAAAACATGGAAAAGCTGACAACTTTTTTTTTTGCTTTTGCCAGTCTCACATTTATCCTGATGTACCCCCTTTTGAAATAATGTCACACAGTTCTTTGCTGCTTGAGGCATTGTCTTAGGTGAAGTTAACCCTTTCACTGCCAGACATTCTGTTTTGCATAAATCCCCATCACCAGCCATTTTCCAAAAAATCTCTTTTTTCATACCAGCATGTTTGAAACGCGGATATCTCTGGAACTGAACAACCAATTTTCATACTGTTTTTTGGGAAATGGAGGAAATAAACTGTACTTATGTTAAATTGTAAGAATGTTAGTAATGGTTGGTCAACAATTTCAAATTTTTGGTAATTTCAAGTGCAAAGAAATGCAAAATGAAAAAATTGAATGTTATCTTTAGTCTCAACAAAAAAAAAGAAGAAAGCATGCCATCAAACTCTGAACAAAGAAAGAAAAATACTCTATTCACCAAATGAAGATCTGAAAGTATGTAATATCCAACAGAAAAATTATTAAAAAAAACACCATAAATCAACATACTCCAACCGCAGAAGAAGAGCTCCTGAAACAACATTCAGAGGAATAAATGATGAGGTGATGCAGGAAAGCAACCACACACACACACACACACACACACACACACACACACTTTCTTATGCCCCATGGTACACACACGAAAGAAAGAAAAAGGGAACACACACAAACACACATGCATGCACACACAAACACATCCATTTCACTCTCATTGTTGAAAGCAATAATTTCTTTTATGAAAACAAAGTCATTCACTTGCCTGTTGGTCTCTAGAACCTGGGGAGCAATTCTCCTATGGTGTACGAGTCCAGCTGGTCATAAAATTCCCACTCAAATTCCCACTCAAAGTCATCTCTGCTGTACACCTCCGACAAGTGTCAGTCGACCTCGGCCCCCGTTGCAAGGCAGCTGTGCTTGCTGTTCATTGTCTCTTAGCTCTTCGTGTTGCTCACCCGTCATTTTCATGTCTCGCTCACAATGCTCAACTCCCTGCTAGTTGGCCCAGAGCCAGCAAACACACCGATTCACACACACACCACTGCAGGCCTCGTCTCTACCCTCCACTTGGCAACTTGGCACGCGTCCAACGCCTCACTTTGCAGTAATTCGGTCAAGCTCTTGCTATCCCATAATGTTTCGTGGTCACCATCTGCATGTTCTTCATCTGAATCAGGATCCACCAACCATCTATTCAATATTTCCAGCACCTGATCTGTGGTAAATGTACGGCGAGGCCGAGTACCTGAAGTGCTTGGTTGTGATGTCATAGTGAATGGAAAAACAGTTGGTATAATTAAACAGCGCTCTGACGGAGCAAATAGCTGTGGGGTACAGGTCAGGGAATCCCCCAACTGTGATGTTTATTGCTGGCTTTCTATCTCATCAAATTGGAGAGTGAGAGTATTGGGACTTAGTAACCCTAGCTGGTCGCATTTCGGCGACGTTGACGGTGAGCCATGTGGTCGCAGAAATGCGATGTCGGCGGCGTAAGGGTTAAAGCCTTAATCTCAGTTAACACTCGCATTCTGATGCCACCATGCTGCCATACTGTCAAAAAAACATCCAGGCATGCCAAATTGTAGTCTTAAAACAGACACAGGGAAACAATGCGAAAGAGTAATTTGAAAATAAGACAGCAAACATCGACACAATTAAAAACCTTTTCGTGTTTACATTTCTTTACCTGCTTACGCCCGACATCTCATCACCCCTCCCCACTCACTCCCCTCACCTCCCAATCACTCCTCCAAGGCACAGCAAACTTACCAACAGGCTGTAGAAGAACTCGTGGAAGATCAAGCCGCAAATGCTGAGCACAAGGTAAATCACGTGGTAAATGAACTCTAAGTCAGTGAGGACGCTGTGTGCTGGCTTGGTGAAGGTGCCGCGGTTGCCCATCAGGCTGATCAGGAAGATGCCTTTGTTGATCACCTGCACAACAGATGGAAGACCTCACCACCTTTGCGGCAGGTGTTCCACAACCTGTGGGGACTCCCGCCTGAACAGCTTTTGTCGCATCCAAGTCATAGTCAAAGTAAGGTAATGTTGTTTACAGCCCTGCTAACCATAAAGGTCCGTACCAGGGCTGTCACCATGTTGAAGTCAACCCACAAGTCATTCTTCTTTTTTTTTAATGAACAACAACAACAAAAAACACACACAAAAAACTCATTCACACAACCCTTTAAAATGTGCCTTCTAAAAACACAGTGGAAATTTTGTTAAAATCCTTCCTCTGTAAAATCTTAGATCAGATGAAAAACGTTAATCTCTTTCAGATATTCAAAGATCACATCAGGTGGGACATCTCTGAACAAGGTTTTCATGGAGTCTGCCGTAAAATGTCTATGTCTCGCATCATCCAAGTCCCAACACTCTAAAAGAAACACTCAAAAGAGATTAGGACAAAAAGCAAGAAACAAAATAAATGGAAAGAAATTTTGTTTTTGTTTTTCGAAAGACACACTCAGCGTATTTCATATTCTATTTACATTTCAGCCTCTAATTCATTGGTAAGACAACACATGAACTTATATTGTAATGTCAGCATCTGGCTCAACTGTAGTGTAAGATCAGTCAGCCAACATACTGATTGACACATATAGAGATCATTTAAAAAAATTACGATATGCTTTACAAAAAAATTCACACAAATACTAAACCCAATATTTCAAAAGTCATGACTCGCTCTCCTTGAATGAATGAGGTCTTGTGCTGAACAAAATAATGAATGAAAGAATCTGAAAATCAACACATTCTTATTCCCCGAAGATGGAGTATGGCTGCCTTAATGGCGGGATAAAAAAGGGTCATACACACAAAACTCCACTGCCTGGCTATACAGGGAGTGTCCGCAGGAGTATCAGCCTGCGTACGCAGAAAGAAAGAAAAAAGAACACATTCTTACATTCAACGCCCCCAACAGCCACAGGGTTGGTTCCAGCCCAACTGAAAATATAAATCGTAGTATGATGGAGAGGATGAGGGTTCGGATCCCTGTCGGCCGCGGAACGGTTATGACCATGGCAAGCGAGACCAGCATCGCTGTCCACACCAGGCCTGAAATCTTTGGATCCAGATCTACTGCAAAAGGCACACACACACATGCACACACATACGCACGCACACGCGCAAGCACACGCACACACACACCAAGTAACATCTGCATAAGCACATGCAGAAAAATATGAACAGCAGTCTGTACGCTATGATAGACATGAAGTGCATGTAAACACCAAAAGGCAAACACACACACACATACTACACACACCTTCAGGTCCCTTCCACCTTTCTCTCTCTTATCCTTCTTTATTCACTACCACCACCTCTCTCTCTCTTTCTTGTTAAATTCACTTCAAACCCCTCTTCCTCACTATGTCTCCCAAGATTAAGCGCCCGTCCTTCGCTTTCCCTTCCACCCCCCCCCCCCCCCCTCTTTCTCCATCCTTCCTTGTCCCATCCCCCTTTTCGTGTTCCTAGGCCCTACTCCTCCAATCAATACCTACCAATCTGGTACATTATTATGTACTGGGTACATTATGTACACCCATATTTCCAACACTGAACGTAACTTTCTCTTCCATCTATCCCCCATCATTCCCCTTTTTCTCTATATACATTCACCGCTTCCTCCGTCCTTCCTTGTCCCTGTGGTGTGAATACAAGAGTTAGGAGTGAGTGAGTGAGTGTGTGTGTGTGTAAGAGATAAGATAAGATAATGTTGCTTATAGCCCAGCCGACCGCAAAGGGCCACATCAGGGCTGTCACCACGTTAAAATCAACTCACCAGTCAAAAAAAAAAAAAAAAAAAAAAAAAAACCACCCAACTTTCACACATCTCGTTAAATGACATCGTCTACAAACCCACCAGAAACTTTGTTAAAAATCTTTCTGCCGTAAAATCTTAAATCAGATGAAAAATGTTAATCTCTCTCAAAAACTCAAGGATCTTCATGGACTCCGCTGTAAAATGTTTGTGTCTCACATCGTGCAAGTCCCAACACTCTAAAAGAACATGTTTCATTGTGAGTGGCGCATGACATGGAATGCACCACGGAGCTTCTTCACTCTTTAAAAGGTAAGAATGGGTAAAATACGAATGGCCGGTGTGCAGCCGGCACAGAACCGTTTCCTCTTTACGACCACCCGACGTAGATGGGAGGAAGTCCTTAAGGTTTGGACGGATCTGAAAGAGTTTGTTATTCGTCTGTGTGTTCCAATCCTCCTGCCAGAGGTCTCTCACATAATCGTTAATTTTGAGTTTCACATCTGAGCAGGGGATATAAGTGTTGGACAGTTTCTCTCTTGTGGTGTTCTTGGCTAAACGATCAACCATTTCGTTCCCGCCGATGCCAACATGACCAGGAACCCAAGCAAGAGTAATGTTGTAACCGTCCGCCTTCAACTTGCTAAAAAGTTTTTAAAAAAGTAAAAGTTCTGGATGCTGAAGGTTGCGGCCAGCTATGGCCTCCAAAGCTGACAGCGAATCCGACAGAACCAGAAAGTCCCTCTTCGAAGAATGTGAGATTATCTTCAAAGCCAGTACCAGAGCAGTAAGTTCAGCAGAATAGACAGAAGCATCTGAATGTATATGTTCCAACAGTATCTGAGAAGGAGCCCCAGGGCAGTAGGCTGCACAGGCCACTCCATCCTCAGACTTGGAACCGTCAGTGAAAACTTTTTGATAGGATGGGAATTTGGAACAGAGCTCAGGATACAAAGCCTTGTACGCCAGAGAGCTGGTAGATTCTTTGCGAAAAGCTGCAAGATCGAAACGAATCACTGGTGTGAAAAAGGTCCACGGAGGTTGATCCGGAAACTTGGAAAAATCGGACACAACTCCTAGGTCTAGACCTGCATTCCGCACGTGAGGCCGCATACGAAGACCAAACGGCGGAATACATTTCGGGTTGTTTTCAAACTTACTTTGGAATGGAGGGTCAAAGACACAGTCATAGGCAGGATTCTGCGGTTCTGAGAACAGTCGGATATAATAATTCAAAGACAGTTTCAGCCTGCGGTTGGACAGTGAAGGTTCACCCGCCTCTGCGTACAGGCTGTACTCAGGGGTGGTGCGGAACGCTCCAAGACAGAGACGAAGCCCTTGATGGTGGATAGGGTCCAAGAGTTTGAGGTAAGACGATCTTGCGGAGCCGTACACAGCACAACCGTAGTCCAGTTTGGAACGGACCAAGGCTCTGTAGAGGTGCAGCAAAGTTTTCTTATCAGCGCCCCAGTCGGTGTGCGCTACGACCCGCAGAATATTCAGTGCTTTCTGGCAAGCAGTTTTGAGGTTTTTGATGTGGCTGGGAAAGTTAAGTTTCTGGTCAAAAATGACTCCCAGAAATCTGGCCTCTTTAACAGCTGGAATGGGAGATTTCCCTACTTGAAGTTCAGGATCTGGAAAAAACTGACGGAAATTATGGAAGTGAATACACTGTGTTTTTGTAGCAGAAAAGGTGAAACCGTTTTCATCCGCCCACTGATGGATTTTATCCACGCAAAGCTGGAGCCTGCGCTGGACACTCGGGTACAGGCTTCCAGTTGCGTAGACAGCGAAATCATCCACAAACAATGAGCAGTCTGAACCCTGCTGGACTGATTGAACAATGTTGTTGATCTTAATACTAAAGAGGGCAGGAGACAGTATGCTCCCCTGTGGAACACCCAACTCCTGCTCGTGGACATCAGATAGAGTGGTGCCAACCCGGACCTGAAACTGTCGTTCTGCCAAAAAATTTTGAATAAAAAGCGGAAGATGACCTCGAAAACCCAGATCATGGAGATCTTGAAGTATCCCCGACTTCCAGGTGGTATCGTAGGCCTTCTCCAAGTCAAAGAAAATTGCCACTGCATGCTGTCTGTTCAAAAAGGCGTTCCGAAGTGTAGATTCCAGACGAATCAAATGGTCAACTGTAGTCCGATGTTTGCGGAAACCACACTGTTCTTTCGCCAAAAGGCCATCGGTTTCTAGTTTCCACATGAGTCTAGCATTGACCATTTTCTCCATCAATTTACAGACACAGCTGGTCAAAGCTATGGGACGGTAGTTTGATGGGTTAGAAAGATCTTTTCCAGGTTTGGGAATTGGAATAATGAGGGCTTTTCGCCAAGAAGGTGGAAAGAAACCAGTAGTCCACACATGGTTGTATACCTGTAGCAGGATGTTCAGACCTATTTGCGGAAGATGTTTCAAGAGTTGATAATGGATTTCATCTATACCTGGAGAGGAATTGCTGCAAGAAAGTAAGGCAGATTTCAGTTCGTTTAACGTGAAAGGAAGATTGTAGTCTTCCATGTTGTCTGACGAAAAGTTGCAGGGTGATTTTTCTTTAAGGGCTTTGTTTTTGACAAAAGAGGCCGATTTGTTAGAAGAGGAGGAATTCTTTTCAATTGTTGAAGCAAGCAGATTAGCAACTGCTTTTTTGTCTGTTATTAAAGAGTCCGAAAACTTGAGATGGTTCACAGTGGGACAGGTGTTCTTCCCTTTGATTTTTTTAATGATGTTCCACACTTTTTTCTTGGAAGTTTTCGATGTCAGCCTGGAGCAGAAGCTTCTCCAGGACCGACGTTTACTGATTTTAAAAGTGTGTCTCGATTTGGCACGGAGTTTCTGATGGGCTCGAGCGTTGGGACCCGAAGGTCGTTGGTATACCCGACGCTGAGCCCGTTTTCGAACTTTGGAAATTTGTTGGCAGTCTGAATCAAACCAGGGTGTTTTTGGCATTTGGAGTTTGGCGGAAGACACTGGAATACAGGCTTTAGCACAATTGATCAGAGTGTTAGTCAGAGATTCTGCTGGGTCCGGACTCTGAAGAAAATCAGTGTCCTGGAATTCCTTAGAAATAGTGGCTGCAAATAGATCCCAGTTTGCTTTCTTATAATTTAGATGTTGAGAGACAGAGACGTGTTCAGTTATTACGGGTTGTAGAAGGACAGGGAAATGGTCACTTCCGTGCAGATCGTCATGGACAGACCACTCATAGTCCAGGACCAGCGAGGGGTCACAAACCGACAAATCTAAACACGCAAGTGAACCTGTGGAAGAGTGGAGGTAAGTTGCAGATCCGTCGTTCAGACAACACAAATCCAAATCCGAAAGGACATCCTCAATTAGCAGACCTCTGGATGACGTACTGACACTACCCCAAAGAGGATTGTGACCGTTAAAGTCACCCAACAGCAAAAAAGGTCGAGGAAGTTCTCCTATCAGACTGACAAGGTCCTGACGACAAACCGGGACAGAAGGAGGTAAATAGAGAGAACAGATTGTCACAGTCTTGTGGAGAGTGACTCTCGCAGCTACAGCCTGAAGGGAGGTAGACAGAGCGACAGGACTATACAGCAAAGTTTTGTGTATGAGAAGGGCAACACCGCCCGACAGTCCCAACGTGGATGGTTGTGCAGGTTTTGAAAGAATATTAAAGCCAGAAAGAGTAAAGGTCTTCTGGCTTTGAATTTGAGTTTCCTGAAGAGCCACGACGGAAGGTTTTATAGATCGACACAGAAGCTGCAGTTCCTCGAAGTTGGAATTTAGTCCACGGATATTCCAATGGAATATTGTACTATCCATGGTGCAGAGGGCGAAAAGGAGAGAGATCAGGTCATCTCCTCCTCAACATCTGCTGCTAAAGGTGTAAACTTATTGCTAAGTTTCACTGGACTGTTTGCATCTTCAGACCTGCTGGCAGACTTGCCAACAGGTGAAGAAGGTCTGGATTTGGGAGACGGTGGAGGTTTCTTCCTCATCTCCACCATCTCCACACTGGATTGAACTCCTTTGCCTGCACGGGCACTGGACAGAGGAGTTCGAGGCGGGATTGCTGGTTTTTTAATCTGCCCAGCAGCAGATGTTGTAGACTGCTGGGCAGTCTGAGGGGTGGTGGATTTTTTGCCTCCACCAGGGGCAGTCACTTTGGGTTGGGAGGTGGTGGACCTGCTACCACCAGAATTGACAGTTCTTCCTTGCAATGTCTTCGAAAACATGAATTCATCAGTCTGGCAGCAGACTGACCGAGTAGGAACTGTGGGAACTTTCTTTACGGCCGAAGCATATGAAGCTGTTGGCGTCTGACTGCCCACAACCTGTTTCCGGGCCTCAAAAAAGGAGATCTTCTTTTCTGTTTTAACTCTTTGTATTGCGGATTCCTGAATCCAAAGAGGACAGTTTCTTGAAGAGGGGATGGTCGCCACCGCAGTTCGCACAATGTGCCGGATCTTTACACGGCCCATCATGGGTTGCCTTGCAGCAAACACCGCACACCTCCTGCCCAGAACAACGGTCTCTGACATGGCCAAACTTCTGGCATCTGAAGCACCTCAACGGGGACGGAACATATAACTGAACCCGGACATTCAGGTAGCCGACTTTGATGACCGGAGGCAGCACAGGATTGCAGAATGTCAGAAAGAGGGTGTTGGTGGCCACTCTCTCCGCACCTTTCTTTACTGTCACCCTGCGCACCTCCGTCACACCCTGGGACGCCAGTTCCGTTTTGATCTCTGCCTCTGAGACACCTGTTAAATCCCGGCAGCGAATCACTCCCTTCGACGAATTTAACTGTTTATGGGGAGTTACCCTGATCTCCCTGTCCACTAGTTTTGTTGCCCTCAGCAGCTGTTCAGATTGTTTTTTTGATCTACATTGAATAAGGAATGAGCCATTCCGCAATCTTTTGATGGATTGAGGGTCACCTGCTAGACCTTGAAAGCCCTTCTGGATAGCAAAAGGGCTCAGAGCAGAAAGGGGTCTTTCCTGCTCCGTCCCTTCCATCACGAGCCAGGAAGCCCAGAAACCTGTCCTCTGTCGTACCTCCATATCCGAATCGCTGTCAGAATCGAAATCCCCTGTTTTAGGGGATGCTGCCTTCCTCTTCTTTTTGGGGGGGGATTGTTTTTGAAAAAGCCATATTTATTTTATGATGTTTCATCTCTCCCTTACCCACCCACCTTGGAGTCCAACTAAGGGGCCAGGGCCAAGAAACCAATGTCTTGACCCCTTCCAGGCTTTGGGAGAGATATACGACAAACAGAAACCACCAACCCTATCCCCCCTGAGCACTGCAGGGGTTCACATGGCCAGCAGGGGAACTGCCTGTCTTGACCCAGCCCCAAGAAGGGGAGCCGATTAGTACACCCGGGCCAAAGTGTACTCCCTGTCTAGGAGAGGTCCGAGCCAAAGTGATGTGTTGAGAGCGCTGGCCCTCTCAATCACCAGGATCTCATCCCCCTCCGACACAGGTCGCACCGCACGGCAAACGCGGCGGATCTTAAGGAGACCACAGAGAGAAAAGGAGTGTGGAAAAGAAGACTTGAAGGGGAGACGAAGATAGAAAAGGGCCAAATAAAAAAGGCAGAAAAAAGAAAAGGAGAAAGGCGGGTTACTCTTAGTCAGGATCCTCACCCTTAGCCTATCTGACATGGGAAGCCCTACCAGGGGCATCAACTCCTTACCACGTTACGCTTAGGCCAGACAGCATCTTGGCTTCTTGGACCTAGAAGCAGTTTGAAAAAACCAGCCTACCTCCAAGTATTGATGCCCCCGCCAGCAAAGCCTAAGGGATCACTGGACCGCGCAAGCCCTCCGACCACGACAAGGTCGCAACCCCCGGAGGGTGTGTGTGTGTGTGTGTGTGTGTGTGTGTGTGTGTGTGTGTGTGTGAGAGAGAGAGCGTACCTGTGTGCGTGTGTGTGTGCATGCACAGTTGCTGAAACCAGTGAAATAAAATCATGTTGAAAACACAGGACCACTTTACTGTGAAGTGTTTTTTATTCCTGAAGAAGCCCTCGTGATGAAAGCTGGAGTTTCATAAAAATTTGACCCTGTGGGAAAAGATTGTCAACTTGTACTAATCTCTTTTTTTTTTCTGCAATTCCTGTTGATATCATCTTGTTGTGGCACAGTGGGGGCTCAGAGACGAACCCCCCCCCCCCCTCCCTGCCTCCCCTCCCCCCCCCCCCCCCTCGTCAACATTCCCTTCCTCCCTTCTTTACTGCTCTCCCTTCCACACCCAATCTGACAGTGCATAAAATCCATTTCTGCTTTGGCTCCGAGTCGAGAAAAAGAGTGACCAGTAGAGAAAAGAGTGACCAGTAGAGATAAGATAAGATAATGTTGCTTATAGCCCAGCCGACTGCAAAGGGCCATGAGACAGAGGCCGAGAGGGACACAGAAAGAGCGAGAAAAGAAACGAGATAAAGGAGGAGAGAAAAAAAGAACAAAGCAAGCTACCAATCATCAGACTGGGAGCAAAGCAGATAAATACCAACAAAGAAAAAAGGGAAAAATGAAGATTCAAGGGCATCAGAAGAGTACAGAAACAGGGGAGGAAGAGAAACAATGTTAACAGAACTGAACGCAATGTCCATGAAATCGGCCACTCTGCAGAACTGTCTCCGGCCAAAACAAGCTCAACCCAACCCTAAACGAAAAATGACTTTTTCTGCCCAAACAAGAGAAACAAATTACAAGACAAAACACAACGCACTTTGGCTTCTTTGGTCTTCTTCAGGAAAGACAAACATTCAAGACAATGAAAACGAAGAACGAGCGATCACTTATCTCCTCAAATGGGTCTATTTTACGCTCAGTTTGAGGAGACGAGTGATTGCTCTTTCTTCGTCTTCATCGTCCTGAAGGTTGTCCGTCTTACCTGAAGGAGACGGAAGAGGTGGAAAAGCGTCTTGCTTTGTCTTGTAATTTGTCCGTCTCTTTCGTTCGTCAGAATTGTAAATAGTAATTTTTAAGTTTGTTTCAATTCCCCCCTGCAGTCACCTCCCTTTGAGAGAAGCTTAACTCTACTTACCGTGATTATTTTCTTTCTTGAAAGGGTAGCACAAAGCCACCATGAGGTTGATGATGACGGCAAAGTTGAACGAAATGCTCCCCCACAGGGTCATGTGACTGCTGAACCAGAACAGCAGCGGATTGGCTGAAACACAGATCACCACAGAACAGTTTCAAAACATACTGCGTACTGAATCCATCACTTGTGAATTTGCTCATGATGTAACTGAGGGTACTGGGTGATTTTGTGATATTTCGTTTTCCCTCTCTTTTTTTTTGGTGCCCTCTTGGTGACACTATTTCTATGTCACTCATTACAACCACCTCCTTACACAGACATACCTAGACCTTTTATTTATGTTGGGCCCTGCCTCCCAAACTTCTGCTTAATACCACCTCCTTTTCAGTATAAAACCGTTTAACGCTAATGTCCTTTTTGTTGTTTTCTTTTTTTCATTTTCTTTTCAAACCTTTCGGTTGCCACATTTTTGTCTTTGAACAAGTCATTTCCTTTTTACTTTAGTCGATGGCATTCTGACAAAGCACAGAATGGTATCCATGTACATGTCAGCTTCAATCCAAGGGAAATTACTCAGACCATTAGCTTCACCATTTAACAAGACGCATTTCTGTCTCATATACTGGATATACTGTAGTTTTCTTTGTGATAGTGTTTTTCTGATATCAGTCAAACAAGAAGATGAAGGCAATTCTCATTTTCAGAAGAAAAATTGCGACATGTGAAGCATTAAACTCTGAACCTGTTTATATGTATGACTAAGTGAAAAACACTCTGCGGAAAAAGATTCCCATCTCACTCTCCTAGGGCATTTAATGATGAACAGTACAGACCTTCTGATGTAAAGCATATGTACCTTTCATATGCACCTGTTTTAGAATGATAGGATTAAAAAAAAAAACTGCAAACACTCACATTTAGTTACCATGAACAATCTGTTCAGACATTTGAAAAATTAATGTAATGAATGTTTGAATTATAATTAGCTTGTGTGTTTCAGTCATCAGAATGCAGACATTTGTAAAATAAATGTAATGAATGTTTGTGTGTTTTGGTCATTTGAATGCAAGTCTGTTGAATTTTCAAAATATGTAATAAAAAAAAACAAATATATATATATATAGATAGAATGCTGAACAATTAAGTAGTGGCGGAAAACAAGTGCAGGTTAACAATTCTTCAGTCGTTATAGTAATGACTTGGCAAAGATTTGAACTTTTAAAAAAAAGTAATAATAATTGAAGATGAAGAAAATGGGGGAATATATCATAAATATGAGAAGCCCTTCACGAGCTGCCTGAGAGAACCATCGTAATCCCTCTCGCAGGCACATTTATTTGTATTGCCTGCTCCTAGGCCTTTCATCCGCTGGATCGGACTCATCAGGAAGACACGGCTGATCGTGTCTGTGCTCTTGGTGTCAAATAGAGACACACCACAGTCCATAATTCTGTGGTGTTCTCACCACCAAGGGTTCAGAAAAGAATCCAACAGCACCCCAAAGCAGCCAGCGAAGGGTAGTAAATGGAACATGAATATTTGTGGAGTGGGAATGGAAGTGCAGATTTTACTACTTCTTGTATATATGTATGCATATATATATATATATACACACACACACGCACACGCACAGACACACACACACACATGATGAGATAATAATGAGTGTGCTGCAGTTCCTTTTGTGAACAGTTCATTTCCCTTTTCAAAGCTCTTGTCTTTCAGAACTGTTCATTTTGTTTTTCATTCTTCTCTGTGCCACATTCTTTTTGTGAGCACCTCCTTTTCTCTTCCCACAGTTGTTCAACCCATTCCCCTTTAATTCTCCTATTTCATAACCATGCTTTTTCTTCAAGAAACTACAAACTGTGCGACCTCCATTCACTTAAGTGTTCAGAGAAAACATATGATTATAATAATGAACAATCTTATATGGAGATGACATTCAAAGGTTCCCATTCAATTCAAAGTTTGAACTGGTGTTTGCATCCAGTTCAGACAGTCCCCTAATGAGATCGGACTGTCAAAAACAAAACACCCCAAAGTAACATGACATAAATGTGGGGCTCATCTGCAAGGTTTGTGCTGCTTTTAATAGCTTGTGCTCTGAGCCTGACCTTTGACATTCATGCGGTGATCATCAATTACAATGATACCACAACACCCATACACAATGGAACATGCTACCGTTCTTGTCCAGTTTAACCCTCTTGTATTCATAACGGGCGCAGACGGGAGCACTGAGACAGCGCGCTAGATTTCGTAACGGGCGCAGACGGGAGCTGCCCGCCGCATGTGTACGGTACTTTTCCATCACGTGCCGACTCCGTGAAAATACTCGGAGAGCCACTAAAAGTTGTTGGGGATTTCCCACTATAGCCCAGTAATCTGGCAGCACTATTTTTGGATGCTGGAACCACTTCCATTCACTAAGAAAGAGGAGAAACTGCAAGCGAAGAGTTGTGCATGAGACTGACCGATTTTCACAATGGCGTCGTCTGCTAACAACAGTGAGTTTGATGATATTCCTGCGTATTCAGCAGAGGAGTGGGATCAAATTATGCCAGAAGAAGAGAAGTATGAAAATGGAGAGTTAGGAGAAGAGAATGATGTTGAAATCGGCACCAATGAAGGAGAGGAAAATGGTGAAAGCCACCCTCAGTACAACGTGCTACTCGCCGTTCTGCAAAACAATGGCGACCAGCTACACATCCTGCCCATGTGGTCGCGTTCCAACAGCCGACAGGCCAAGCGCACTCACTGCCGAACACTGCCACCGCACTAGATTATTTCTTTTTTCTGCCTCTCACATTTTTTCAACTAGTAGCAGAAGAAATTAACAGATACGCTCAACAAAAACAAGCAGCTAAGGGCACACCTGACTCCCTATGGTTCGACACAACACCTGACGAAATGCGAAGCTATGTCGCTGTACTGATTATTCCGTATAACAACAAAGGGACGACGCATAGAAACGTCATATATGTGTTCTTTCTGCCAGGTGCCTTTATGCTTTCATAAGAATGACTGTTTCCATGACTACCATGCGCAGAAAGTGGCTCAACAGTAGGGCAGTTTGCTAGTCTCTGTGTTTGTGTGTACATGTATATATGCTTACCTGTAGTTTATGGTGACAGTGCTTTGATGACACTTGGCAGTGAGACTCTACTCAATTTCGTCACAGCTATACAGTGTGTAAATACATATGGACATGTATACGGTGCTTAGAACAATGACAGAAAAACAATGAGGAACTGTGCTTGAATCTACAGTAACTGTTCAGTTGTGACAATTGACACTAGTTGTGTGTGACATTCTGTGGATTACCTGTGGGGACTGAACAGGCGGACAGAAGACAGATCATCTTACTTAGGCTGCAGCTTTCATTTCACAACACTAACATGCATGTGCATGGGATAACTGCATGTTGGTGTGCTGTATTAGAATTGTCACCATCACATGTGACACATTGGGTGACATTTTGGTGACAATGACACGACCTTTCACCTCGAGACACACACAATCTTGCTCACAGTATAGAACAAAGCCTTGTGACCATACATGCGGAATTTCGTAGCTCTAGAGGTTTATTCCTGGTTGTGGTGAAGCATGAACCATACATACCCATTTTAAGGCTAAATTCACAAAAAAAATCTGAAAACTAGGGGGAATTTGGCCTCAGAGAATCTGAATACAAGAGGGTTAAAGTGACAATGGCTCAAACTCGTGGACCGTTTGCAGTCTTGACCAACCTGCTGTGACATTGTGCCTTCGAGTTTGCAGCTTCAGCTATCAGTGTGAACGCCAGGGCCGTGAACCATCTGTGGTGCTGCAGCCTAGTTTTCACATTATTCCTTACTCTTGTGGAGAAAGTATCTTATTTTCCGAAACATATGGGAAGTAGTTTTGGTGCGCAACACTCGACAGCTTTGAATTAAAAGAAAACAAAAATGCTTTCCCTGATTTTTTTTTTTTTTTTTTGAGTCACAATAGTTGCAAAATAGAGGAAAAATATAAGTTCAGCAAAACCAAGATGCAGACAGCAGAAATCAGCTAAATGGGGCAAAAAAATCACATGCCCGAGGGATTGTCTTAGCTTTCATAATGCCCCGACTCAGACATGATCAGCCATTAGACTATGGGTCTTTAACCTTAACCCTCTTTAGTATGCACTTACCTTAGCTTAGTTACGCCGAAAACCCATCGGCAAGGTAAGTAACTCCGTAATTTGAACATGGTTACCCAATTAAAAAATTAATTTAAAAGAGAGGAAAGGAAATAGTCAAATGAAAATAATTTTTAAAAGTCCTACGAATATATATGTTGCTATATCATAAGTTTGAAGAATATCACATGAGCCATTTACTCGGGAAAAAAAAAAAATCTTCTTCAGAACTTTCTTCCGAATCATACCTCCGAATCATACCTGGAACCTCATCCCAGTCGAAATCTAGGTCACTCTGAGCTTCATTACCCAGCACTTTCACCAAGTCTTATGCCGTAAATCCTACAAATCACAGTATCTTCCTCACTAGATCCCGTTATAGAACGGCAGAAATCAATGTTAGCGATGGCGAAAAACAGCATTTCGACCACAAAACTTTAAAAATTCGTAACTCGAGAACTACGGCACGTATCGACTCGCGGTTTTTTGCAAACGGAAGTAAATGGCCACAGGAAGAAGGAAGTCACGTTCTCGCGAGACTTCCTTTTCTACGAGAAATATGGCGGCGCCCATTGTTGCCACGTGTTTTACCGGGCGCTGGCAGGCGCTCAGCGTTTTGGCTGTGTGATTTCCGGTTGGGCGCTAGCGGGCGCTTGCCTGTCAAGAGGGTTAACCTTCAAGCTAACACATGACAATGTCTATGTTTCGATACTCAGCCTGTAAGAGGGTGGGGGTTCTCATCAATGAAGGCAGATCACATTTTCAACAAAACGAACAAACTCACCCCGTAGCTTTTTCTGCCACTTCATCTCGGAAAACATGTCGTCATGGCGGCTGAAGAAGTCGGACACTTTGGACCCCTGCTCGTCTCGCTCCGCCGTCTTCAGCTCCATGGTCTTCGTTTCCTGCGTCAGGAACTCGCAGATTTCTGGGATGGGGAACACGATGCGCTCCATGGTCCTGTCCAATCGCACGATCTGAAAAGCCAAGCATGACTCTGAAACGACAAGTCGATCAGGAACACAAACTTGGCAGCTTCAACGACTGAACAATATCGATAGCCAGTCAACGTGGCAGAGAAATAGACAAATGAACTGTATGCTAGCAGAGCGTTTTAGTCATGGCTGGTGGCGGTCATACCACACTGCTGTTTGACCCTTTCATGTTTTGTCCCGCCACAACCTGTCTATGGCAGACCCCAAGGGGGTATAAATGCCTTGTACCCAACATGGCCAAGTGGTTTAACTAGCCAAGTGGTTTCCACACTGGCCTGGTGATTATTTTCCATCATGCATTAAGCTCTGGCTAGCACACACCCACCTTAAATGGAATTCCACATGTAGGTCAAGGTTCGCTACTCCTGATACTTCAGACTTTCTCAGGGACGTTTTCCATAGCTACTGGCTTGTTCAGCCAGTCTCTTTCCATTCTACCGATTCTTGGTGACAACAAACTGATAGAAATCACTAACCAGTGATGTTAACTCCCTCACGAGCAAACCAAAAAAAAGGGAGAAATCTGATAAAACATTGCAATGCCGATACCAAATACTCTACATACCTGCAGAGAGGGACAGGTGATGCAACAGGTGATGGAACAGGTGATGGGACAGGAGTGAGTGCACGCTCCCATAGTAAATTACCTGTTCCATGCCTTTCCTCTCCCCTTCTGTGTTCATTTTTTTCTATGCTGTTGTACCAATCAAGGTATACTGGATGTTCAATGCTTCACTTCTTTTCATTTGTGGCAACTGAGAACACATCTGTTCAAGTACACAAAGACTTTTTTGTTTATTTTTTCCAACTGTCCACATTTTTTTTATTCACACAAACTATCACAGCAATCCATGAAATAAAAACAAAAGAGTAAATCTAAGGAAAAGCAGGCAGTTAACATCCCTAATAAACCCGGTACAACTTTGATCTTTAAAAGATTTAAAGCAAAAACTACAATCGAAGAGAACCAGAGAGCATGTATACACATGCCCTCAGGACCATGACACTGAGTAAAATCTACTTTCTCTGCAGTTTAATAGTAACAGACGGCAGTCACAAGATCAAGATTTCATACATTGTCCAGTTTCAGTTTTATCAAGGGGGCGCCACTGCGTGCGGACTAGTCCATGTACACAACACCACATCTGCCAAGTTTCGAGACCACTGGCCGTGATAAGCTGAATTAGCAGCAACAGTGACATAAAAATCAGTCATCTTCCACACCTCTTATCTCCGTAGTTTTCTCCCTTGATTGTTGCAATATTTGTCATTCTATAGCGTATTAAGCGAATTACAACTTTTGAAAATTGGTGAGCAGAACGGGCTGAACTTCAGTCAAAGAGCCTGCCGTGCCATGACGGCTTACTGCTCAGCTGAGGGGCATCTCAGAAAATTCACTGGGGATGCTGTGTGTTGTGTTGTGTCTATCCATAAATTAACTTTTCTTGTATGAAAAAGCTAGGGCTACAAGACAGTATCAAGTTTGTACAAATCTGTTTCCGATTTTAAGATATATGAGAACACACACTGACCTCAATCTGTGCAGTACATCGGGTTTAGAACTACAGGCACATGGTACACACACTGACCTCAATCTGTGCAGTACATCGGGTTTAGAACTACAGGCACATGGTACACACACTGACCTCAATCTGTGTAGTGTGTCAGGTGTAGAACTACAAGCACGCAGTACGCATTCTGACCTCAATCTGTGCGGTGTGTCTGGTGTATAACTACAAGCACGCAGTACACACACTGACCTCAATCTGTGCGGTGTGTCGAGTGTAGAACTATATACACACAGTACACACACTGACCTTAATCTGTGCGGTGTGTCGGGTGTAAAACTACACGGTACATAGTACACACACTGACCTCAATCTGTGCGGTGTGTCGGGTGTAGAACTACAGGCACACAGTACACACACTGACCTCAATCTGTGCGGTGTGTTGGGTGTAGAACTCCAGGGCACACAGTGCACACACTGACCTCAATCTGTGCGGTGTGTCGGGTGTAGAACTACACGGTACATAGTACACACACTGACCTCAATCTGTGCGGTGTGTCGGGTGTAGAACTACACGGTACATAGTACACACACTGACCTCAATCTGTGCGGTGTGTCGGGTGTAGAACTACAGGCGCACAATACACACACTGACCTCAATCTGTGCGGTGTGTCGGGTGTAGAACTACAGGTACACAGTACACACACTGACCTCAATCTGTGCGGTGTGTCGGGTGTAGAACTCCAGGGCCTGGTCTCCGTACAGGTCTGTTCCGCTGGGCTTCAGCAGTTCTGCCAGGACTTTGTTGTGCTGAGACAACTGCAAACCACACAGCCACAGACATTATCGTCTTCGTCATTATCGTTCATGCTGCTCTTGTTGATGTTAAGTCTTGCTCATATCACTGTTATTACCTAGTACTATTATTACCAAAAAGATCACTGGAAGTTTTTCTATTATCATCATGGCAAAAGCAAAGATTAATGATGGTAGGATGACTTTCCAGCAATTCACGATATTCAACAGGTGTCAGAAATTGTCTATTTCAATACGTGCCGGCATTCATGCCATTTCAACAGGTGTCGGCACTTGTTTATTTCAATAAGTGTTGGCATTTGTGTCATTTCAACAGGTGTCAGCAGTCATGTCATTTCAACGGGTGTCAGCAGTCATGTCATTTCAATAGGTGTGGGCAGTCATGTCATTTCAATAGGTGTCAGCAGTCATGTCATTTCAATAGGTGTCAGCAGTCATGTCATTTCAACAGGTGTTGACATTTGTGTCATTTCAACAGGTGTCAGAAGACATGTCATTTCAACAGGTGTCAGCATTTGTGTCATTTCAACAGGTGTCAGCAGTCATGTCATTTCAATAGGTGTCAGCAATCATGTCATTTTAACAGGTGTTGGCACTTGTCATTTCAACAGGTGTCAGCAGTCATGTCATTTCAACAGGTGTCAGCAGTCATATCATTTCAACAGGTGTCAGCAGTCATGTCATTTCAACAGGTGTCAGCAGTCATGTCATTTCAATAGGTGTGAGCAGTCATGTCATTTCAACAGGTGTCAGCATGCAGTCATGTCATTTCAACAGGTGTCAGCAGTCATGTCATTTCAACAGGTGTCAGCAGTCATGTCATTTCAACAGGTGTCAGCAGTCATGTCATTTCAATAGGTGTCAGCAGTCATGTCATTTCAACAGGTGTCAGCAGTCATGTCATTTCAACAGGTGTTGACATTTGTGTCAGTTCAACAGGTGTCAGCAGTCATGTCATTTCAACAGGTGTCAGCATTTGTGTCATTTCAACAGGTGTCAGCAGTCATGTCATTTCAACAGGTGTCAGCATTTGTGTCATTTCAACAGGTGTTGACATTTGTGTTATTTCAACAGGTGTCAGCAGTCATGTCATTTCAACAGGTGTTGATATTTGTGTCATTTCAACAGGTGTCAGCAGTCATGTCATTTCAACAGGTGTCAGCATTTGTGTCATTTCAACAGGTGTCAGCAGTCATGTCTTTTCAACAGGTGTCAACATTTGTGTCATTTCAACAGGTGTTGACATTTGTGTCATTTCAACAGGTGTCAGCAGTCATGTCATTTCAACAGTGTTGGCATTTGTGTCATTTCAACAGGTGTGAGCAGTCATGTCATTTCAATAGGTGTCAGCAGTCATGTCATTTCAATAGATGTCAGCAGTCATGTCATTTCAACAGGTGTTGACATTTGTGT
>CM031615.1:56555810-56618310 GCA_018398815.1 Conus ventricosus | reverse complement strand
ACATTGTTGAAAAGCTAATGACAATACGTACATGTATCAAGCAAGGTCGTATTCCATCTACAAGCATGTCTAATCACAGTGCTCTATTTACTTCTATGAAATCAAGAAAAATTCAGCACACTTCCTTAAAGAACGACTTTAATTCTACGAACTTAAAAAAAAATTCAGCACACTTCCTTAAAGAACGACTTTAATTCTATGAACTTAAAAAAAAATTCAGCACACTTCCTAAAAGAGCCATTTCAAAAATAAAAAGGATTAAACACTGAGCATATTTTCAGAATGTTTTGGCAGAAAATGACTTTGTAATGGTGTATATTGAACCTCATTTCAAGTGTCTGTCAGGTAAGTCTGGATAAGGCGGCCTTTCAAACCATTTCCTACATCATGACACAAAGAAGTTAAACTTATGAAACTAGGACACATCCTGAACCAGCTTCTGTTAACTTTAACTCTGAACAGTTTTTGAGAATTTTGCATTTGCATGACTGATGCTCTTTTTTTCGTAACACTCTGCGCATCATTTCTAAAATAATATTTTTGTGATGAATTTGTCTATTTCGTTTTTTTTTAGGCAATATATTGCTTCAGATAACAAAAATGTTGTTTTAAACACCATAATTCCGGGAAGAAAACCGTCGATCACTGGTGATTGAAATTCAAGGGAAAGAACTGAAGACAGTTGAGGCTACTAAGCCACTGCCATGCCATACCCGATTTTTTTTTTTTTTTTTTTTTTAAAGAAGAAGAAAACCCTGACATATCAATTTCATCATTCATCACAAGAAGGGTACAGGTCCTCGCTGATGATTGTACACTTCACCAGCAGCCAGAGGGTTAAATAAACAGCGCAACTGCACACCATTCTGTTCAATACTCTGACTACTACCAAAGCTTTAGGAAACCAAGACCAGCGGTCATGGATCTAAAGGTCAGTAATAACATGTTCGTGTAGCATCGAGAAATGTAACCGACTCCTATGGATAAATGCCCCATGTGATTAGAATTTTAGCAAACAGTGGTACCTGATGACCTGATCTGTGTACCCCATCTCTTCACAAAGACTTCAACATCAGAAGCAGGTATTCGGCAGTTTTGGGTTTTTTCTTTATCTAAACCTGACTATAATTTCACTTCATAATGTTACAGATATATTTCACACTTTTTTAACAAAATAAAAAGAGCCCCTAAACCACTTATACAAGCTATAAAAAAATGTTTAAAAAGATAAGCAATATAAAATGATTAACCCAATGCCTACCAGATCGACCGAGATCGACCGCGAGATTTCCTCTTTCTGAATACCGGATCGACCGAGATCGACCGCTGAATACTCGGTCAACGACTTTCGCTTTCACCATCGCATATCCCAGAATGCAATTGCGACAGAAGAGTCTTCCGGTACTTCCGTTTCTGGACGCCATTTTGGTTTTTGTTGCATGAGTTTTGGTTGAGTAGTTTCGCTGCTGTGAATTTTCAAAGTTCGGCTTTTTTTCGCGAAGATTTTCTGGGAAAATGGCGGATCAAGTAACTATGCAACTTGCAGAATTCATTTTCTGAAGTGATATTGATGAAGAGAGCGTATTTGCGGGCTACACTCTTGAAGAAGATTTGAAGCAAGACGATTCGGACGTCAATCTTGACCTAGTTATGAATAAAGATCGACTGCTGACTGATTTTGAGGCCGGAATCAATAATGATTCAGGCGATGATAATGACGATGTCGAATAGCCCATTGCTGCTGGGCCCAGACCCCCCAAAAAAGAAAATTCGAAAAACAAAACTTGCTAGAGATTCTTTAATTCTTGACTGGAGTGGTTGGCTACAAGAAGTGAAGCCCCACAAAAGTTTCCCTTGTTTTGATAGCCAGGAAACCGGGTCAGTCAGTGGGTGTGTCCCACGATTTGCCTGTAGGAGCATCACCTTTAGCTTTTTGATTTCAGAAGAATTTTGGCAGACTTTTAACGAGAAACAAATTTATTTGCTGCACAAAAGCAAGCAGAAAAGGATGAACATAAACTCTGGCCTGAAATAAAAACTGCCTGTTTATCAAAAAGCAAAGAGGAGCCGGACAAGAGGTACATCATCACCACAGTGTGTGTGTGTGTTGGGGGGGGGGGGGAGGTTGCTCAGTGCACTTGTGCAAAAGCACATTTTTGTTGAATTCCATCACAATCTAAAGCCCAGTATTCAGTAATCTGTTCTTGTTGTTTTTTCCCCTCAGTAGTTAGAAGACAAATCTTCTTGTATGTGATGCCTTCAGTTTAACAAAATTGTTGAAGTTTGGGTTGTTGTTTTTTGCTTCACAATAAAAGTTGATTATTTAGTGTGCATACCATACAGAATGACTTTATTTTGTTCCTGAAGGTTTCAGTACTTTGTTTAGACTTGGAAAATCACTCTGTGCTCCTAATCCATGATGTTCTGTGGGTACAGTGAATTTAGGGAAAACTGTTTTAGCACTGAGAACACCGAAGTACAGTTAGTCTGTTCGTTTGTTTTTTTTTCCTCGTGTACCAGTTCACTATATGTGGGGGGAAATGGCTGTTTTGGATGGAGTGATGTCTTTGAATTTTTTTCATTACTTTTACAGAATAGATAAGTTAAAAACAAATTTTCTATTGAGGTTTCTTTATGGCAAGTGTGTATGTGTTGCGGAGTTACCTCTCTTGGCACGGTATTCTCATAGTCATATAGCACAAAGTCATGCGGTAGGCAGAGGGTTAAAAACAAGAATCAAAATTTAAACAATTAAAGATTAAGATACACTGAACAAATAAGTTAAATCTCAATATAAGTAAACCAAAGTTTTTAAAAAAAACCCATAAAATGAATAAAATGATTATAAGCACAGTTCACAACAGAATGAATTCACAACAAAAAGCTGTAAAAGCCCATAATCAACATAGAAATGGACATAATCATAAGTTAGCATAAACGAAAATAGTATCTGAAAAGGGGACGTAATACCTAAACAAATAAGAGAAATAAAACTTGATCATTATATGAAAATAGTATCCGCAAAGAGGAAGTTTATACTTAGAAGGGAAACAAAATCGGATCATAAAATGAAAATACCAACTGAAAAGGGGATGCAATACCTGTACATAAAAAGCAGATAAAACTTGATGACCGAACATTTTTTACTTAGGCATTTCATCAGTTCTGCAACTAGACACCTTAAATTGTTCAACTTCCTTGATATTGACCCCATAGTCCGTCTTCCAAAATGTCTCAAAGATCTGCTCGACTATTTTCAAACTATCTTGCATATGGCTCAACAGATAGGGGCAAAAGTGACAGGTTGCTCAATATCATATGTGCATGGTAAAAATAAATTAAATTTCAAAATGTTTCTGTTGATATTCTACAGATTCTTCCTCCCATGATAAACAACCCGAGAAATCCCTCAATTTTGTCCCAACAGGGTTTTTACCTCCACCATGGTTGCCATGTATTCACCCGCGTCTGTTGGTTTGTCTACAACTACCTGTATTGATATCATCATCATTATTGTTATCATTATTACTAAGAGCACTTACACAGCACCTATCCTTGGTTAGAGACCGAGCTCTACACACTTTCCATGTTACTGTTGACACAACCGGCTGCTAACGTGAGTGGAACAGACTGAAGATCTGCCTTCTGGCAACACATTTCATTCCTTCGAGTTATTCAGTCGAAATACCAGTCATTAAATTTTTCAGTTATTATTTCCATTTCTATCACAGAAGCCAAACCGGCTTTCTTTTTGGGAATGCTGGTGATGGGATTTTACGTGTGTGCAAGATATGCACGCATTCACACTCTGAACCTCGGTACATAGACTCGTTTGAAGGACTTTTTGGGAAATAAAGCCAGAACCAATGTTCACTCTGAAGGGAAAAAAATCCCATTATACTGACACAGCCCTGCAGAGATTTAAACCTTCAACCCAGGATGAACAGAATAATGAGTCCAGTGCTTTACCAGCAGAGCTATTCCAGCCCCTACGTACATCAACCCCTGCATGTGACAAAGGTTTATTTTGTACCGAGTTCCTTCTTCCCTTCTTTCATTCCTATGTATGAATAATCATCCATGTTTCATCATGAGGGAACAGTACACCTCCACTTCACTGGTCCTAATGCCCCGCGTGGTTTACATTTCGCTCGACCGATATTCGGACTAGGAGTCACTTGGAAGATGACCGATTGTTGTGTGCATGTATCGATTCAAAACTTCTGGTGCTGAAAATATGCCAGCAGTGGAACATGTCGGGCATTAAGGAGTAGGAAAAACATTAGGTCCACACAACACCCAAAGCTGGATCTACGACATTCACACACACGCACACACACGCACACACACACACACACACACACAACGCACACACCACTGGAAATGAGGTCATCAGTACGGAACACCGACACACAACACCACAGTTATCGTTTAACCTCAGGGGAAACAATATCACCATCCATCACCGCCTGTTTGAAAATCTGCCGCATTGCTTCCACCTGAAACGTTAATGAAAGAACGCTCTGTCACGTCCAAGGACTGGACATGGAATCGAGAGTACGAGTGTTTAACTATGCATGCATGACAGACGGATGAGAAAGAGGGGACAGAACTAAAAAGATGTTCTGTATTTGTATATGTGTATGTGTGTGTGTGTGTGTGTGTGTGTGTGTGTGTGTGTGTAAGTGTAAGTGTGTGTGTGTGTGTGTGTGTGTGTGTGTGTGTGAGTGTGTCTGTATGTGCATGTGTGTCTGTGTGTATGTGAGCGTGTGTGCATGAGCGTGTCCATGTGTGCGAGAGAGGGAGGGAAAATGTGTGCATGTGTGAGTATACCAGTGTATGTGTGTATATGTCTTCGGGTGTAAAACCTTGCATGCAGGGGGCGGGGGGCGGGGGAGGGCATGGAGGGAGGGGAGTGCATGAGGGGAAAGGTGACTGGAATGTGTGTGTATTAAGATTCATTTTTAGTTCTGTCAAACCCATATTCAAAAGTGTGCAAGTGTTGATGTGTGTGTGTGTGTGTGTGTGTGTGTGTGTGTGTGTGTGTGTGTGTGTGTGTGTGCACGCGTACGCTTGCTATGGGAAAAGAGGAACATGAAGTGGTTCCACACTTTATTCAGTCCCACCCTTTACAAGCCATCCCCTCCCACAAACCCCCCCAATCCTCCCTTTCAACCTTCACTCCATTTACCACCTCTCCCCCACACATATGCACACACTGAAAGGCATCCTACCGTCAACATAACAACAGTCCAACTTTCAAACCAATTACGCCAAAAGCTGAGGACACTATGAACTCAGAGTGCTGTCCCTTGGCTACGTCCACTCACCAGCTGTTTGGGGTTCATGTTGTTCAGGATGCGCTCAGCATTTTCACTGTCATGCCGACTCTCCATGATCGCCAACAGCAGTTTGGATGCATTGTTCTGAGAGGCAAAGGGCAGATAAACTTGTTAATACACCAAAAACAACATTTTGATACATTAACAAACTTACAACAAATTATCATCAGCGGTTTGGCAACATTTGGTAACACGTGGTGCAGGTAAACAGTAATACACCAAAAACACCACCACCACACATTAATGTACAGTTTTTAAATGCTTTGTAAACAAATTCATATCTAAAAAACTACATTTATATGTAAAAAAAAAAAAAAAACATCAAAATGCACACACACACACACACACACACACAGAATCATGAATTATTTCTCAAATTTTATTTCTTACTTGATTTTTAACACCAATGAACAAGTTCCCTTGCTGAAAAAAAAAAAAAAGAAATGAAAACGGACTCACAGTCCATAAGAAGAAACAAAGCATGCATCAGGGGAACCCCAACCTAAGAGACCGGTAAAGTACTCACACATAACAACAGACAGATCCCTTTTCTCTCAACAGTATAGTGACACACTCTAATTGTCCAGCGCAATGTTCTCATCAGACAGAAATAAGGCAGTTGTTTGGACTTGTAAGTATGAGAAGAAAAAAAACTAATTTTTTTTTTTTTTTAAGTCTTCCATCAGTATAAATGAAGAAGCAACAATGACTGCTGAGTTGTAAAAATAGGCTCCTTTAACAAATTGAACTCCAGCCAAGGCCAGCAAAGAACATGAACCAAAAGCACAAAGTTCAACGGATAACTGAATAAAGTTAATTGTTCAACTGAATGAAGTTACTTACACATAAAACAAACACTCCATTTATTTTTAATGACACAGGCTACGACAGCAAACTGAAACAACGACAACAACAACAACAAAAATATACTTAACCATACCTTCAGCTCGAGGACCAGATCCATACGATGGCGCCCCAGAGGGTTGATATCGTTCAGCAGCAAAGCGATGATGATGTCAATGCCGTTACTCTCATGCATGGCTATGGCATTCTGGACACAGCAATGAAACTGCTAATAACCATTCATATGTATCGTTTCTATGCAAAAATGCAACAGACACGACCAGCACCTTCTTGGTGGGACAGTGTATCTGGAAAGGCTTTCAAATATGAATGTCAACTTCAAAACCCCTTCTGGTACTACAATCCCCACCCAACCCCTCAATGAATACAAAGGACAAGCACTCATTTATCTTCTTTTTCTTTTTTTTTCTTCTTTTTTTTTTGCTGTCCCAACCTCTGCGCCACCTCAGAGGCAGTGTACCCACGCCGCTCATTCCGACACCCCGTCCACAGCCACAGCCCGGTCGGCCCCGCCGAAGCCCCGGCACCAGCAATCTGCAGGGAGCAGTCAATGTCAAGTCGTAAAGAGGCAACCCACCGGAGGAGACACTGCACTGCTGCCGAGTCACTTCGGTGGTGTTCAGTGGCGCCTGTTCTGATCCAACATACGCAGGACACCACCTACTAAGCCCCCTACTGACGACAATAATTGCTTTGTCGTGGAGCCGGCGTGAGTGAGCTCTCCCTCTGGAGGGCGCCACCACGTCCGTCCAACGACAGCCCCCATGGACCCACCGATACCGGTGACCCCGACAGAACCAAACCAAGGCCACAGACGTGGAGAGGACATCGAAACTGAGGTCACCATGAGAGCAGGGCATGAAGGGCCACAGAATTTGAGACATTTTTTTTTTAAATGCTGATCAATGAGAATGAGGATGATTAAGATGATGCTACGGAATTCCATTTTGGTCCGAGACTACATGACAGGGCTGTACTCTACGCTTCCTTTCATAATATATCCCGGCGTCAACCAGGCCCGAGAGATACAGGCACCTGCAGTGTTGGTCAGGAAATTTGAGCAACACTCTCAGAAACGCATCCATTAAGTGGATGAAACTCGACTGTGTGGTCCCAGTCTTCCCAACTGAGTCCGCAGCAAACTCAACTCTGGGTAGGAGCCGGTCGGGGAAGAAAAACCCACATGACTTCTGATGGGATTCGAACCCACAACCTCCCAGCCGGGAGTCCGCGACGCTAACCACTTCGCCACGGCGGCTGGTTCATTTATCTTCTTGATTTCGGCTCAAGATGGACGTTGAATGACTGAATTGAAGAAGATATTGATTAAGTGATTGCTCGTCCTTTGTCTTCACTGTTTCGAATGTTGTTTACCTCGCCTTAAGAAGACTTAAGAATCGACAGGTGTTGTGTTTTGATGTGTAATTTGTTTTTCCTTGCTATAACAATTTATAGCATATTTTCAGCAATAAGGTCTAATAGGTCCCTGGTTCACAGATTCTGGACGTAACTGGTGGGCAAAAGTGCAAAGACTAATTTCTCCTGGGTGCAGAAATGACTTGCCCAGTGTTAAGCTAATAACCTTAACTGCAATTCATTTTGAATTTTTCTTTACCTGCAGACCAGTTTATTATCGGCAGAACTTGTGACATACACATTATCAGCTGCAGCATGACAAGTTCAAATGTTACAACCCAAAATTTGTAAATTGAGGTCTGACTTTTCAATTATTTATCATAAAATTCACCAACTTTAGTATTCATATGTAAAGAACCATATGACTTAAATTTTTTTTTTTAATTGCATTTCTAGTTTTAACACTTAGTTATAACACCCTGGGGACCCACATTTGTCCTTTCCTGTTTAAAACATTTGACTTAACTGCCAAAACAAACTTAACCCTGTGGCCTCAACTGTCTTGAAGGAAACACAGACAAAAACGGTGCACAAAGCAAAAGTTATGATCCTGTGACCTACTGAGGGACCTCCTCACCTGGTTCTCGTGGCAGGGTCCCTGACAGTACTCGGTGAGGGTGACGAGGGCCTGGGTGATGAGGTCGACGTTGCTCTCGTTAATGTACAGTCCCAGCAGCCCCAGACCCCCCGTGGTGCTCCCGCAGATGCAGTCCAGGAACTGCAGTGTCTCGCACACCAGGTTGTACTTGGTGTGACGCTGCTCTCGCAGGTAGTTCTGAACAAATCATGGGACCCACAGGCATGTTAGTGGTCGGTCCTGTCTGTGTTCTCACCAGTGTTTCCAGTACTGAGATAGTGAAATACCACCAACAATGGAAATTAGTACACCTTCAAAATACCATTGAATTTAACGAAGTACATCTTCATACTCTTCTCTGAAGACCTTCTGCTGTCAAGCTCTCCCTGAGTTTCTTCCTGGTTATACCAATGTAATGCACATCACTTATGCATTGTTTACTTTTCAGACCAATAAATATCATTATGCACAGAAGTATAGATTTTATGCTCACAGCAGGAGCAATACTGAGATGATTTCAACGAATGTAATCACAACGTACTCAAAAGATCATCTTTTGCTCTCAGAAAGTTTCGAAAACTTTGCAGGCCAGGTCAACCGAGGGGAATGAGACTCATTTTAAAACACATTAAACTCGGCAATACGAAAATGAGAAAGCAGCAAAATAAACATCAAGCGTACACACACACACACACACACACACACACACATACCATTACTTTATGGATGCCGTTTTCCTCATATACACAAACATACATTCATAAATTAAGATAATGAAATTAACAGGAAATGAGAAGTGACTTGACAGAAACAAAGAAAGCAGTAAGTGAACACGGGCAAGACAGAGAAAGAAACAGAGAGACAGACAGACACGCAGACAGACAGATAGACAAAGATAGTAAAGGAGAGGCAATGACAGTGAAGCTTTAAAAAGGGAAATCACTCCAGCACAGAGCTATGGACAGACAACTTCCCTCCCCCCCCATGGGCTGTCACTGGCTGCACACCAAAAATTAATGCACCAAGGCCTCTGTTCAAGGAGTATTTATAGACTGGCGCAATTGGACTGTTTTGAGAATGTTTATTGCGTCTGAAAGTTGATTTCCCCTCATTTTCTTTCACATGGCCATCAAGGTATAAGTCAGGTGGTTCCAAGCTGACTGATTAAATAAAATCAAAGGAATGGGAGAGACTTTTTAGGCGCTTCAAGCTGGTGTAAAGATAGGATGACGGGCGAGTACAACATCATATATTTGAAGACAATTTGCAATTTCATCAGTGAAATTTTTTTTTTAAAAACCAAGGGAAATGACTGGTGGGGAGTTGTTCTTTTGTTTGATCAATTATCAGTTTTAATGCTGGCTCAATCGTATGGTTGGCCTCAAAATGCTGACATGGATTATACGGGTTTCAGAGCAAAATGCTAATGGTGGTGTGTGGCCACACGACGAAGTCCACCCACCTGCAGGTCTCTGTTGTGGTTCTCACAGAGCAGCTGCAGGAAGCGCAGGATGTTCTTCATGATGCTGATCTGAACAGGCAGCTGCTTCACGTCCTTGTCCTTCAACATCTACAACCACACAGGAACAGGGATATATATCAATAATAATAATAATAATAATAAGGGAAAAAAAAAAAATGTAAACTTTTGTGTGTGTGTGTGTGTGTGTGTGTGTGTGTGTGTGTGTGGGTGTGTGTGTGTGTGTGTGTGTGTGTGTGTGCCTCATCTTCTCTACCCCTCAGTGACACAGCTCCCACACCGCTCACACACAGCCACATCCGGACGTATTCTGTCTCAGCCCCTCCACAAGCAGACCACAGGGAGCAGTCTGCATAAAGTCCCATGAACGTGCTGACAAAGGCGACGTTGATATGAGTCACCATGGGCATGTACGCAGAGAGGAAATCAGAACTCGGTTACCATAAGAGCAGACCTCTTTTCAACTAACATGAGCGTATTTTCTACTAAGTGTGTGTACACATCTTCCAAATTTCTACAGCTCAAGAACCACATTCTAGATTTATTTGCAACGTATTTTTTTCAGTTGTTATTCTATTCATCATATTTTCCACCAGACATGTTTCACAAAATATGTCAGGATGGTGCGGGTGAACAGGTCTGTAAAGAGACCTTGAATTTGAGCCTTTTTGGGATGAAGATTTTACTCATTTTCTTGGTTATCTGGTTACTTGTTACTGTTTTATTTAAGTCTTTCATTCCTATATTCATCCAACATCTGCGCACAGAAAAAATATGAAGTACAACAAAGACTGCAAAACTATTAACAAGTTTGCTATGTAATAAACTTTTTCTTTCCCATACTCAGAGGTTCATTGTCCAAATTATGAATATTGCTGTGACAGTGAAATTTAAAAGCCACTTATTCATTTCACTAGTTCAATGTCTGTCGTTTTCATTCTACTGATTCATCCACCTCTCCATGCTTGGATATCTGCTTACATATATGAGAGTCAGAATTTTAAAAAAAAGAAAAAGCCAGAAACATGTACTCAGTTCTTTTTTTCAATTACTTCATTCATTCATCCCTTTGCTCTGGACATTTTAAATAATCTATTTCACAGGAGGAAGCTCGAGTTCTCTCAAACACACACATGCACGCACGCAGGCACACACACACTCACTCACTCCCATACACACACTCACTCACACACACACACCACACACACACACACACACACACACACACACACACACACACACACACACACTCACTCACACACACTCACTCCAACACACACACACACACACACGCATACACACTCACACACACACACACACACTCACTCACTCCCATACACACACACACTCACCACACACACACACACACACACTCACTCACTCCATACACACACACACACCACACACACACACACACACACACACACACACACACACACACACACCACACACACTCACTCCCATACACACACACACTCACTCACTCCCATACATACACACACACACACACACACACACACACACACACACACACACACACACTCACTCCCATACACACACACACACACACACACACACACACTCACTCACTCCCACACACACACACACACACACATCCCCTGTGCAGTCCAAGTGGAACAAAACTGTCAACGATCTGAACTGACCTTGTCCCCAGAAGAATCGTCTGCAGCAGGCATGACCTGGTTATCTTCCCCTTCCTCCTCTCCAGGTCGTCCTTGGGAGGCTCGAATGTGAGCCAGAGCCTGGTTTGTCTGCATGGCCGCATCGTCAAACTGGTTCTTCAGGTCGTCATTCACTCCCCCTCCTCCTTTGTGACCTGGAGCACCAACCGACCAAATGTATCATCTTTCTTTCAGCATCGTTTTACTAGTTCTCACACACACTGCCTCTCCTCTCTCCCCCTTCCAAACCACCATCTATGTCATTTCGTTTTTTTCAAATTTGAAGCAAGTCTAAGAACTGAATTCACACAAGCACGCACACACATGCACAAACACACACACATGCACACACACACACACACACACACACACACATGCACACGCACACGCACACACACACACACACACACACCAGGATTATCATTACCTGCCACTGTGAGCTATTGAAATTATAATGTTATCAGAACGCAAATTTGGTTGGTTTTTCACACTCATGTGAGCTTCAATCTCTGGGAAACTGCACATCATTAGGTTGGCCATTAAACTATGCACTGTAGACCAAAAACAATGTAGTTTTCTCTTCGACAGAGTTGTTCTGAAACAGGTCACGTCATTCCTTCGGCCAACAAGAAGGTGAGGAAAAAACCCACGCAATTCTGATTCCTAAAAGCAATCAAATTTTTCACAGGTGAAGGATGTTGTACTGAATGTGTGAACACGAAAGTGGAATATACTTTAATGGAAAACTCATCCTCCAAGTGCATTTACACTGTCCAAACATTCTGGGGTGAATCGCATACCTTTCATACTTATTATGCATCAGAATCTAATAATATATCCAGAAAAATAGCAGGAACTCACGAGTACCACTCATAAAATCCTGTGTCGCCACTTTCTAAAGTATAAACATAGCATTTTGAATCATGCATAACTTGCACGTTTTCGTCATTTAGGGCAAGACTTTGGAATTTTTCAAACATGGCCCAAAAACCGCTTCGTGAGATAATGACAAACCCATTTTCAGTATTTCGCCACCGAGTTAAATGAAACAGTCAAGATCCTGTAAAAGGTCCAAGTCAGGCGGCAAGTTCCATCACAACCTCCACTGACTTAGAGAAACATAACGGATGCACACACAGAAAAGAAGCACTGCGCAAAATGCGATTAAGTGAAAGGTGTTTAAGTGAAAGGTGACAAAGCGAAAGGTGACGCATGAAACACAACAGATCTCCCTGCATGACTCACGTCTTCTTTTCTCCTCCTTCTCTCTGTCTGATGGTTTATGCTGCTGCGTGCTGTCGGTGGTGTTGACGCTAACCGTATTCTTGATCTCCGCCTGAGCTTCCTTCATGCGATCGTAAAACACCTTGAAAAACGTGTCCGTCCGCTTGTCCGACATCAGCATGTTGAAGATGGATTGCTGCAGGAATGCATGAATTTGTAATCAGAAACAAAAAAAAGAAACATGGTTGTTTCAAACAAATAAATATATAAACAGACAGACACATAAATATGGTGTGTACACAAACAATCCACACTCGAAATAACAGCAAATGAGGAAAACTATTTTCATCTGAACATTTTTTTTTTTCTTTTCGGGAATTATTCACCTTTCTGAAATGAAGGCATGCCACAGAAGGAAAAGGAAAGGACAGGATCAATGCCACAACGTTTAATTTTCCAGATGAGCGTCTCTAAATCCTGAAGTTCTGGATCTAGACTCAAGGAAAGGAAGTTAATCCCGTGCCTGACCTGTATGATACTGTTGCCCCCTTCCAGCAGAGCGATGCCCAGGTCCACCGTCATCTGGAAGATCTTGTTGCTGGTGTTCTTGATGATGAGGTCGATGACCAGCTGGGACGCCCCTTCCCGGTCCAGGTGGCACTGACACCACAGGCACATGAAGTGTTCATTCCACAACATTTTGAGAAAAATGTGGCTAAAAGCAAAGGCACGTGAAACATCTTCATGATGCAGATACATAAGGAAATGACACGCACATCACACACACGTGAAACAATAACTGCACAACACAAGAAAACACTTGAGGAAATGACACAGGAGGCACAGGCGCATGAAACTGTCATATAAAATGCAGACAGCATGGAAGTATTTGGGGATCAAAGCCTCTGCCTTATGATTTCCCTGGTGAAAGGCAAAACACTTAAATGCATATCGCATATATTGATCAACAAGCACCTAGTCAGTAACAAAAAAAAATTGCATTACACTAACACACAAACACTCAAGACAATGACACTGAAAGCACAAAAAACGGGAATTCCACACCAAAGACTCTTAAAGAAATAAGAGCACAGCTACATAAAATGGTCTTTCCACAAGGAAAATATGCTTAACCCACTGAAGAAAATGGAACCAACAACTCAGACACATTAAAAGACATTTCCAAAAGGAAGACACAATGACGCCGCACAATGATATGGCATAGACGCTACACAAACACAAATGTGAACACAGAATAAGCAACAGACACGAAGTTCGAGAGGCACATAGACAAGAAACCAGAGACTAGTGCACAGACTTACTCTTTATGTATGCATGACAAAAAAAAACACAGACCAAGAAAGACAAGACTGATGATAGGCTCACATTCCACCAACACAAACATAACCCCATACACACACGTGCACAAACACATGCGTGCAGACGTGTGCGCACAGGCACGCACAAACACACACACACAAGTACCTGTACTTCATGCAGAGTCAACTCTGTCCTACTCAGGAGCACAGCCCCAGAACCACCACCCCCTCCTCCTTTGACCCCCAGGCCAGTTCCTCCGTTGCTGTCTCGACGACCACGCACTTGGGAGCGTCCATAAAACCGTGTGAGAAGACTCTGACGGAGTGCTTCCCCCTGTTCCCCAAACCAAACATTGGAAGAAAAACAATGAAGAAAGTTTGGAACTAATGCAGATGGGAAAAAAGATTACCAAGAGACAGATAAGTAGATACACTGTCAGACAGACAGACAGATAGATATAGATAGGCAGACAGACAAAGATATAGATGCGCGTGCGTGTTTTTGTGTGTGTGTGTTTTTGTGTGTGTGTGTGTGTGTGTGTGTGTGTGTGTGTGTGTGCGCGCGCGTGTGTGCATGAGCGCGCACGTGCGCGTAAATAAAATACATAAAGATAAAATAAAGAATCCACTTGAAACTGTTTCAAGAAATAACCACACGCGCATAAATAAAATACATAAAGATGAAATGAAAATATCCATGTGACACCGTTTCAAGAAATAACCCGAACAATAAACCAAGGAAAAAACTTTCAAAACAAAAATGTAACTGACCACTCACTGGCTGCTTACTGCATGAGCGAAATAGCACAGCAAGCATTCTATTACAAATTCACAACTAGAGAAATATCTTTCTGTGGTATATGACCAGCGACCAGTTCAGTGTTCAGTTCAATTTGGACCAGCTCTAACAGACAGTGATCAAATACAACAGCCCTGGGATATAGCAACATGCTGTGTGTGTGTGTGACGGCAAGGCAGCTGCCCTAGCAGCCAAGCCATGTAAATGTGATGCCATCTGAAAAACTTCTCCCATTTTCCCTTCTACCATGTAATGGATGCAATCATTCCCAAACATAGTTTTAGGAGCATGGTAACATTTCTCTATAATACAATAACTAAGATAGTATTTTCAACACAATGAGCCTAGAACAGTCAGTCATTTTAGTGCCGGGTTATCAAAATTTCCTTTTTTGTTGTTGTTGTTGTTGGTCAAAACAGCATTTTGGTATTAGCTAAAATATGTTTAAAAGCATGCTGACAGAAAAGTTCATATCTTATCCTTTCTACTGAAATATAAATAGGCTTTTTCATTTGCGTTAAGAGGCACAAAATAATCTTTTTTTAAATGTGTATCAGCAAAATAAAGAATTTGTCCCGCTTCTTCTGTTGGGAAGGAATTAAAAAAACAAAACAACAGATAACTAAAATTCAGTGCATCATGTTGCAATTTCATAAACCACCACTGCATTGCAAGTTTTTGAGTTGTAGTGAAATGTTATGTAATATAATTCAGTGTAGTGTAGTGTAGTGTAGTGTAGTGTAGTGTAGTGTAGTGTAGTGTTTTGTCATGTAGTGAGGTAGAGTGTAGTGCGGTGTAGTATGGTTTTAGTGAGGTAGAGTGTAGTGCAGTGTAGTACGGTTTTAGTGAGGTAGAGTGTAGTGCAGTGTAGTACGGTTTTAGTGAGGTAGAGTGTAGTGCAGTGTAGTATGGTTTTAGTGAGGTAGAGTGTAGTGCAGTGTAGTACGGTTTTAGTGAGGTAGAGTGTAGTGCAGTGTAGTATGGTTTTAGTGAGGTAGAGTGTAGTGCAGTGTAGTACGGTTTTAGTGAGGTAGAGTGTAGTGCAGTGTAGTATGGTTTTAGTGAGGTAGAGTGTAGTGCAGTGTAGTATGGTTTTAGTGAGGTAGAGTGTAGTGCAGTGTAGTATGGTTTTAGTGAGGTAGAGTGTAGTGCGGTGTAGTATGGTTTTAGTGAGGTAGAGTGTAGTGCGGTGTAGTATAGTTTTAGTGAGGTAGAGTGTAGTGCAGTGTAGTATGGTTTTAGTGAGGTAGAGTGTAGTGCAGTGTAGTATGGTTTTAGTGAGGTAGAGTGTAGTGCAGTGTAGTATGGTTTTAGTGAGGTAGAGTGTAGTGCAGTGTAGTATGTGTGGTGTGGTGTGGTGTGGTGTGGTGTGGTGTGGTGTGGTGTGGTGTGGTGTGGTGTGTGTGGTGTGGTGTGGTGTGGTGTGGTGGTGTGGTATGGTGCAGCATGGTTTAGTGTGTTTCAGTGCAGTGCAATGTAGTATAGTGTAGCACAGTGTGATGTGGTGTAGTGTAGTGTAGTACAGTGTGATGTGATGTAGTGTAGTGTAGTACAGTGTGATGTGGTGTAGTGGAGTGTAGTTTAGTGCTGCATTTTGTAGTGTGCCGAGTTGTGCTGTTTTGCACTGCACTGTATTTGTACTGCATTGTGTCGTGTTGCATTGCAACACAGTTTAATGTACTAAATTACACAGTAATGTACTGTGTTGTGTGCACTCCATTAAGTTGCATCTAGTGTTAGTGACCCTACTGTTGTGCACTGAATTTACGGTTGTAAACTGAATTAACTGTTGTGCACTGAATTTATGTTGTGCGCTGAATCTACTGTTGTGCACAGAATTTACTGTTGTGTACTGTTGTGCACCGAATTTACTGTTGTGCACCGAATTTACTGTTGTGCACACAATTTACTGTTGTGCACCGAATTTACTGTTGTGAACTGAATTTACTGTTGTGTACTGTTGTGCACCACCTTTACTGTTGCGCACCGAATTTACTGTTGTGAACTGAATTTACTGTTGTGTACTGTTGTGCACCACCTTTACTGTTGTGCACCGAATTTACTGTTGAGAACTGAATTTACTGTTGTGTACTGTTGTGCACCGAATTTACTGTTGAGAACTGAATTTACTGTTGTGCACCGAATTTACTGTTGTGCACCGAATTTACTGTTGAGAACTGAATTTACTGTTGTGTACTGTTGTGCACCGAATTTACTGTTGTGCACCGAAGTTACTGTTGAAAACTGAATTTACCGTTGAGAACTGAATTTACTGTTGTGCACTGAATTTACTGTTGTGTACTGAATTTACTGTTGTGTTTTCTGAATTTACAGTTGTGTTTTCTGAATTTACTGTTGTGCACTGAATTTACAGCTGTGCTTTCTGATTTTACTGTTGTTTTTTCTGAATTTACTGTTGTGCACTGAATTTACTGTTGTGTTTTCTGAATTTACTGTAGTGTTTTCTGAACATACTGTTGCGTTTTCTGAATTTAAAGTTGTGCACTGAATTTACAGTTGTGTACTGACTATACAGAACTGCACTGCACTGTTATGTGAAATCGTGTTGAACTCAATTGTGATGCATGGTACAATATCAACATGACAGATCTTCCTGAACAACCTTCATGGTGCCCTCTCTCTGTCATAGAAATAAAACATGAATTGTCTTACACACACATGCAAACACAGCTCATTGTACAAATACATTTACAACACCTGTATGTGTGCATGCATGTGCATGCACTCACACGCCCACATTAGCACAAATATAGCATCATAAATATGGCATCACACATACATGTCCCTACATACACGTATGTTCACACACATGTTTGGATTATACACATGACTGCACACACCTGCGTTCAAAACACACACTTAGAAACATATGTACATACTGTCACAAAATACACCTGTGAGCAGCATCACATGTTTATAAGCGCACACATACTTACGGCTATGCAGACATTTTCCCATTTGAGTCTCTTACAACATATGAATATTGATCTGATCTGACAGCAGCCATGGACCTGACTTGACCACAGGCAAAGGTCTGACTGTTCTGTCCAGAATCCAAGATTTCACAATCATCACCAGAGGTCCAAGGTTCTACTGTCACCTTTACATACCCAGACTTTCATAATGAACTTTACAAGCTTACGACTGTACTATCATGCCACCCTAAGAACTTGAGATTGTCAACTTCAGAATTTAGGATGATACTTACATGATTGCAAGCCATTTCTCAGAAGCTACAGCCATGACAATCATACTCTTAAAAACAAACACGGCCGCGCCCGCACACTCACAGCGACTGCATTTAGTTCGCCCAACGCTTTGCCTTGTGACTCGGGCTAGGCCCTTAACTAGTCAGCCACCACACGGCCAGACGCTCTGTGTGTTTTTGGACGCTTCGAGACTGGTGCAACATCTTTAAGTTATATTTACTGTACAGAGGTTTTTGAACTATAATTTCTGTATGACAGCAATGGCGCAGTGAGTACTTGAGAGTGTGACAAAAGCTGGCATTTCAGTCTTCTCTGTGAGTACCATAATTAAGTTCGTGTTTAAAACTTTCTGACAGAACTTTGCGACCGGCGCAACCTGTGCTGCACGCGCGCGCCGTGCGTCGTTGGCCGGCCTGGCACTTGACACCACTATAACCTTCGCAGAAAATAGCTCACAGGGTGTTGTGGACAGAGACAATTCCGCTTTTCTCGGTTCACCCGCGCCTAGCTGTGTGTAGTCGTTGTGTAAACATTGGTCAGCTATAGGCGCGATACAGACAGCAAAGCAGTGTGTGGTTCGCTATTCTCCACGCTTTCAGTACAAGGGCGAGAAGCCCCCTTGGGCCCTTATCTCCTGACACTCTGGGGTGTCAGATACAAGACCGCTCACAGTGTTTCTTCTGCTTTTTCCGTCTCACGCTTTTGAAGACTTTGACTCAAGCGACTCAATGCAGCAGTCAGAACTGCCGTGCAAAGGATTCTACTTTTAATATCTACAATGCAAAAAATGGTTAACAGATGCTGTCTGACGTGGATGACCTATATAGCATGCAAACACATGTGACATCAAATGAGACATCATTACATACTCATATATCCTCTATAATAAAAACATGTGTGTGTGTGAGAGAGAGAGAGAGAGAGAGAGAGAGAGAGAGAGAGAGAGAGAGAGAGAGAGAGAGAGAGAGAGAGAGGGGGAGAGAGAGAGAGAGAGAGAGAGAGAGAGAGAGAGAGAGAGAGAGAGAGAGAGAGAGAGAGAGAGAGAGAGTGTGTGTGTGTGTGTGTGTGTGTGTGTGTGTGTGTGTGTGTGTGTGTGTGTATGTATGTGCGTGCGTGTGTGTGTATGTGCGTGCGTGTGTGCGTGCGTGTGTGTGTGTGTGTGTGTGTGTGTGGGTGTGTGTGTGTGTGTGTGTGTGTGTGTGTGTGCATACAAATGTGCGTACATGAAATAGAGAAAAAGATACTGATATACCATGTCTACTGCTCGTTGCTGCTCCAGTTTAATAATTTGTTTATGCACACATCATTGATCAATTAAAAAGAAAAGTTAAGAAAAAATGGGGGAAAAAAAGAAACTGGTACAGTATGGGGAGATGAAGAGAGAACTGGAAAACAGCATGCAATCCACAATGAATTCAAACACCACAGACAATTCATTACACAGGAAATCTGAAGGAAATCTACAGGACTATGACTGTTACCAATACTTACCACACACAATGCAGTACTAAACATGCCCTAAGTCTAAAAACTTGTTACAAAGAAACAACAAACACACTTCTCTGGAATAAAGTGGCGGTGAAAAGCAACTGTTGATATTTTCCTATCATAAAAAAAAAAAAAACCCAACGCCAAGCTTAAAAAAACCTCAAAGAAACCACCAACAGGCTGAATAAAACCATCCCTGATAGCAGAAACCGCCTGAATTCAGGCATGCTAACTACCTGAAGAAAAAAGTTTTAAGGAAAAAAAGAAGAAGAAAAAAGAAAAGAAAAAAAAAAAGGAGGGTGGGGGAAAACTTGACGACCGTGCAACAACTTCTGTTGGTTACTTAACGACGACTTGCAACTGAAAAGCTCCCAATGAACTGCTGGCTCTGAGGCTAGGACCGGGTGTGGCTGCATATGGCAGAGCCTAAATGAGTAATGCCATTGACAGAGAGTATGGAAGACCACACAGCCAAAAGAAAAAGCAAATTGTGAGATGGAAAATCGAACCGCAGCTCAGTGCTTCATGAATGCCATCTAGTTTGGAATGCCGTTTCAAACAAAACTACCCACGCCACAATCCATTTAATCGATTTCCTGCATCTGAAACACGCGACCTTTGTACTTCTGCTTGCTACCATCTGATCCAACTGATGATGTTCATGCTCTGAGAATATGCCTTCTCAGAGGTTTTCATTATTCCTTTTTTTCAAACTACACGTCAAGGAAATGGTGTGGTTTTTTTTAGGAAAAAGAAAACTTTTTCAAAGAAGTTGCTGAAAATAAACATGATAAGAACAACAGAGAGACAGGGGCTTGACAGTGCTGTGCTTTGTCCATACAGATCAAGATGTTTAACGTATTTCAACTGTCCTCAGCGGCAACTTGCTGCGCTTGAACAGCAGATGAAAGAAATAAAAGGAATGGGAGAGATGGGCAGAAAGCCTGTCATCTGTTTCTGGCAACTTATAAACATAGACCAGTACACGTTTTGCTACTTCATCCACAAATCTGGCCAAACAGAGCTACAAAGGTCGCAGATCGCGAGTCTTTGACATGGAGCAGTGCAGGGAGACAATCTGCTCCTGTATGAGTGGATGCCACTCTACATAGCATGTCCTTTGTAGGTAAAACACGATGTCACCGCTTAATGTATTTAGTTTTCTGGCAACCGTTTCTTAGAGGAAACAGAAACTAAAGAAGATATATGAACCTAACCACGCATGTGCACGCACGCACACACATACACACGCATGCACGCATGTACGGGTGCATGCACACACACGCACTTGAGTGCACACACAAACATCACACTCTCTATCATAGTGGCAGGAATGACCTTAAGTGAAACCGAGAGAGGCATATACAGGATCGGAAACCAAGAGTTTTTTTCCGTTATATGTTCATGTCTGTAATCCAAGAGAGACGCTAATGGTTTTCCCATTCTTAGCTGCTTTCTTTTCTTATTATCTCCTCACACACACACACACACACACACACACACACACACACACACACACACACTCATGTTATGTTATGTTCAGCCAAAAGATACATGAAAGGTGTTTGTAAAAAAAAAAAAAAAAACAACCCACAAACAAACATGGCAACTCAGAAAAATCTAGACAAATGGAATTGACAACTGAGTGACAGGATGCACAAAAAGAAAACAAAAAATGAAGTCACATAAAATCTGTTAACACCGATGATCACTATTTCACGATATACATGAACATGAAAACAGAGTGAACGAGGGCAAAAAGTCCACAACGAATACAAAGAACATAATGCACACGTCCCATGAGGAAATGCAAGGCCACAAACACTACTAATCATGAAGGAATGACTCGGAAAAGAGGAGATGGCAGGATGGAGGATGGATGGATGGATGGATGGATGAGATACACAGGTCAGTGTTTACGACACAAGTCTTACCCTTCGGTGATCTTCAAGTTCTTTTTTACTAAGCGTCTTAACGTCCACCTTAGTCAGCATGACAGATAACGACATTACAGTGCTGAATTATGATGAAATGGAGCAAACATCATGACAGATCACGACACAACCAGAGCTGATTTTTTTTTTTTTCCAAATGCGGTGAACATCATGACAAGGCACCAAGGATATTTATAACTTGCTATAATGTGACCCAGTCAGGCCGATTCTGTTTTTGTCGACAGCTCTTCAATCTACGAAATATCCAGTAACAATGCCCATGAAATCTGTGCTTGACTTCCGTCATCAACGTTCACAAATAGACGCTGCAGATGTCACTCTTTCTATCCACTTCAAAAGCAGTCCATGTCCAACTGTGAGAGTCAGTACAGCCCAAATTTAGCAGAATTAATATTGGGAGGGGGGGGGGGGGGGGGCGGGGGGGCTAATCCAAAATGTAGGGGGGGGGGGGGGCTAATCCAAAATGTAGAGGCTAATCCAAAATGTAGGGGGGGTGGCTAATCCAAAATGTAAACGTCAATTTATTAAAGAATTATGAACAGCACTTTAAAAAGTAGAGATTTCACTATATTTGTTATTGTTGCTACTACAACAGTATTATTTAACTATCCTCTAACACCTCTCTCTTCTCTCCTTCTGTCAATGTTTTTACTATCATTTTTAAAATCACTTTTATCCACTTTGTTAGCATCATTACTATACGATTATACTACCATCATTGTTAACGTCAATAGTAATTGTAATATTCTCTTTACTTTATTATTATTAATGTCAATAGTAACTGTAGTATTCTCTTTACTTTATTATTATTAATATCAATAGTAACTGCAATATTCTCTTCATTATTATTAATGTCAATAGTAATTGTAGTATTCTCTTTACTTTATTATTATTAATGTCAATAGTAATTGTAGTATTCTCTCTTTACTTTATTATTATTAATGTCAATAGTAATTGTAGTATTCTCTTTACTTTATTATTATTAATGTCAATAGTAATTGTAATATTCTCTTTACTTTATTATCATTAATGTCAATAGTAATCGTAATATTCTCTTGACTTTATTATTATTAATGTCAATAGTAATCGTAATATTCTCTTTACTTTATTATCATTAATTGTAATATTCTCATTACTTTATTATCATTAATTGTAATATTCTCTTTACTTTATTATCATTATTATTATCTTAACCCACACTGTCTCCCGTCCCAGCATTCTCATTTCCATTCCACATCCATTTTGTACCCAACTAGAGGAAATAAGTGACTGCCTGTCTGTCTGTCCTTTATTTTCATTGTCTTAAATGTTGGTTGTCTGGACTAAAGACCAAAAACATCAAAACGCATTGCGTTTGTTTTCTGTTTGTTTGTTTGTTTGGCGGCACAGTAATTCTTTCTTTTAATCTGGTGATTTCAGTTAGCAAGAAAGCATAGCATCTGTAATTCTATTCATTTTATAAGCCTCAGTTAATTTATTCACTTTATACGACTATCTACTATAAATCTTCCTTGGCTACATGTCTGTTACACCGAGTCTGAAAACTGTGACGTCTTAAGGCTTTATATCGAATATGTAATGACAAAGGTTTCTGTCCTGAAACGAAAAAAGAAAAATGTTTATAAAGAGTGCCCTTGATGATATACTATCAATGGTTTCTGTAATGATCAAAAATAGGAATGATATTTTCTTTAAAAAGATTTTAAGATCAAGTGTGATGTACAGTAAAAAGACTCTGCTGGTCAAAAGAAAAATAATCTTTATTCAGAGCGTTTCATGACAATGTAAAAACAGCAATTTCAGATATCTTTTTAAACCTTTCATGATCTTGTAAAGTCATTATTTCTGCAACGGTCAAAACGAGAGTGATGTTTTTCAGAACGTTTCATTATTATATTGACCAATCGATTCTGCAAAGGTCAAATGGCGAAAAACTGCTACTGGGAAATCAAGCAAAGAAAGGGGGGAGTCTTTGCCAGCAAGACAATGAAAAAAATACAGAACATGACAGGATGCAGTGAGTTTCGACTTGGAGGTCTTCCGCAAGCAATGACATCTACAGGTAGGTCACCTGGCTGTTTCCTGTGACTGGTTCACAGTCACACACCAACACTAATTCCCGAAACAGTTAAACAATGTCTCTTTGCTCTTTTCTGACTTGTTTTTGCCCGTCTCAACTCGGCGTCGACACCCACACTGTCCTTTACTTATCATCTCCATATTTCAGTCACCGGTCACCATTTTCATTCCTTTTTTTTTCTTTTTTGTAACAGGCTTTTTCTCCAACATTCTTATTTCAATCCAATTTTCACTTGTAGCGTATGGATGATGCCTTTTATCCTACACAACGGGCTATTCTACTGGTATGACAACCTGAATGAAAACTGGTAATATAACTTTGCTACACAGATAAATCAAAGTGGATTGCTCATCTATGAACAGATGAAATCGCTTGATAAACAGCTTCACTGTGTTAACAAACAAGAACAACATGGTTTACTGAATGCTTGTCACCGTTCAGCATGGAATTCAAAACAACATTCATCAACAAGATGACGACGATACCGGCAGTCATGATCATGAAACCAATGATGATTTTACACACTGATGATCATGACAGTGACAGTCATGATAATGAAGACTTAATTATGATTTGATTTGATTTCTAAATCCGATTCTTGTTTGATTTTTTTAAATATGGAGACTTGAATCAATGACACTGCAAATATCTTCCATGCATTTCCCCGGCCACTGAAATTCCCGCACGTGTCTTCAATACTGACACCGTCATTGTGCACATCACAAATGTTTGTCCTATGTTCCTGAAACTTTCAACATTTTTCACCTGTAAGGGCACTTTTACCACATCCCTGTACATCCAAGTCTCAGATACTCACACAACCAACCACCTGCACATCCATTAGCACTCTACACAATTCAGAGACACCAAGTCACGCACAATGCCATGAAAATACACCCTCCTTCCAGGAAAGAAAGAAAAAGAAAGGAAACAGAAGAGATAAAAGACAGAATTCTGCATCAACCTGTCAATTTTTTTTTTCCGGGCAAGCCTCCAATAAAATTCAAAACTATATGCAAAAAAAAAAAAAGTAGACTGTTCCAGAAGAGACGTTTCCTCTAACATTCCGGTCGCTCATTCAGAATTCTCATGATCAGACCTCACTTCATGCACAAGACATTGCTCAGTATGATCAAAACATCCTTCTCTTTCTTTTACTTGCCTCTTCATGAAAAACCTTTTTTTGACAATAAAACATTGAAAAATCATCAGTGACATTCTCGGGCAAATATCTGACACCGGAAAGAGAAACATCAACTCAAGCTTACCTTGGCTATCAAAGGGTGATCGAACAGAGACAACAAAATCAACTAATCAATTAACTGAAATAAAACATTTGTAAGAAATTACATTAATAATGTTACCTTGGATAATCCTCTCCCTCCCTTTCTCTAATGCAAACCCGAACCATTTTTCTCATGAAAAATTCACAATAGTTATATCCATTTATCATTATTATACCATAAAGGGCAGTTCAATTACATTACTCACTAAAGTGATGACATGATGTAAAACACATCCGTGTGTAATACAGGATGTAAAAAATATTCAAATTATCAAAATTCAGACAAGAGGGTCAGGTCTCTCATATAGGGGAAGGGAGTCTCGAACAGCTAGAGCAGCAAAACTGAAGGAAAGGTGAAGAAATGCTCGACGACAAAGTATTGTGTATTGCACCGATTGTGATTGCCCATATCTTATTTCATCAGAGATAGATCAACAATATCTCAATATCTCTCCCTCCCTGTGGCTCTCTGTTCACCCCCTATCCCCAACCTTACAAAGACTGCACTCTGTTCACCCCTATCCCCAACCTGACAAAGACTGCACTCTGTTCACCCTATCCCCGACCTTACTGAGGCCGCACTTTGTTCACCCTATCCCCAACCTTACAAAGACTGCACTCTGTTCACCCCTATCCCCAACCTTACAAAGACTGCACTCTGTTCACCCCTATCCCCAACCTTACAAAGACTGCACCCTGTTCACCCCTATTCCCAACCTTACAAAGACTGCACTCTGTTCACCCCCTATCCCCAACCTTACAAAGACTGCACTCTGTTCACCCCTATCCCCAACCTTACAGAGGCCGCACTTTGTTCACCCCTATCCCCAAGCTTACAAAGACTGCACTCTGTTCACCCCAATCCCCAACCTTACAAAGACTGCACTTTGTTCACCCCTATCCCCAACCTTACAAAGACTGCACTCTGTTCACCCCTATCCCCAACCTTACAAAGACTGCACTCTGTTCACCCCTATCCCCAACCTTACAAAGACTGCACTCTATTCATCCCTATCCCCAACCTTACAAAGACTGCACTCTGTTCACCCCTGTCCCCAACCTTACAAAGACTGCACCCTGTTCACCCCTATCCCCAACCTTACAAAGGCTGACTGACCAACCCCATCCCCACCTCTCCAATGCCCAATCCCCACTCCCTTAAACCAAGTGATGTCTGAAACGTACACGCACTTGACAAATATTCTTAACATATTCATACGTATGGATAGCGACACAGACTTTCACCTCTCTCACAGCCTGCAAGCTGTCCAAAAATCCTGGGAAATATGCAGCCCAGCTTAAAACCACAGTACCCCACCTCAAACACATACACCCCCTCCATCACCACCCCACCTCCCTCCCTGCCGACAATCCTAAGTTTTACATGACATTTCGTATGGTCCCTAAATCTAACCTTATCCATTGCATGACTGATCACACATGCACAATGCGTTTACAACCAAAACCATAATGATTTTCTTTTTTAAATATTCAAACAGAACAGTCTCACTCTGAATGCTTTAACACTGAAATAACCTATAATATCAGTTTAGTAAAGTTACTGCTCAGTTTTATGAAGAGTGAAAAGACTAACAATTTATGTGACACCCCCCCCCCCCCCCCCCCCCAAGATTAGTCTGGTTCTGTTTTAAGCATATATATATATATATATATATATTATTTTTATATATATTTCCACCCATCACTTTTTTTTTTTTAATACATATTCTGGAGGTGATTTGCAGCTCCTGATCGAGCTTCTTTAAACATCTGACTATCGTAATTTACACTGCTCGTCACAATTCATGCCTTCATGACACTGCCTTTTCACAGTTTAGTTCTCCGACCATGAACCTTTTGCTTTCCTACAGGTCAGACAGTGAGCATGAACAAAACTGAACAACCCATACCGTCCATTAATGGACAAAGCAATCTAATTAAAGGGAAGCCACTCTGACATCAAGTCTTTGGAGGTCCGGTGGATGGTGGGGTCTAACTGGGAAATGGGAAGGCCAGTTGTCAGTGGTCTTGAGACATGCCTGGAGATACTAAGTCTTCTACTGGTCCAGTGGAACTGGAGTAATGGGCTGAGCGCCAGCCTTTTCAGACGATGATTGATAGGTCCTGCTTGCTAGCATACGCCTGACTTGATATGAACGACAACGGCACTCAGACCTCGTTCACACAGTCCAGCAATCCTCTTTGAACCATTCCTGGACCCACCCTCTCATCCTATCCCCCCTCCTCCCACCCCTACAATGTAATGGGCTCATCCTCCGGACACAGCCCATTTTTCCACCAGATTTTGTTACACATTGTTCAGCGGATTTTTTTCGCAATCTTCCTGACATGACAAACCAATCAACAAGCACAGGAGGGAAGCAAAACTTCCGTACTGGATGTGGAAAAAAAATCCAGCAACAAAAAAGTGATAACTGATGAAGTTCTTTAGCAAAGTCACTTGGTAGTAAATCAGACACTCGTAACAGATAATAAGAAAGCTTGCTGTCTTAGGCCAGACTACCGTAATGTCAGGTTCACAGCTTAACAAAACATATGACTGAAAATGCATCTCCGTAAAAAATAACTTTCCCAAATTCTGGAATCAAAGTGCAAGCAAACTGTAAGCCGAAAAAGAAGTGTTCTGACTCCTACTTTAATGTCTCATGCTAACACTTGCCTGTTCGTGCGAGTCCTATAACACAGAAATGGAAGAAACAACAATCAGCGATGTCAATCAAGACACAAGAAGCAATGCAGCATCTACATCCAATACCTAACCTAGCACAATGTTCATTGTCCAGTCCTCACTAAGATAATGGGTTGTTTAGAAATATGTCCCTTTTCAGTATGATGACGTGTACAAAATGTACAGGCATCAGAAAGACTCCAGCCTTCCCAATAAAGAAACTTTAAACACATATTCTCTTTCTTGGATTACCTGTGGTTGTTGGTTCAATGAGCACTAAGCTATTTCTCTACCTCAGTTAGATGATCACCTATATTCATTTTATTTTTCTTCACCGTCTGAAAAATAATATGAACCTGTTGAGTGCCTATAAGTGCTTCCCAAGTGCCACTATGCCATCCACTGATGGCATGCCGTTTTGCCCATTTTTTGTTTCTCCGAGTTTGGTTCAGCAGGCACAAAGAGGTGTACAAGAGTGAGCTTGACGTGTCTGCCATGTAAAAATACACTGTACATAAGCAGATGTCAGGTGGAAGACACTTTTATTCTCTATAACGATTCAGTAACTGGACTACATGGAAAAGGGGTTTGCCTCATTCGCAAAAAAACGACAAACAGAAACAGTGGTCCTGATCTCAGTCCATGAACTTACATATCTTCGCAAGCAGTGCGAATAAGTATGGATGATGATGATGATGGAGATGATCTTTAGTCCATTGATCTTTTGGAACATGAAGATGATAACGACAGTAATGAGCCAGACAGTGACACCCAACGCTTGTCGAAGCAAGCTGTTCAGCCTGTTGTAGTAGAGGATGATCATTCTGCATATCAGTCGAGTGCGTTGATTCTGTTACCACTTCGAACTTTGCACTCAACGGGAGTTAAACTGATAGTGAGAGGGGCCCAGCACGCACCTCATGCAGATGGAGAAGAAGGGAGAGAGAGTAGAGGAGGGGTGTAGGCAAGAGGTCAGAGTTCAGTTAGAGTGAGCGGAAGGAGGCATGGCCGTGGAGGTCAAAGACATCTTGCCTTCACCGAGAATTCACTGTCTCTATATAGAAAGCTGCCCTAAATGCTTGCTTTTACAGGACACCCTGGTTTGAGGGCACATAGAACAGGAGATACACGTTAAGACCTGTGTTTCGAGTGGTATCACACACTGAAGAACTACAGTCCCCAGGTGTGCAGTCACAGGTATATATTTTACCTTCAGGTCAGGCTGGGGGATTTTCTGTTTCTTTTTTTGATGTGCCTGCAAAACCAAATAATTCATACAACTTGACTGTCCAGTTTCTAAGTGGTATCAACAGCTTTCACGTTGAATGAAACAAGGTTTGTCATTTTTGGCCAGTCACTGACACACTACACTTCATCATTTGTGAAACATGTAAATACTTGTTTTTATTTACAGACACAAATAAACACAAAAAAACATGTCTTTTTTCATTTGTTAAAAAATTTCCTGTTGGTTTAATGCTGATCAGTAGAGGCAGAAAGGTTTTTGTGTTGGTACAAAAAGAAATTTCTACTTTGAACTGATCTGTTTCAGTAGTTTTCTGCTATCAAAATGATTTAAAAAAATAAAACCCAGATTTAGAATCTTCATTCAGTTTCCTTTAAGATAAAAAACCACACTACTTTCTTTACTGTAATCTCTTACAGTTTGCGTGCTAGAATTTTCCGTTATTTATTACCCCGGATTCCTCAAAACTCCCTGGCACTGGGGAAGCACGTACACATGTACAATATTCTCCAGCAGCGAAAGGGTTAAAAGCTTCAGACTCACTTCTTCTTTGTTTCTTTTTTTTAAACTCTCCAGCAGCGAAAGCATTAAAAGCTTCAGACTCACTTCTCCTTTGTTTCTTTTTTTAATACTCTCCAGCAGCATAAGGGTTAAAAGCTTCAGACTCACTTCTTTGTTTCTTTTTTTAATACTCTCCAGCAGCAAAAGGGTTAAAAGCTTCAGACTCACTTCTCCTTTGTTTCTTTTTTTTTAATACTACCGATTTTCATTGCTACTCAAAGCATATAACCTGTTAAGCTGCCAAATACCTGTATAAGCATAAGCATATTATATCGTTTGTATTTCATGATATTGGCTTTACATGGGAACACAAAAAGCAACTGCATAAGAAAAATTGCTTTATTCTTCACATTCATGTCTGCGTACAAAAGACAATGAAATGATGCAAATACAGGGTGCACGTCTGTATGTGGTCAACTGTGTGCTCGCCTCACTGACTCTACACAGCAGCTATATTTACAAAGCACAAAAATGATAATCATGAACATATATATACATATTATATAATATGTATTACATTCCCTAGCATTATCAAAAAAGAAATTATCAACGTAATATAACTTAACACATAAACAACCACATTCATCGTAGTAATCCATAGCAGATCAAGCATACTTAAGGCAGCCTATGATAAACGAATAAATAGAATAAGTAAATATATCTTTCAAAGACATCTATGCTGAAAGACTGACAACCAAAAGACAACAAAAAAAAACCCGAAAAAAGAAAAACCCAAAGACAAACAGATCAAGAAAAAGTTGTGATCTGTGCAGTATCTCCATCACACACATTTTAACAAGCAACAGAAACGGGTCTGCAAACAGTCTCTTTACAAACCTAAGCACAACCAACAAACATTAATGCATTCTTTCAAAAAAAGAGAAACATCACATTTTTCCTATTTCTAAGCTAAACTTAATTTTTACAGTACATTCCTTCCTCCCCTAAGCATCCCGGAGTCTCTATATTTTCCAATGCAATCATTCTCACAAAATCTCTCTTTCTCTCTCTCTCTCTCTCTCTTATAGTACATTCCTTCCTCCTCTAAGCATCCTGGTGTCTCTATATTTCTTCCAATGCACTCATTCTCACAGAATCTCTCTCTTTCTCTCTCTCTCTTATAGTATGTTCCTTCCTCCTCTAAGCATCCTGGTGTCTCTATATTTCTTCCAATACAATCATTCTCACAGAATCTCTCTCTTTCTCTCTCTCTCTCTTATAGTACGTTCCTTCCTCCTCTAAGCATCCTGGTGTCTCTATATTTCTTCCAATGTACTCACTCTCACAAAATCTCTCTTCCCCCCCCCCCCCCCCCCTCCTTCTCCCTCCCCCTATACAAGCACACATCTAAATCCCCGAGGGTCGTCCCCCAACCACAGCACCGACCTTTTCGCCGTAGTCGATGTCGATGGTCATCATCTCCTTCAGCGTCTGCAGCACTTTGATGCACAGCGTCTCCTCCTTCTCCTCCAGCAGCCGCTCCGTGTGCCGGATCAGTCTGCGAGAACAACACACAGCGATGACCACGACGCGGGACACACCTGACCTCTACAAGAGGTCAAAGACCTGATCCGGCCTTTTCCGATTGGTTGATTCGAAAAGAGGAGGTGGGTGGGGACACTTCTGATTTCTTGAAGGAATGGGTCTTCTGTGATAACCCCCCCCCTCCCCTCCCCTTTTGTTTTTTTTTTACAATATGATATTATATAATGGTTTTTAACATGGAAATTAATGCTGAAAAATGGTCTTGCTAAACACAAATACACAGAGTAAGAGGGAGACGAACACCTATTTGATCTCTCTCTCTCTCTCTCTCTCTTGTCTCTCTCTCACACACACACACACACACACACACACAACCTTAAAAGAGTACACACGCACACGCATGACCACACACACACACTCACACAACACACACATGACCACATACACACACACACACACAAAACCTTAAAAGAGAACTCTCCCACTTACAAATGCACAACACCAGGGGAACCTAACTAAAGTGTAAACCTTTATCCTTGCACTTTTCAGAACACACACAACAACGCATTACCTGGAGATGAAGCCTCCAGTTTCGCATTTTTTCCGTGCCTCCGTTCCCGGCGGAAACAGCAGCTCTGGCCGGTGCAGCACATCAACCAGGACAGACAACTCTGCTTGAACCAAGGGGCGCATCTGGTCCTCTAATGTCGCAACAATTTCCTACAGCAGGGGAGAAAAGCACGTCAGAACAGGCAGGGTCGCACGTGTATGAGTCAGGGGAAGGGGAGACAAAAAGAATGGATGGAAAAACTGGGAGGGGGAGGGAGCAGAGAGGGAAGGAAGATGTGGTTGATGGGGGGGGGGGGGGGGGGCAGTTGGTGAGGGGTGGTGGTGGTGGGGAGCAGTAGGGGTTTGAATATGGAAACAATGCTGTGATGTGTAAAACATGTCGAAAAAGAAAAATATATATATATATTAGACCAGTTATTTTTCTTTGCGTCATGACAAAGATACATGGATATAAAGTATTTCTAACACTACAGACAATAGAAGCAGAAAGCCTATCATGGAATATAATACCAAAACAAAAAAACAAAAATGAGAAAACATTAAAAGTTAAAGCAACAAAAATACATTATCCATATAACACATTCTGCAATTTTCAGAAGACTATAGTATTTTCTTGGAAGTTTTGTTTGCTAGTTTGTTTGTATGTATGTATGTATGTATGTATGTATTATTTTTGGATTCAATTGCTTGCAGGTGGAAGCTCATTTACAGAGTCCACAATTCTCTTCTAAAGTCTGCTCCAACACCTTTCGTTTATGTTTTCCCCCTTGTATATAGTTCCAAGCAATAAACAAATAAAGGAATTCAATATCCTATTTTACCCGAAGTTGGAGTATGGCTGCCTTAATGGCAGGATAAAAAAACGGTCATACACACAAAACTCCGCTCCCCTTGTAGGGTAGATGGGATTAATCCTTGCCTGTCTGTACAGGGAGTGTCCCCAGGAGTATCAGCCTGCGTAAGCAGAAAAGAAAAAAAAAAGGAAAAAAAAGAGAAAAAAATCCTGTTCATCCCTCAAGCACGCATCTGCCACTGCCCCCACCATGTTGCTTACATACTTTCTCGAAACCCCACTCCCCTCCACCACCCACTGCTTACAACCCTCCGCCACTCCCACCACCACCCAACCACCAACCCACGCCAAACAACAACAAAAAAAGATAATAAAGTCATGGCAGGAACAAACGATGACAGGAAGCTGCAGGATACATTCCCACAGTGAAGACCGTAACGCGACACATCAGTGCAGCTACCCACCTGGAGGCCTTCGATGATTGTGCGGTAGTCCCGAGATGTCACCGGGGAGGACTCGCGTCGATTCTGACGAACGCTCAGCCAGCGATTGGTGCTGCGCAGAATGATCTGTGACCTCTCAAACAAAGAGTTCACCTGGCTGTCCAGATCCACTGGAATGGCGATGCCTCTGCTCTTGGCTGAAAAGGAGGACAGGAGTGTATTCCCGTAAAGATGCATTAGCGTTCGTGTGTGCACAAAAGTGTGTGTGTGTGTGTTGTGTGTGTGTGTGTGTGTGTGTGTGTGTGTGTGTTGTGTGTGTGTGTGTGTGTGTGTGTGTGTGTGTGTGTGTGTGTGTGTGTGTGTGTGTGTGTGTGTGTGTGTGTGTGTGTGTGTGTGTGTGTGTGTGTGTGTGTGTGTGTGTGTGTGAGAGAGAGAGAGAGAGAGAGAGAGAGAGAGGAGAGAGAGAGAGAGAGAGAGAGAGAGGAGAGAGAGAGAGAGAGAGGAGAGCGAGCCAGCAAACATTGTCCATAAGCGTTTGTGTGTGCACATGTCTGTGTTGCACACACATGTCTGTGTCCCTGTGTGTGTGTGTGTGTGTGGTGAGTGTGTGGCGAGTGTGTGGTGAGTGTGTGTGTGTGTGTGTGTGTGTGTGTCTGTGTGTGTGTGTCTGTGTGTGTGTGTCTGTGTGTGTGTGTGTGTGTGTGTGTGTGTGTGTCTGTCTGTGTGTGTGTGTGTGTGTGTGTGTGTCTGTGTGTGTGTGTGTGTGTGTGTGTGTTGTTGTTGTTGTTCTTCAATTTAACGTCTTTTCACTAAATGTGATATTAGACAAGGTGTGTGTGTTTGTGTGTGTGTCTGTTTGAGTGTGTGCGTGCAGCGTGCGTACGTATGTGCGTTGCAGCGTGCGTACGTGAGTGCGCGCCCGCGTGCGTGCGTGTGCGTGTGTGCGTGTATGTGTGATGGGGAGAAAAGTAAGACTTCTGTGTGTGTGTGTATGTGTGGTGAGTGTGTGTGTGTGAGAGAGAGAGAGAGATAGAGAGAGAGAGAGAGGAAACGAAACGAAATTTTACTTTACCAGGGTAATAAGCAAATATGGGGGGGGGGGGGGGAGAAAAAGAGAGAGAGAGAGAGAGAGAGAGAGAGAGAGAGAGAGAGAGAGAGAGAGAGAGAGAGAGAGAGAGAGAGAAAGAGGGCCAGCAAACATTGTCCATTCTGCTCTAAACCCCGGAAAAACACACAGACTTGCACAAGCACATAACACACATGCACGCAAGAATGCATACGCTTGCTCGCATACAGACGGACAGATAGATGGATAGATACAGACGGACAGATAGATGGATAGATAAAGACGCACTTACAAACCCACACCAGGGAGACCAGGAAGAAAGCCTGAGCTGTGACTCACCACTCTCTGACAGAGTCTTGATGCAGGTCTCCACATGGTAGCGCTGGGGCCCACTCAGCCACTGGCAGTGCGACACACGGAACGCTCCCTGGAGAAGCCTGACGAACACCGGCTGGTTGGTCTGCAAACATCCACGGCCGTGCCATCACACGTTCATCTCTGCGTGCAGCATGTCTGTGTGCTGGCATGCATTTGTGACAAAGGTTATCTGCCAGAAGGCATGAAGTGACTAAAGTGTGTATGCCAGCATGCATGTGTCGCTGCAACAAAGGTTTATCTGCAAGCAGGCAGAGCTGACCGTAGTATATGCATAAATATGTATGCATATGCATAGTGCATGCATAAATCGACCATTAGCTAAGTGCATGCGCCCGCATGCATGAGTTGACCATAAAACTGAATATGTATGCACAAGTCAAATATCAAGTATATGTATGTGTCCATGTGAAAAGTGTAAAATAAGATTATGTACCAGCATGTATGAACTAACTATAAACTTACGACTATGTGTGCATGCATGAGTTGACTATGAAATAAGTACACATGTGCATGCATGAGTTGACTGTAAAATCAGTATATGTGTACATGCACGAGTTGACTGTAAATTCAGTATAATAATGTGTGCATGCATGAGTTCACAAGAAAATCAGAATACGCATGCATTCACAAGGCGACTATAGGTAAATGTGTGGATGTATGAGTTGACTATGAAATAAGTATATGTACCTGCAGCTATAAAATAAGCATATGCATTCATGCATGAGTTGACTTGGGGTGCATGTGTTGCAAGCATGAGCCAAGTATAATTGAACCTGCATATGCGAGTCGACTGTAACTCTAGTCCATGAGTCAGCAGGCACACTCAAGTTGACCGTAAAATGAGTCTATGTGCCAGCATACACGAGTACATGATGAAATCAGTTTTCGTGCATGCATGCCCGAGCCCATGATAAAATTAATATACGTGCCTGCATGCCAGTTGACCATAAAGTATGCGTAGTAAGTGCCTCCATGCACGGACTGTCAGTAACATTAGAATATATGCCTGCATGCAAACCGACTATGAAATTGGTGTACGTGTATGCATACATGAGCTGACAATTAAATCAATATACGTTCCTGCATGCAAGTTGACTATAACCATAAGCATGTGTGCCTGCTTGTGGGACTTGACAATTCTGAGTATATACGCCTTCATGTGAACTGACTCAAATCAGTAATGCACCTGCAGTGGATGAACTGACTGCAAAATTTGCAAATGTGCCTGCATGTATGAGTCACCTAAAGCAGTAATTAAATGTGTCCCAACATGTGTGAGTTGAGCACTACATATGTGCCTGCGAGCATGATGTGACTATTAAATTAGCATGTGTGCCAGATGCATATGCACGCATAGACTACAAAAGAAGTGTATGTACGTGAATGCATGTGCGAGTTGGAAAACTAATGTGAGAGTCAGTGTCTACAACAGTGATTATAAGATCAAGATCAGAAACTGTTTAACCTAATTCATATAAGTGTGACCCAGACAAGTGAGTGTATTTTTATTACACCTGAGCGTGATGATTTGCGGGATACATGAGCCACTATCCATGCGTACAATGTACAATTGTGAATCATGTTACGCATGCCAGTATCCACGAGTCTGACTGTAAAACGGGTACGCATGTGTGTATGTATCTGTTCGTGACTTTTGAGATCAGTTAGATGAAAGTACGCAAGCCAGTATCGACGAGTCTGATGGTCAGGTGAACATGCTTGTTTCTAGAGTTTGACCAAGGCAAGTATGTGTGCCAGCATGCACAAGTGCAAGTGCTCCATCCAGCAAGTGAACGGCCATGGGAATGAGCCAGGGTGCAGGTGAGTGAGTGAAAGAGTGGGAGGGAGATGGGTGGGTAAGGGGTTAAAAGGGGTAAATGATAAAACACTTGGCAAATAATGGAGCGAGTGAACAAACACTTTGCGACCATCAAACTGTATGCGTTTTCAAGTATGTTGCTGTGCTTAACATGCATATGCGTAAATGGTGAACTGAAAGGATGTTTCTCTAAAGCATCTTCAATTTGTGCACACAAAATATTTTCAGCATGACTTTCAAACTGTTCCTCACTCCCTATCCCCTCTCTCTTGTTTTGCTTTCATGTCGGTGTATGTGAATTTGTGCAACTGTGTATGCGCATCTAAGTTCATGCACATGTTTTGGCGCATGCAAGGTGTGTGTGTGTGTGTGTGTGTGTGTGTGTGTGTGTGTGTGTGTGTGTGTGTGTATGTGTGCATGTGTGTGTGTGTGTGTGTGTGTGTGTGTGTGTGTGTGAGCAAGTGTGCATGCTTGCAAATGTGTATGTGGTCGATTGCATTAACATCTGCATGCAAGGATGAATGTATAGGACATAAAGTAAATTCCAAAGCAAAATAAAGAACTAACAAATTATAGGTCGAGTGTTTGGGAGACTGGGAAGTTGAGGAGAGGGGGGTGGGGTGTGAGAGGGTATGCAGACACAATGACATGGACATATACAGCATTACTATCAGTAGCCCCCCTTGCCCACTCGTTAGGTTATGTTATTGTTCATAAGTAAATGACTCAAACTTTCCCATCACCAGAGCAACATTATGTGTGTGTGTGTGTGTGTGTGTGTGTGTGTGCGCTTTTCTAGCAATTCTCAGCAACCAGAGCGTTATCCTTTATTTAACAGACTGAAATACAGAACATTTCTCAAAGTTCTTCTTCTTCTTCTTCCTAAAATACTGGTTCACTCAAAAATGAGTAGGTCACCAGCGCGATGTTAAAGTAGACTAATCTATATTCACAAAAAAAATCATGGCACACCTTCATTAATCAATCAAATCTATCAACCTCCCTCTCTCTCTCTCTCTCTCTCTCTCTCTCTCTCGCTTTCTCACTCACTTTTACACAGAGACATGCGTGCATGCATGTGTATGTCTTCCTTGAGGACATGCCCACTTTCAAAATCTCTCTCTCTCTCTCTCTCTCTCTCTCTCTCTCTCTCTCTCTCTCTCTCTCTCTCTCTCTCTGTGTCTCTGTGTAAAAATGTGCTTAGACCGTGCTGCTCTTTTATATCAATTCCTCCCTTCGCTTCAGGCTTATTGACAGCGCAATATAACGATGTGGTGAAACTTTTACAATTCATAGGAACCAATAACAGAATGTGTACAATGATACAGGGGGAGGATGACAGGCACAGAAGACAGATAGAATGAAACAGACAAACAGAAAGACAGACAAAGGAACGAACAGAAAAAGGAGAGTGGCAGGCAGGTAGACGGACAGTATGCAGACCAGTCCCAAGAGTAAATTATCAAAAGAGCATATACTGAATAGATATACAGGAATCACATACATCATAGACATATGGTACACGAATACATACATCCACACAGCAGTTGTATATATACATACATCCACACAGCAGTTGTATATATACATTCTAACACTGTCTATGCTCTAAACGCTACATTTTACTCTTAACAAGAAGTGTATTTCTTCCAATATCTTATTTTGTCATTCTTCATTTACATTCAAGATGCACTTTACTTCAGTATTTTATTTTGACATTCTTTGTAAACGTTCAAGTAACATTTAAGATACACTGACTTTTTTTTGCTGATAAGAGTAAGTAAGGAGTCTTGGCATCAATGTATCTGATACAATTGTATATATATATATATATATATATATATATATATATATATATATATATATATATATATATATATATATATATATATAGGTTTATTTTATCCCATTGCGCAAAAACACTGGATTTCTTTCGAGTGACAGTCTATGCAGGTGAGTGACTTGGTTTTCTTTATATTACTTAAAAACAAAATACATGGACTGCTTTTCATTTCCCAGCTTTTCCTGTGACACACAAAAATAAAATAAAAATAATAAAAACCTCACTGTGTGAAATTAAACCAAAGTTGAAACAGAACGTAACCATTCAATCAAGGACTTAAAAAAATTATCCAATGATAGTGATGCCAACACACATTCGTCTGTCCATTCTTTCTGTCTTTCTACCTTTCTTTCTTTTTCCCTGAAATAAAAACTTGAAGACGTCCTCTTCTGCAAACTGTACTTTTTGCCATGACAATTTTTTGCCAGCCATCACGACTTGTACGTTCCAGCCTCATCTCTTCTCTGCCCTATTGTGCTGGGATTTGCTCTTGCGTGGAATTCGTAGTCTGTGCTAGTCACACAGAGCAACCAACAGCCCCCACCCCACCCCCACCCCTCCCGACAGCATCAGCAGCAGCTACTGCTAATTTCAATCGTCTTCTGGAAGACCTGTTGGCCTAGTATGGCATCATTTGTTCTAAGGTCTGGGGTTGGATTCCCATCTGGAAAAGCGTGGTTGGACAAGATTTTTCTCTTGGGATTGTACAACTGTGCAGACTCCATCACACTCCTAGTCTGTTCGATGACACTTTAAATCAAAGTCCCATGCATGAATGCTTGCATACAAAAACCTTGGGCATTACTATTAAGAGTACTTATATAGTGCCTATCCCCAGCCAGAGTCCAAGCTCTAAGCGCTTTACTATCCACATTCTTGTTCACACAATGGGCTGCCTACCTGGGTAGAGCCGACTGAGGAGCTGCCTGCTGGCGATTCATTCAGTCATTTCCCCATGTCATTCAGTCAATATTGTTCATTTAATTTAAATGTGGTAAATCCTATTCCATCTTTTAAATAAACCATGGTGTGCTGGAAGGATGGGGGGTGATAGGAAATTAAACATATGCACACTGTCTACATGATATTAAACATATGCACACTGTTTTCATGTTTACACATCATCCTTGACGATGGAATGGGAATTCCTTAATGGTGTGATTTAAATGGGGTCACCTGGGCAAAACTCTCACCAATGCTAAACCCTGGAGTAGCCTAAGAATAAATAAATAAAATCAGTCGTTTTCTGAACCATTTCAGCGGTATTCTGCAATTAAAAGTAGTGGACACACACATGCACGTGTGCGTGAACATTCTGCAATTTCCTGCAGGGGCAGCAGTGATGAATTTATTTCTTTCTGCGTACGCAGGCTGATACTCCTGCGGACACTGCCTGTATAGCCAGGCAATGGAGTTTTGTGTGTATGACCGTTTTTTATCCTGCCATTAAGGCAGTGACGAATAAAATAGTGTATTACACCAATAAACTGGTGCCCGACTGCATGGGTGCAACTAGTAGATTTGTAAAAACTTGAAAGGCAGGGTCCAGGGGCAGTCTAGGCCCTGGCGGGGTACAGGGGCAGTGCCCCTGTCGGGGGCAGTTGGAAGCTGGAAAAAAAAAGTCAAAGAAGGCAAATGAAAGGTTCTCATTGAATGTAAAGTGGAAAATCAGGCCTGAATTAAAACTAAAAATTCATTAACAGACACACAAAACACAACTAAAATGCAACTTCCTGAAGAAAATCAAACATCACATTTTTTCTCTAATTTTTAGTTTCAAATTTAATCTACATATACTTTTATACCTTTTAATCTCCCTTACACTGTAGATTGTATTCTGAAGTGAAGAAGGACTCAAGATTGTCTTCTTAAGCCACTATGATTTATACCCCTGACTTTGAAGTCACTTAAAAAAAACTAGAGCTTCTGCATATGTATTTTTGGCAGACGGCCAAGATACACTTGGTATAAGAAGCCACAATACAGCTACTCTAGAGATACAGTCTTAGCATTCAATTTAAAATCGCCACACAAGAGGAATGAAGTCACTGTAAAAATCTGCTGTCACTATTTGAAATGCTCTGAAATCTTTAACCTTTACCAGCCGAGTCGTCCAATAGTGGACGACAGGATTTCTCTCCCTTGAGCCCAGTCGTCCAATAGTGGACGACAGGATTTCTCTCCCTTGAGCCGAGTCGTCCAATAGTGGACGACGGGAACATAAAAAATTCCTGCACTTTCCATGAAATGGTCCAAGGGAAAAAACCTCTGTAACTAGTCTTGGGATGTTGGAACGAGTTGTCGACCATACTTTCAGTGGCCTAGTGTGAACTTGGCTGACTCCACGACCTTTGGAACAAAGCACAGAGAGCCCGACCACGCGGCACGCGGCACGTTTCCTGTGTCGGAAGAAATCTCGGTCAGGCGAAGGGATGCTAACAATTTCTCGTGCAATGAAGTGCTTGAAATCGTATTACAAAGTGGATCTGGTGATGATTGGAGTTGAGTGTTTGTTCTTTCCTGTGACACCTAACACAAGACCGTCAGTTGTTGTAGAGCTACCGTAAAAATAAATTAAAAAGTGGCCAAATCTGTGCGTCAGCAGGGAATTATCGCTGTGCACGGCGCACGGCGCCACGGAACGAGCGCGTGCGCCGCGCTCGTCTGGAAAGAATTAAACAAATGGAACAAAAAGCAACCCGTGGCATATCCATCTTCTGTGGCCAAAGGCCAAACGCTTCGCCATTTGTATCCTTTTCCATCAGCCATTCCCATCGCCATCAATTCTGCACGCCTTTCTACACCTCCTCTAGTCTTGAGACATCGCCTTTTGTCAAAAACATACAGCCCTGATGTGGCCCTCTGCGGTCGGCTGGGCTATAAGCAACATTATCCTGTCAAAAACAGCATTGTATCAATTGTTCCCCTGTCACGCTAAGGTCTCCAGCATCAACTTTCAGTTTTGCATATGCATATGTCTGTGCTGTCAGGTAAATCTGAAGGAAGTGGAACACTTCATACCTCCAGCATGGAAGAGCGAGAACTGAGCACATGGAAAACTTGGATCGGAATTCAAACAAATAGCGGAACTGCTGTACAATTTAAACTATTCTGTAGCATGCCTTGAATTCAACAGTGAACAACAGACGATCCCTGAAAGTAGGCAGCTCTGGTCACAGCAACATCATCAGGAAGTATGCCACTTAGAGACGGTGTATGCACATGAGTGAATGTAAGCGATTCTTACATTTTTTCCTACGAATATATGTTTCTTACAATGTGTACTGGAATCAACTGGAGTAATACTCAGGTAGTATGCAGCAGAATAACCGCCCCCCCCCCCCCAAAAAAAAATATTATATACATTTTTTTTTCCATTTGAACAGGCATAACAAGCATTTAGTAACAAAAATAATCATCTAAAATCTGAGAGATCTATTATTTAGAACCTACAAAAGACATTCTAATATTGACTGGAATCTTAATACAGTGACAAAATATGCACATAACAATTACATATATGTACTGAATGAGCAAAACAAATGCAAAATGAACTGCATTCCTCTTTTAAACATAAACAATTTAAGGTGCTGAATCATCATATGATTTATGAAGTTTACTGCTTCAAGAAAAGAGAAAAAGAAAAAAAAATCTGGAGATTCAAATGGGAACAAAAGACAACTCTCTATAAGTCAGAGAATACTTAGTCTCTTGATACATTTCATTTGAAAGGGTGCAAAACAGGAAAGAATTGTGTGTGACATATGACAAAGAAAGAGATCTGAAATCTTATCATTATCATATTATTACAGCAAAAACAGAATGTGAACTGCATAAACAAACCGACTGTAAATAAAATTGAATTAATAACCAACTTACCAGAATACAACAAAGACTTAATTCTTGACATACCAAGAGATGACAAACTGGATGCTTGTTAAGCTGTCTTTGCCTTTAAATATTCTGCCTTTTTTTCTTTTTTTTTCTCAAAAATTGTCCCCATATCCTCTGACTATGAGGTGACCCATTTTTATTCTGTCATTTTGTGAATTCGTCTGCTACAGTGATCATACACAACTTCTTTTAAAACAAGTGTAGCTTCGTTCATGCTCATAATGAGGCACAAACATCAAACTGAAAATTCTACGTAACTTAAAGTTATGCATCTTTCTACATGAGAACTAAAAGTTACTGAATTTCATCTGGTCCTCCTAGGCTCATCAAAGACTTCAATTCACATTTAAAATTATTCCACGATCATTATGACCGTCATACTAATCCAAGGTCATTTTGCACGCAGACAGGCAGACAGTGCCGAGCACAGTAAAGCCCCTAGAAATGACTGCACAGAAATCCATGAAAAACAAATCAGATCTTCAGAGGCAAGAGCTCTTTGCTGGGAGGCAACTCCACTGTGAGCAGAGAAACACACTGCTCCCTCAAAATACTTGTCTTCAAAGGGAGGCTTTCTTCAGAAGGCGTTGAATGAATCGCCTCGCCTCGCATCGCGTTACAAGCCCCTCCCTCCCCTTCATCCCCCCTTTTCATTGCACTGTACGAGCTTGCAGTATCAGAATAGTAATGAAGACAGAGAGCTTCATGCATTCTGAAGAGACACTGCTCATGATCGACGCAGATGATGTCATCTTCCCACCATTCTCTTCTGTTATAATAGACCTCTCCATTCCTGTCAGCCATCCTTGGGCCTGTGAACGTAGTTCAGCCCATCACAAACCCCGATGTACCTAACCAAGCAAATGGTCTGCACCAGCATCCCCCCCCCCCCCCCCCGAGAGAAATAAAGTGTTATTTTCTTCACATTTCCAAAGCCTACAACAAGGCTTGAAGACGGCAAATTATGGATGAACATATGTGGCACACACTGCGATCGGTTGATGTCATTACTATACAGGGAGTATCGATGTATATGTGTGCATGGTGTGTGTGTGTGTGTGTGTGTGTGTGTGTGTGTGTGTGTGTGTGTGTGTGTGTGTGTGTGAGAGAGGGAGAGAGAGAGAGAGAGAGAGAGAGAGAGAGAGAGAGAGAGAGAGAGAGAGAGAGAGAGAGGGGGGGGTGTGTGTAAGATAAGATAATGTTGCTTATAGCCCAGCCGACCGCAAAGGGCCACATCAGGGCTCTGTGTGTGTGTGTGTGTGTGTGTGTGTGTGTGTGTGTGTGTGTGTGTGTGTGTACATGTGTGCATGCCCGAGAGTGTGTGTGTGTGTGTGCATGCCCGAGTGTGTGTGTGTGTGTGTATGCCCGAGTGTGTGTGTGTGTGTGTGTGTGTGTGTGTGTGTGTGTGTGTGTGTGGTGTGTGTGTGTGTGTGTGTGTGTGTGTGTGTGTGTGTGTGCGTGTGTGTGTGTGATGTGTGGTGTGTGTGTGTGTGTGTGTAGCGAGTGTGCATGCATGTGTGTGTGTGTGTGTGGTGCGAGTGTGTGTGTGTGTGATGTGTGTGTGTGTGTGTGTGTGTGTGTGTGTGTGTGTGTGAGTGAGCGGTGTGCATGCGGTGTGTGTGTGTGTGTGTGTGTGTGTGTGTTGTGTGGTGTGGTGTGTGTGTGTGTGTGCTGTGTGTGTGTGTGTGTGTATGTGGTGGTGTGGGTGTGCATGCTGTGTGTGCACTGTGACTGTGTGCTTCGATAAAGGAGGTGGTGGTGGATATATATTCATGAGAATGATCTCATTCTCTTTTACTTCACCTGGAAGATTGAGAGAGGAGATGAGTGGAAGAGAGAGGAGGAGAGAGAGAGAGAGTATCAATGCAGTTAGTTTTTGTATTACTACTGGTATGCACTTGAATACCATCTGTGTCAATCTAGTTTGTGTCATATTCATATTCTTTTTTGATGGAAAACCTTGGAGTTTTCATCCCACTCCCTTTCGATGACAACTTGTTCAAAGAATTAATATCTTAACATAGAAAGACCACTCTTAACTCTTTCTTGTTTCCTTCCATTCTATTGTATTTCTTTCAGTACCTTTGTTGTTGTTGCTGTTGTTCTTACCAAGTGAACAACTGTTGGTTATCAGTTGTCTCCCCGCTCACTCCGTTCTCTCCCTTTTTCTCTCTCTTCCCCTGTCTCTCATCAATTCTCACTCTTCAGTCCTCAGTTCTTACTCTCTTACCCTATCTCCATCTTTCTCCCCCTTCCCCCTTTTTTTCTGTCCATTTCACACACTGTTGTTCTTTCTGATGCGATGCCAGGTGTGGAGAGGTCTATCGCACTTGTCTCCAGTTCAGTGTCTCTTCACCAAAATTTGAAATTTGCATAAAATGATCGATGCGATTCTGGTCTTGAACGAAATATGTACACAAAGGTTGCCAGCAGGATATACAGAACCTTCAACTACATTCTTAATACCATGATTCAGGACAACTTCTTTAGAATTATAAGAAACATCATCAACTAAAAAAAAAAGAAAAAAAAAAAAAAGGTGGATTTGTACATGAAATTGTCAGCAGAAACGAGAAGACAGTATAATAGTACAGACGTACGTTGGATGCCAGAGAACAAGCCCAAACACAGGAGTAACTGATGAGTCAGGAGAAATAACTTTGTCGGAATGGTTGCCGACACAGCAGGAGAGTGCACAGTGTCTGCGACTGTCAACAGACTGGAAGAGAAAAAAGTATCAAACCTGCACCACCACATCCATATTCCGGCCCTGCAAGAGAAAACTTCCCCTGAGAAGAACTCTCCCTGGGAACAAAAAATATCCCTTCTCTATTCTCTTCTCTATAATTTTTCTTTGTTTAAATACAATGTAAGCTTAGGTATAAACCTGATTTACATATTTTTTGCCACAGAATTCTAATGTAACTGAAATGTGATTCTCGAATATGAATGAAAACCCTACAATCTGTGTGTGTGTGTGTGTGTGTGTGTGTGTACAACCCACAAATAAAAACAAAACATAAAATATATCAATTAACATGTGAATAACAAAACAATACTATAAACTAACCGGTAATATATTTTCAAACCTTCATGATTTATCATCTACATACTGCAACTGCTGTTTTTTTAAAAATAAAATTTAGTTCAAAATAATAACAACCTTTCTAAGATAATACATTAAGATCTCATACAATTTATGCATATAATAAAAGACTAAACACTGAAGACGCACTGTTGTTTGTTGTGATGATGATGACATCATACAATGCAGGGAATGAAAGAAATTAATTGTTATACCACACAGTCCTCTGGTTCCCATTCATGCATACAGTAACTAATACACATCCACTGTAACCCATCTCCACACACACACACACAAACTCACCACACACACACTCGCATACAACACAATGAGCATTACTAAGCAGAAAATAGTCTGGGTCAGTCATTTAAGGACACACACTGTATACAAAAAGAAAGGTTAGTGCAATACCTGCCATCATAAACCATTTCATTTCAATATAAACATGTCCGACTTCTTTGAAAGCAACCCAAACTTCAACCAAACCAGTTGTTGTTTTTTCCCCTAAGCACAGTCTAAACCACTTTTCTCACTCACTTTTTTTTTCTTTTTGATTCTTTATTTCTTCGATGAATCTTTCAATATCACCTTCATTTTGAAAGTGGAACTTCTAAACGCTTATTTGTATTTATAATTTCAAAACTTCTCCTTCCAGTTCATGTCAAACCTTACAATACAAAAAACCCACCATTTTTCTTTCATGTGAAAGATACTGCCATGCAAAATGCAGGAATATGTTCGTTTCTAGCTCACAGTGCGCAAAAATTAAAGGGCAAGTGGCCTTCCACTGAAAGAAGGGAGACAACAATTCCAGAACATGCCCATTCTGTCTGACACACGACAATGGCTTTAGTAGCATGACATTTCTGTTTCAGGGAGGCCAGAAATGGCACAGTGAAAAAAAATCAACAACAAAGATGTTTCTTGCACTATCTCTATCAGTGTGGGAAAGAACAAAAATCACGCAGACTACAAGTATTTCTCGACAAGCTAAAATACAGATATAGAACTTAAAACTATATTGCTAAAAAAAAAAATTGTATATAATGATTTTCTTTCCAAGTGGCACCCTTACATGCCAACGTTAGCAGACCCAGACTGAATTATGAATGATCATGACATTGTACATTATATTAGTATCGATATGATTATAGCTCCCCAGAACCATTACATTGCCTAAAACAGCCCCATTGGATTTTGTACAGAACCTTTAAAAACCAAAATATGTAAACTTCCATAATACACTCGGCTTGCCTCGTGTGCTCTCTCTCTCTCTTTCCTCTCTCCGTCTCGCTCTCTCTTTACCACATAAAGATGTTTTAATCTTTTGTCTTCAAAATGAAAAATGGTATTATGTTTGATACGTCTGTTTGTTTTTTTTTCTCTACCATTTTTTTTTGGGGGGGGGATTTTCCATTATGTGGCACTATATGAACTTACTTGAATACAAAAAAAGAAGAAAAAAAGATGTTTCTTAACAATCCCTGATATAAATAAAAAATAAGAAAATGTTCTCTACAGAAGTCTCATCAGTTGTCCACTTCATCTTAACAGTCTGCTGTTGTAACTCTCACTCGCTATACACTCCATTACCGTCTGTCGTGGTAATTCTCACCCAGTCATGTTGAACAACTCCCTCACCCAGTCTGTCACAGGAAGTCTCACCCACTAGCATCTCCATCCGCACCATTCGATCTGATCCCCATCACACAGCGCCTCCCCCCCCCCCCACCCCCCCACCCTAGTTCAACCTGTGACAGGACAAAGAAGGGAACTATCAGTACAGGGTCCTTAGGAGAAAACCCACTACCAGAGACACTGCCGTCATTCTGGTGGTGCCGAGTGATGCCTGCTCTGTGCCAGCATTATCAGGACGCAATCTACCGAGAGCCCCTGTTGACTTTGGTAACAGCCTATTTACGTGGCCAGAGTGACTGAACTTCCGCCTTCAGAGTGTGCCGCTGCGTTCATTCAGCAAGTCCCCATCAAACCGCTGACGAGGTTCCTGGCTTCATCTTTGGTTGTACATCAGCGAGGTACGATCAGCGTTTCAGACCCATCTCAGAGCAAGGTATATTCATATGCTTTTCCTGTAAGCTAAGAGGGTCGCCATACCTCCAGTAAGAATTTTCAGGGGTATGGGTGGAACTGAAACGAGTACACAGATTTCTTTTTCAATGACAAAAGTTCCGCTTGCGTCGCCACCATGGAAGCTTTCACACTCAGATGAGGTGAAAGTTTGAAAGGGAGCTTACTTTCATGAACAGTCATCTTCTGGCATTTTCATTGTGTGAGTGAGTGAAACTCAGTAACCGACAGTCTTGTGGCTTGAGGGGGAAAAAACAACTCATATCTTGCAAATGTATTGGAGCGAATGAAATTTTGTTCAAACAGCATAATCCTACAACTTTCTATCACTACTTGTTGAAACCTCTGGAAAATAAAGTTGTATGTATTCTTATCCCTTTCATGATTTTTCTCCACAGGATTTTTGGCCTCGAAGGGTACTACAGCCCCATTTCTAGTTGACCTCAACCACTGACAATGTGTAAACACTAAGCCAAATATCTTTGTTATCAACTAAAACCACAACTTACTGCAGCAGACTTTGCAGTAGAATATTTATTCTTTTTGTTTCTCTACACATGCAGTCAAATGTTTGATCTTCTTTTTTATCTAGATATGAAAGAAAATGCTGGAAAAAAATCAGAAGAAAAAAAAAACGCACACACACACACACATACCACCTTTGAGACATAACTGTTACATGTCATTAGAATCAATCAACATATCTAAATATGATTTCTGTCAAAGATAAACAAAATCAAAAGATTTCAGAGTAATACCTATAAGCATGTTCGAACCATCTACCAGCAAATTGTGTGCCTGTACACACATGTGTAATTGGAAGGGAGGGCGTTTTTTTTAGGGCTGTTGTCTGAGGTGACAGACTGGTGTTGGGTGTGTACCCACACTGTTAAATTTGTTATCACATTTCTGAAGTGTGGTGTGTGTATCGTAACTGCTAACTTATAATCACATTTCTGCAGTGTGGTGCGTGTATCGTAACTGTTAACTTATAATCACATTTCTGCATTGTGGTGTTTGTATCGTAACTGTTAACTTATAATCACATTTCTGCAGTGTGGTGTTTGTATCATAACTGTTAACTTATAATCACATTTCTGCAGTGTGATGTTTGTATCATAACTGTTAACCAATAATCACATTTCTGTAGTGTGGTGTTTACATTAAAACTGCTACTTATCACAGTTCTGTAGAGTGGCATGTGTACCCACACAGGTTAAACAATCTCAGCAATTGTGTTATATGGTGTATGCACCCACTCTGTTTACAAATAATCACATCTCTGTAGTACTGTTATGTGTCAATACCCTGCTAAACAATAACAACATTTGGTCAGTGTTGTCTGTACCTGCACTCTTAACTAATAAACACTTTTTTGTTTCCTTGGGAGGGATCGTGCAAAGGAAGAACGTCTCGAGTCTTGCTGATTGCTGCCGTAAACAATTCCACAGCATTGCGTTAGGTGACAGTGATGAGGAACAACAGGTGGGAGAAGGGAGATCATCGGGGGAACACAGATGCCACATGAGGAACACTTGGCACAGCTCAGGCATCTTTCATCTGCTCCTACAGTCACGCTCCACCGACACTGTCCTTTCTACACAGTGTTAACCGCTGATCTACTGAACACATGTTAGACTAGAAACTTGCTGTGCTATCCACTTAAATACACTTCTTAAAAAAAAAAAAACCACACACACATACACACACACAAAATGGTTAGAAGGAATGTCCACAGACTGCCTGCAAAAGTTAACGTATTGTAGGAAACGAGAATGTGAACCAGGTGCTTCTACAGAAAGAAGTGCCATCTACTACCTACATGACACGTGCAGAATCTACTCTGTGCAACGCAGAACTGGAGATGACAGCGCTGGTCAGACTGTTCAACGCTCTGATATTCTACATCTTTTTTTGCAGTTCTCTGTGCGGTGAGCAGAACCAGACATCAAAGGCTCCAGTTCGACCACAAACAACCCGTTTTCCCCCCTACCTCCTTCATGATCGCACTCGGAGAAAACAAAAACTTGCTTCCTGCCTAAAGACCTGTTTACCCTTAAGATGAGACTGCCTTTCTTTTCCACAAAAATGATATTTTTTCGGTAGATACGTGTATTCTAATGGGATACTGCAATGGTTGGCAATGTCACATTTGTAAACATGGGCAACAGCCGGCCAAAGCTGTTTTTTTTTTACAACAGCTGCTGCAAATGCACAATTTACCTGACAGAGCGTTTGTTTTATCACTGGCATATATCAAGAGACACTTCTGCTCTGCTGCTGCTGTTTCCTTTTCTTTTCCACTGTAACAACATCGCCACTCATATTTTTTCAGCATATTTAAGAAGCTGACTGAATTGGACGAAATTTTGAGCAAGCATATTTAGTAAGAGTCATTCCATGAAGGTTAAACCATTTGACTTGGCACACCTTGGAAGTGGTTACAAACCACAGGTGCTATGATCACTAAAGAACTTGACTCTGTTCGTATTTTTCTTTGCCTCTCTTTCTAGTTTTACTGTTTACCATACTTGTCACACTTTCTCTGCACCAGAGAAATAAAAATCTACAGAACAAAGGGAAATCATAAACAGGCCTGCATCTAAAATTCAGAACATAAAAAAAGCCTGGTTTACAACAACAATCTATATAATTCACTGGCCTGTAAGGTCTTCACATCCCAAGCATGTTATCATGCAAGACCACACACCATCTTTTATACTGGACAGAACAAATAAATTACACCTGCCACCATGATGCAGTGGTTAATACTGTGCATTCTGGGCTGGATGGTCATGGGTTCCATTCCTCATCTTAACTATCTATTTGTGATCTAGCTGCAAAGTGAGACGACTGCCGGCGGAAATCTAAACAAATCTTAAATAAATGTTAGCGAACCGCCAAGAGAATCGTGGACAAACGAGTCACAAGACAAAACACTATATAACTCTGTGTCTGTATCTCTTGGGCTTGGTTGATACCACGATATATTCATGAAAGAAAGCATAGTGTTCAGCTCTGTCATGTAGTCTTTGATCAGAATGCAGCTTGACAGTTTTATCATCTTCATCGATCAGCATAAAACACGTCTCAAATTCTGTGGCCCTTCATGCCCTGGTTGGTCTACTGGTGACCTTAATTTCATGATAATCCACACAAAACACTACTGGATTATCATGTAATCATGAAATTAAAGTTGTAGAGCATGATAACATGCTTGGGATGTGAAGACTTCACAGGCCAGGGAATTATATAGATTGTTTTGTCTTGTGACTCGTTTGTCCACGATTCTCTTGGCGGTTTGCTAACATTTATTTAAGATTTGTTTATCTATTTGCGAGTTCTGGGGACCCTGACAACTTCTACCTAGAGCCGAGTTTGCCATGGACTCCAATGCGGAGACTGTCACTACACATAAACAGCAAAAGTAGATTTACTGGACCATCAGACGAATGCAACAAACATACAAGAAAACAGATGCAATGCGTTTCGACCTACTGGTCTTCTTCAGGCATGACAAACGGCATTAAAAACATCGAACATCAAGTTCACCCACAACTCGCATTTTCCACCGAGATAAAAAAGATATGCAACTACGAGGTCATGTTTTGAATGTTGTTTGTCCTGCCTGAAGAAGACCGACAGGTTGAAACGTGTTGAGTCCGGGTTTTTTTGTTTGTTTGTTCCATTTGTTTGGCAATCCCGAAACTCTGCGTTAGCTTATGCTTCAATGGCCGCCTGCAGTCACCCGCTTTGAAACCAACCTAAAACCACATGGATGACTTCCATCCACTTAACAGATGTGTCTCTAAGACTGCTGCTCAAATTTACTGACCAACACTGCATATGTCTGTATCTCTTGGGCCTGGTTGATACCACGATAAATTCATGAAAGAAAGTGTTCAGCTCTGTCATGTACTCTTTGATCAGAATGCAGCTTGACAAAACCCTCTTTATCATCTTCATCGATCAGCATAAAACACGTCTCAAATTCTGTGGCCCCTCATGCCCTGGTTGGTCTACTGGTGACCTTAATTTCATTTTCCTCTCTATGTCTGTACCCTTGGTGAGGACAGCAAAATTATTCATCTACTGTAGTATTTCACTTCATTTAAATCACTTCACTACCATCTTCAACTGTAACTCTACACATGAACTTCTGAAGTATCACAAATTACAGTCCTAATTAAAGTATAAATGTTACCTACTGGGTGGATTTGCCTCTTATACAGTCACAGAACATTAAAAGTTTATCTACAATAAACCATAAGGGTCAGACCCAAACAAAACCACAGAAATCAAGGAACATGGTACGTTTCACTGGATTTCCTGTGCCTTGACAAGTGGATGACTATTATTCCAATCTTTTTTTTCTACTTTGTTTCTTTATCATAATACATCCAGATAAATGCTTCTGATTTTTCTATTCTCAAAATATGCATTCTTTTGTATAAATTTCGTCATGTTTGACCACTTTCATCCTTATGCTTTCAAAACAATGAAATTTACATGTCATTTGATTTCCTTTCCATAAAAACATAAGAAGCATTTTCAAAGCTTTTTTCAACCACTCTTTAAACAGCTGAAATTAAAAGTTCTTTAAAACAGGTAGAAATCAAAAGTTGATTGAAACTTAAGAAAAACTAAGTGTGTTCAACTTCTTCCCACAGAAGAATTAACCCACTTGAGAGACGAACATGTTCAGCTTCTGAAAAGAAACAAGAGTAAAAGTGCCGTAGCTCACTCACACTGGTGGTCACCCCTCCCATTTTCAGTGATCAACATAACAAGGTCCGTCTCTTTTCCTTCAAAAGCACTGAACGGTCTGACCACGCCTTACACAGCGATCAGTGGACAGTGTGCGTCTATGCGACAATCATTTCAGCAACACAGTTTCACTCGCTCACTCTACCATCAGAAACATGCAGCACGTACATGAAATTTCTGCGTGTAAAATCAACCTGGTCTTCATACGGTGGACAAAAACAAGACTAGTCATGCTCTACAACTTTCTGCTTCCCTTGCCGTATCCACCGACACATGTACTGTGGAAATATTTCACACAAAACACTACTAAATTAACAACAGAATCTGTTTTCACGGAAGATAATCATGTCAGGCTGAAATCTGACCTTACAACCTTTGTCAGTGTTCTTTTCTTTGTTTTAAATCTCTTTTCTAACATCAAACATTACTGGACTTAAAAGGTAACATCGATATGAAAACGTAATCTATATAAATGACACGAACAGGAAAAAACATCTGCACTTCAAACAGTAAACTAAACAAACGTATGCGACAAGTTATTAAAACAACCAAGGTGAGGCTGGGAAGGGACTGAAAGGGCTACGAGTGGAATCGCTCTTACATCATACTCCTGTCCAAAGTCATGAAACAAAGAGAGCAAAGGTGAAGGTCAAACACACGCCATAGCAGATACACAGCTGAGAGCTACATAGCCAGAGTTACTAGCCCTTCCCATGCCCAGCACACACACACACACACACACACACACATACACACACACGCACACAATGGAAGACCCTCCAAACTGATAAATGCATTCATATCATATGAACCTCCCATGACACTCGGTTTTATAACGCTAAAGGAAACAACTACTCGATACCTCTGATGCAAACAGATGAACCTGTATAATTCAGAGACACAAAGCATTCACAGGATAAAATACCATTAAATATTAGCAATGTGATAATACATGTGAATAAATGTTACTTCTTTCCAGCTAAATTCCTGAGTACATAGCACTGAAATTCAGATTACACATAATGATGCATATCATATACAACAGGCCTGCTTTTAATTGAAGCAGACAAGCAAGCATTATGCTGACAGTAGTACTCTGACGTTTAAACAGCTGCACATTATGAGTCCAAATGGAATATTATGTACAGATTATGAGTCCAAATGGAACATTATGTACAGATTAAGAGTCCAAATGGAATATTATGTACAGAGAGAATATGAAATAAAAAATCAAGATAAAAATTTACGATAATACGAGTGTAACACACAGATTAAGAACAAGAACATGCAAACAAATATGCATGCCTGAACACATAAACACAAGAAGTAAAACATGTACATATAAAACTCTTCCTTGAAGCCGATAAACTTTTAACATTTACACTATTCTGAAGTATCAATACAAATGCAACAAAATACAGGGAGAAAATAAAATAAAAAGCGATACATCTGAAACAATCAGAATACAATACACATATTAAAAACAAAAACATGCAAACAAATATGCATGCATGAGCACACACACACATAAACATATAAAAATTCTTCATAAAAGCTGATAAACTGAAGATAATCTTCACCATCAGTGAACAAAGGCAGGATACTTACAACAAATAACCGAACCTATCAAACGATAAGGCCCAAACAACAGTAGAACAAGGAAAAGTGGCAGGAAATTATTTTTTAAAAAAAAGAAGAAAAAGTTTACAAAATTCAAATGTTTAAAACACAATAATTCTACACAACTTGCTCAGTTGCAAACACATGAGCGCGTGCACACACACAGAGGCTCGTATGCACACACACACGTTCACAAGCACGCACGCACACACACACACACACACTCACATGAGTTACCAATACCTTTCTTTGCAATATCCCCACGACTGACTGATTTCAATTACAAACACGTAGAATACACCATCATAAAGCCTTTTGGGAAGATGTTCTCTTAAGCTTTTCCAGTTCTCAACTCGTTCCGAACAACTTACAAAATAACTCATAACATGATGGCTGCCTCACAACTCAGAATAATGGGTGTGGAGTAGACCTTTCAACAAGCGAAATTATTTCCCATAAGGATCATGTTTTCATGCTTGTCTCCCTTGTGCAGTTTTCAGAATATTGAACACGCATTGTTGCTGCACAGGACTTTATGGCTCATTAACCTTAGCGTGTGCACTAGTTTTCTTCAAGGCCACCTAAGCCACAGGACTGAGTTTGTTCTAGCGACCAAATCAGAAACAGGTTAACAGAACAGAACTATGAGAGAGTAGTCATATCAAATATCTTTCAATCGTTCCACATATTTCATCAGCAATGTCTTGAAGATTGCTCGACTGATTTCACTTTAACTTTAACCAGTCAATATTTGCTTTGATTACCTTTCGAAAGTGACAAATCATTTTTACCTTTGTCACGCTTCAGTGTCACAAGGCAAATGCAACTGAACCCTCGCTTCTCAAAACTATCTAGAAAACAAAAAATCACACATAACATTTGGTTGACTTTGACACAGTTGGTAAAAACGAAAGTGATATCAAGTTCTCATAACTGATAAGTCTCAGCAAATTTGACTTACAAAGGCGATTCATTAGAATTGCTCTAACAAGCTTTCACTGACAGGAATGTCTTCCATACTGTTTCTCTTTTTCATTTCTTTTATCATCAATTTCAAAGCACTACAGATTATGGGCACGACAACAAATGTATCAGAAATGATTTCAATTTCCTCATTCATACAGAATTTTTCCCTCAATTATTTATTGCATCAGAAGCATGAAACCTAAAACACAACAAACCACAATAATAACAAAAACCAGCTCTGCAAAAACACCTGCATTCTTAAGTCCCAGTTCTTCTTTTGGCTCGTTAATGTGCTCCCATTCAATCACACACACACACACACACACCACCACCACCACCACCACCACCACCACCACCACCACCACCACCAACAACAACAACAACAAAGGAATACAAGTTTTGTTTTCATTTGAATACAGTCAATGTTTCTGAGAATCATCAAAATAAACTGCAATACACAAAATATGTTGTGACATTCTGACAGGCTTTAAGGTTAGGACTTCGGCTGTTTACCCATGTAAACTACACTTGAAAAATCCAGTAGTTTGACACTGAGCCAAAACTGAAGCCAGTAAGTGGATATTATCTAGGTGAAATTGTTGCTTTTTTTGTTGTTGTTGTTTGATTCATTTTAATGGGAATGGAATTTTCTATATTTCTGCTCTCTCTTTAAAAATTAAAAAACAAACAAGAACTCGCACATTACACAGAAACAGAACCTTGAACATGGATTAACAGAAATAACATTACGCACTCTCCATACATAACACAGAAACTGAAACTTTCAACATAGATTAAAAGAAATAAAATCATGCACTCTCAAAAATAACACAACACACGCAAAAATACACAAAATGATTTATAAACTGGTTTCAAAAACAATTCGCTTACCCATCTTATGCTGCGCGTTTCACTTCAGATTAAAATAAACCAGCATATCAGTTATATTTAACCCACGAACGGGATGCTCAATAACACACTTTAAACTTTCATAATTCACTAAGAAATATGTATATACATCTAAAATCACTCAATTATACCTATCAGCAACACAAGAGTCTTGCACAACCTTCAGATAGTGTTATAAGGACACATCAGCACATGCAAACACATGCAAGTTGGTTAAAAGAACGCATGCAAGTGGGTTAAACATGCAAGTTGGTTAAAATGACGATCATATCTACACCACAAACATGAGGCGAGACAAACCCAACCCCACAAACACAGATAACACAAAAATATGACGTAAACTGCCATTAACACACAACTATGGTGCTATACATGAAAACAATATCGACAAATTTATACCCCCCAAAAAATCGTGGCATGCTTTCACTAAGATTCGGTGACATCAAAAGAAAAAAAAAACATAAACAAAATAACAATAATACAATACTATAATATAATACGAATAAATACACAACCAATTTTTAAACCAGACACAAGCACAGGGAGTGAACGCAAACCCTAAAACAGACACTTCAGCATTTGGACACTGGGAGAGAGGTGGAGATGGAGGGGTGGGGGTGGGGGTGGGGGTCCCAACACCCAGGCGTTTACCTGGAGGTTGGTGCTCTGGTCGGAGAAGGGGGAGCTGAAGAAGGTGGTGATGATGCTCATCACGGTGTCCGTCACGTAGCTCTCCAGCTGCACGTCGGCATGCTTGCGGTCTGTGGTGGAGTTGCACACCTGTGCACAATCCATCAGTACACAGGTAAATTTTCTTCTTTTTTTTTTCAAAGAGTATGCATTGGCTGGCTGTGTGTGCGTGTGTCTGTGTCTGTGTCTGTGTGTGTGTGTGTGTGTGTGTGTGTGTGCGAGAGAGAGAGAGAGAGAGAGAGAGAGAGAGAGAGAGAGAGAGAGAGAGAGTGCATGTGCATGTGCATGTGCGTGTGTGTGTGTGTGTGTGAGAGAGAGAGAGAGAGAGAGAGAGAGAGAGAGAGAGAGAGAGAGAGAGAAAGACAAAGAGAGAGAAAGACGAAGGAATGACAGAAAGATAGAGAGAGAGAGAGAGAGAGAGAGAGAGAGAGAGAGAGAGAGAGAGAGAGAGAGAGGAGAGAGAGAGGTGTGTGTGTGTGTGTGTGTGTGTGTGTGTGTGTGTGTGTGTGTGTGTGTGCATGTGGGTACATAAGAGAGAGAGAGAGTGTGTTTGTGTGTGTGCTCTGAGTGACTATGCTTGAGCCTATACGTTGATATTTTTCACCATGTCAACAGCTGTACAATGCCAGCATAAGCCACAATTGCATTTAAACTAACAATGTGTTTGTTTGTTTTGTAAGAGAGAAGTTCAGATACACTGAAACTAGTGATATGTCAGACAGCTGGAAAGAGCAGCATAACAACCATTCATTTCACTGAAGTCTCCTACCTACAGCCTAAACTCCAAAGACATCACTGGGGAAAATTGCCTTCCATGGACTATACCCAAATGTCAACATCAAACATTACAATCTATTCATTCTGGTCTGGTCTTGACTTCACATCTTGATCAGAATGAATAGATGTGTAATGTTTGATGTTGACATTGGGTATAGTCCATGGAAGTCCATCGGCTTCAAGGAAGAGTTTTAAATGTACATGTTTTACTTTTGTGTTTATGTGTTCAGGCATGCATATTTGTTTGCATGTTCTTGTTCTTAATCTGTGTGTTACACTCGGATTATCGAAATGTTTATCTTGATTTTTTATTTCATATTCTCTCTGTACATAATATTCCATTTGGACTCATAATCTGTACATAATATTCCATTTGGACTCTTAATCTGTACATAATATTCCATTTGGACTCTTAATCTGTACATAATATTCCATTTGGACTCTTAATCTGTACATAATATTCCATTTGGACTCATAATCTGTACATAATATTCCATTTGGACTCATAATGTGCAGCTGTTTAAACGTCAGAGTACTACTGTCAGCATAATGCTTGCTTGTCTGCTTCAATTAAAAGCAGGCCTGTTGTATATGATATGCATCATTATGCGTAATCTGAGTTTCAGGCTTATGTACTCAGGAATTTAGCTGGAAAGAAGTAACATTTATTCACATGACCAATCAAACATTACGCATCTATTCATTCTGAGCAAGATGTGAAGGTCAAGGGAGACCCTGACCAACTATCATGAAGCTACAATCAGCTTTGTGATGCACCGGGATGGAAAACAAGTTCAGATGAGAGAGACAGGCATAAACTATAACGCAATCAGAGACATACCACTCCATGAGTGTCGGAGAAAATGTCCTTCCTAAGGGTGAAAACACACACAGATGTTGGCAGCTAGGATTTCTCTTTCTTCTCTCAACTATGACCCACATACCACTCCCAGATGATGATATGACACAGGAATTCATTATCAGGGAAGGATGCCCCTTCACAGAAATATAATCTGGGCTTCCGGAGGAAAAGCAACAAGTCACGTGAATTCTAAGGCTGGCTCTGTGTGGTTTGCCCTGACTCTGGAAAAGTTTTTACATTTGTTTACAAAATGGTTCAATTTTAATGCAAGTATGAGCCACGAGAGGTCACATTTTGGTCAAACCATAACATGGGTCGTTCATTCAAACAGCTTCTGTCTATCTCTGCCACTTTTGCAGCATCCCTCGCGATGCACAGCATCAGAGTGCGACTTTATTTAGCCCTCAAAACAAGGTAGACACAACAACTGCCAACTCCCATGAGGAAGTTTATACAGGATTTTCTACTGTCTGCAAACATACCAAAAATGCTACCAACGCTCAGCAAACATCACTTCCACTTTTTTCTCTTTTCCAATTTCTTTTTTCCCTGAAAATTTTTTTTTCAGGATTCTCATTTTTACTTTTTTTTTTTTTAACCCAAGAATTTGTGAAGATGTAGGAGCCCTGAATAAGTCACATTTATCTCATACCACCACTGCATCCTAATGGGATGCCATCAATAAGTGTGGTGGGCAAGGTGTGAGAAAAGTGCGTGACCTTTTGTACACATGCATACAGACCAAGAGCATGAGAAACGATCAGTCCTTTGGCGCCCAGCTGAGCTCTGCCTACCATGGCCATGTCGCCCAGGAAGTTCTCAAAGAGCGTCCACATGTGCTTGCTGGTGTAGATCTCCTCATCTCCACCTCTGTGTCCACGTAGCAGTGGTTCAAAAAGTTGATGTAGGCGTCTTCACCTGCAGCAAATCACAGAAATCAGTTAAATGGTATCTACATACATACATACATTACATTACATTACATTACATTACATTCATTACATTACATTACATTACATACATACACACATACACACACACACACACACACACACACACACACACACACACAAAATACATACATACATACATACATACACACACACACACACACACAGCACCAGCTCTGATAAGCTCAATTAAGATTTATAACTGATTTTTCACAGCGTTAACAAGCACAAAATAAACTTGTGAATAAAAACAGTGCCAATGTCTGAAAAAAGATTAAAGTCCCATAGTTTTTTGGCGATATGGGCAGTGACATCACAGGAGACTGTGTCTACGGCACGACATTAGGGAAGGTAGGTCCATCAAGCCAGGGAGTCTGATGTTACAACATGGTATTGAGGAGTGCCTAAAATTACATGAAATTCTCCTTAACTTTTTCTTTTTTTCTTTGAGCTCATTTGTTTTCAGGGTTTCCTTTCAAACTATCAAGCATTCATGTGAGCAAGACACATGCAGACTCACAAAGATTTATGCATTGAACAATAAACCTCTCCCACTCCTAAAAACTATTCAAGTATGTTGGCACACAGCACAGTAGGAAAAACAAAACATCCGGAACGTTACACACACATATACACTGCTACACACGCATTAGCAAAATCAGCATAAAAGAATGGTTACACCTACATCTGCACTGCTACACACACACACACCGACCGACACCCCCCACCCCACCCCTCTCCCCCACCAGCTCACCTCAGGAATGCAGTCTGGGTGGGTGACCACGCGCACAATGTCGTCCAGCGGCAGCAGGGAGTGGCACTTGATCTCCGTGTAGACGTTCTTGCCCTCGGTGCACAAGGCCAGCAACTGAACCAGGTTGATGTGGTACTGCAGGGGGCTGCGGTCGTCCGTGCGGTGCCGCTCCGACCGCATCAGGTCGATCAGGTTCATGAAGGAAACCGCGGTTCGTTGTAGAACAGAAGCACTTCTTCCCCGGCGCTCACCAGCTGACAGACACATGAAGAGTTGTGCAAGGAGGTGGGAACAAAATACCGACCTGTTTACCCCTAAAAATTGCCATCAGTGTACTTTCGGCAAAATGTGTGTGTTTTCAATAAAGGTTGTATACAAATCTTCCAAATTTTGTTAAAAGCAGGAATATGTGGGTGGGGTATGACTCTATATTCCAAATAATGTGTTAAAGTGGTGGGGGGGTATGACTCTATATTCCATAATAATGTGTTAAAGTGGTGGGTGGGGTATGACTCTATATTCCAAATAATGTGTTAAAGTGGTGGGTGGAGTATGACTCTATATTCCAAATAATGTGTTAAAGTGGTGGGTGGGGTATGACTCTATATTCCAAATAATGTGTTAAAGTGGTGGGTGGGGTATGACTCTATATTCCAAATAATGTGTTAAAGTGGTGGGTGGGGTATGACTCTATATTCCAAATAATGTGTTAAAGTGGTGGGTGGGGTATGACTCTATATTCCAAATAATGTGTTAAAGTGGTGGGTGGGGTATGACTCTATATTCCAAATAATGTGTTAAAGTGGTGGGTGGGGTATGACTCTATATTCCAAATAATGTGTTAAAGTGGTGGGTGGGGTATGACTCTATATCCAAATAATGTGTTAAAGTGGTGTGTGGGGTATGACTCTATATTCCAAATAATGTGTTAAAGTGGTGGGTGGGGTATGACTCTGTATTCCAAATAATGTGTTAAAGTGGTGTGTGGGTATGACTCTATATTCCAAATAATGTGTTAAGTGGTAGGTGGGATATGACTCTATATTCCAAATGTGTTTTAAAATGGTGGTGGGGTATGACTCTATATTCCAAATAATGTGTTAAAGTGGTGGGTGGGGTATGACTCTATATTCCAAATAATGTGTTTTAAAATGGTGGGTGGGGTATGACTCTATATTCCAAATAATGTGTTAAAGTGGTGGGTGGGGTATGACTCTATATTCCAAATAATGTGTTAAAGTGGTGGGTGGGGTATGACTCTATATTCCAAATAATGTGTTAAGTGATGGGTGGGGTATGACTCTATATTCCAAATAATGTGTTAAAGTGGTGGTGGGGTATGACTCTATATTCCAAATAATGTGTTAAAGTGGTGGGTGGGGTATGACTCTATATTCCAAATAATGTGTTAAAGTGGTGGTGGGTATGACTCTATATTCCAATAATGTGTTAAAGTGGTGGGTGGGTATGACTCTATATTCCAAATAATGTGTTAAAGTGGTGGGTGGGGTATGACTCTATATTCCAAATAATGTGTTAAAGTGTGGGTGGGGTATGACTCTATATTCCAATAATGTGTTAAAGTGGTGGGTGGGGTATGACTCTATATTCCAAATAATGTGTTAAAGTGGGGGTGGGGTATGACTCTATATTCCAAATAATGTGTTAAAGTGGTGGGTGGGTATGACTATATTCCAAATAATGTGTTAAAGCAGTGGGTGGGTATGACTCTATATTCCAAATAATGTGTTATAAAGTGGTGGGTGGGGTAGGGTGGGAGTGGGGTGTTCATATTTTTATCTGCCACCACCCGGCAGAAACTGGATGGATATTTGATCGAGTGGCAAATACAGTGAAAACAGAATCTCCCAACACCAATTTCAAGCCTGACTCATTAGTTTACTGTGGCATAAATTCATGCCCCTTTGACCTTTTTCTTTTTTTTTTCCTTAAAGATAGATTTCAGAGCCTTTATCACAGCACTGCTGTACGTGTTGGCATGTTGTCAAAAAAGCAAACGCTTCTGGGTGTGATTTTGCACACAACAGTGTCAAGAGTTGTTGCTCTTTGGTCAAAACACACCAAGACACCACCATGGTCAAACCAGGGAAAATAAACTACCACCCCCCAACGGGGCTGCAGACACCCGCCCTTCCCCCCACCACCCCCCGACACCCAATTTTTGTCTATCGTCCCATCATATTGTTCCCAACCGATACATAAAAAACCTGCCAAAATCACATGGCAAAAAGGGTCAAACACACCCCAGACAAGCTTGGCACTTAAAATTCTTAAAGGGTCCTATTTGGCCGGGGAGCCAACCGGGGCCATTGAAAAAAAAAATCAGCCCCTTTTTTAAAGGGGCCTAAATTTTCGATGCACCGATGCGGGCCGCCCGGGTCTGAAAAAATTTTTCCTCTTTGGGATTCATATCGGTGCATACCCAATTTCCTCCCCTTTGGGTTTTTCTGGGAAAACGAAAACCAAATCCCATAAAAATTGCCCCCGCAACAAAACTCTCACATAGGGAAATTTCCCATTCCTTTTTTCTGAGAATATAAACGTGCTTGGGGGGACAATGACAGGAAAATAAAACACATAAAACGGTGTGATGCCAGACATCATTCCCCCCCCAGGGGGTTTGGGTTGGCTGCCTAACAGGGGAAAATTAAAAGAGTCCAATACACAAAATTTTTTCAACTAGGTAAACCTTTTGGTGTTCTAACCAAAAACTAAAAAGGGAAAAAAAAAATTTTCAGGCCTTGGGGGCCAACGGGTAAAACTTTTCCCACCAATTATGATTCCTTAAAATTCTTCACCAACAGGGCCAAATTTTTTCTCATGCTTTTCTTTTGCATGCGGGGCTGTGTGCGCCATACGGGCGTGTGTGTGTGTCTGTCTGTCTCCCGTATCATGTGGGGCGCATTTGAATGCTGCTACAAGAAACACACACATCATACAAAATCGTGTCGATTGCGGTACATAAATAAAAAAAGGGCCCATGACACTACTTAACCCATCCAAGTTTCCGGGTTTTTTTAATTTCACTTTAATCATTTTTGAAAACCCAGTTTCGCTGATCGCCAAAGCCCTTCCAAATTTTCCCGGCTGCTTAATGAACAAAACGGAAAAGGGGAAATAAAACATGAAAAAAAGGGCAAAAATACCCACCAAAAGGGAAACTTTTTTTTTCTTTTTTTTTAACCGGGCCCGGTACCCTGGGGGACACCCCCTTAACCAGGAAAGGAATTTTTTTGTGTATGCCCCTTTTTTTTATCCCCCATTAACAGCCATACTCCTCTTGGGAAAAAGGTTTTGCATGCAGGGTGTCAGGTGTCCATCCATACCAAGGGCCAAACTGGCCTTCCCTTTTCCCCGGGAAAGGTTTGGTGATGGGATTTTACGGGTTGTCCAAGATGTTCTTGCGGGGCGTTCCCCACAGGAAACCCTTTTTATAGTCCCTTTCAAAGGGACTATAGGGGGAATGGGTCAAACAATGTTAAC
>CM031615.1:56495810-56553310 GCA_018398815.1 Conus ventricosus | reverse complement strand
GTACTGTTACTGAGTACATACTGGGTAGACTCCAGTGTCAAGCTCTCTCATGGGTGCACACCCTGTAAGGCTCGAAGAACAACAAAGTAGCTGCTTTTTTACCATGAAATTACCTAACACTTGGTGAATAGAGCTTCCTTACCTGTAGTGTCGCTGAATACATACTGGGTAGGCTTCAGTTTCGAGCCTTCTCACGGGTGCATACATTTGTTGTCTCGCTCTGATTTAACAAACTTTAAAACTGTCTAAGCATCATGCTCCTGCACTGGTTCTGTGCTCTCTCCTACACAAAAGTGCTAGCAACCACTCTGAAAATGCAACCACCTGCACTCTGCCATACATATCAATCACCTACAAACGTTTGTTTATCCTTGAATCTGTCCACCCCTTTCATAAGGCCCACCTGAAGGCCCGTCCTCCGACTGCACTTTGTATTTTCTCCCACCTCAATCCCATCCTATAGTCCCCTATCAACTGTGATGTTAGCCACCAGTCTTGATGTGCCTCCACAGGCAGCTGGGCTATAAACCTTACGACTTGATTTGATGTTAGACCTGCTGTACGGCTCCTTGACAGGAACCTATGTGAGAACACATGCCTTTGACACATCAATTTTTTTTTTCTTACTCAGGTTGTCACAGAGTCATAGGAAGGTTTGATATGAGGCAGAAAAAGATACTGACTCCCCCTAGCCTCTTTTTTTGTCTTTGATAAGAGACTCACTAAAATAAATTAACAAGAAGTTCTATGCGCGCATACACACACACACACACACCACACACACTCTTTCTCTTTCATTTTCTATATACCAGGTCTTCCAATGACAGACAGAAGTGGACAACAATGTTTAAAAAAAAAACAGTTGCAAGATGTAATGAATACAGCATACCACGGAAAACTTCCAACCTTCTTAAATTCAGGAAAGGATGTAATGACAAATAGCACAAAATGGGACAAAACCAAAAATCATGGTCATACTCACACCTCCTACCCCCTCATTCCTTTCACCTCTGTCACCCTGATCAACAGTGAATGTATTTGATGTTACGTAATGTGGATTATAAGATTTATAGGACTCCAACAACTGCTGATTGGATAGAGGCAACGGCACTGGTATGGGGGTGATAAGGAGGAGGAAAACTGCTGGTCTGCTCCCTCCCCACATCTCCCATAAAAGAGAATTTCTGAACAGAGGCAGCAACTGGCCAGCTGGCTGGTGCTGTGACTAAGGGTAAACAACTCTTGTAATTGTGTTCATTTCTATTTGCCGTTAATGTCCACTGTGTTAGGTGCGAACAGTATTATTCATCATTTGGGCCGGGTAGTTACAGACTTTGTGTTGACATTGGCATTGTTCATCATTTGGGTCAGGTAGTTAGGAAGTTTGTGTTGACATCAGCATTGTTCATCATTTGGGCCGAGGTAGTTAGGGAGTTTGTGTTGACATCGGCATTGTTCATCATTTGGGCCAGGTAGTTAGGGAGTTTGTGTTGACATCGGCATTGTTCATCATTTGGGCCGAGGTAGTTAGGAGTTTGTGTTGACATCGGCATTGTTCATCATTTGGGCCGAGGTAGTTAGGGAGTTTGTGTTGACATCGGCATTGTTCATCATTTGTGCCGAGGTAGTTAGGGAGTTTGTGTTGACATCGGCATTGTTCATCATTTGCGGCCGACGTAGTTAGGGAGTTTGTGTTGACATCGGCATTGTTCATCATTTGGGCCGAGGTAGTTACGACTTTTGTGTTGACATCAGCATTGTTCATCATTTGGGCCGAGGTAGTTAGGAGTTTGTGTTGACATCGGCATTGTTCATCATTTGGGCCGAGGTAGTTAGGGAGTTTGTGTTGACATCGGCATTGTTCATCATTTGGGCCGAGGTAGTTAGGGAGTTTGTGTTGACATCGGCATTGTTCATCATTTGGGCCGAGGTAGTTAGGGCGTTTGTGTTGACATCGGCATTGTTCATCATTTGCGCCGAGGTAGTTAGGGAGTTTGTGTTGACATCGGCATTGTTCATCATTTGCGCCAACGTAGTTAGGGAGTTTGTGTTGACATCGGCATTGTTCATCATTTGGGCCGACGTAGTTAGGGAGTTTGTGTTGACATCGGCATTGTTCATCATTTGGGCCGACGTAGTTAGGGAGATTGTGTTGACATCGGCATTGTTCATCATTTGGGCCGAGCAGTTACAGTTTGTGTTGACAGCGGCATTGTTCATCATTTGGGCCGAGACAGTTAGAGTTTGTATTGACACAGTTCAAGTCTCAGCATCATGCTGGAAGTTGTGTGGCTTCGTGCTGCATCAAGATGTCTGACCTCGTGAACTGTGTTGCTCTCGATGTGACCAGGGTTCTGAGCTGTCTACATTGTGAAGGATGGCGTAGACCAATTACAGCTCGTCTGTGTGACTGCATTTTTTTTTTTGCAGTTGGAACTGCGTCGCTGGTTGTTGTTGTTATTGTCAGATGTGCTGCTGTGTATTTGTGGTTCATTTGCGATGTACAGTAGTGTGAGGGAGCTGGCCCCTTTTGTGTTTAGTCTTGATTCCATTTACGCTGTTGGTTGGGCTCTCTCTCTCTCTCTCTCTCTCACTTTTCTCTATGTGGTCACAGAAGGAATTTTGCTAACCAGTACCAACACCGACTAAAGTGCTCTGTCACACAACAGCCCGGTCCCAACAACACTCAGAACCAGTCCAAGGGAACCAAAAACCAGCGAGAACATATGATTTAGGTACACTGAAAATCAATTCCAGGGCAGGCTTATATCTGACCTACATCTATTAAAGGTGGAGGGAGACAAAAAACCTTTCACATTTATCACTGTCAGAGTATGCTTCAGTGCATTTGTTGAGGAAGAAAATGTTGATTTTTTTCACTTTTTCCCTCTGTTGTAAGAGGCTAACACCTAAGACCACAAACAATGCAATGGCAGCCAACTCTAATTGCTGTTTTTAGAAAATCAGAAATAAGAAGCAGGCACTTTTGAACTAGTATCAGAATGAACAGAGTATGGCATGGACTTAATGTAATGCAAAGTAATGATGAAAAACTGCCACTACACACAAAGCAACAGATCTGAAATTCAATTTGACCTTACTTCCAGTGCTACTTGAAAATTAATGTAGAAACTGAATTCACAGTGCCATGTATGTGTGCACACATGTGCATGTGTGTGTGTGTGTGTGTGTGTGTGTGTGTGTGTGTGTGTGTGGTGTGTGTGTGTGTGTGTAGGTGTGATGTTGTAGGTGTGTGTTGTGTGTGTGTGTGTGTGTGTGTTATGTATGTCAGTGTGTGTGTGTGTGTGTGTGTGTTGTGTGTGGTTGTGTGTGTGTGTGTGTGGTGTGTGTGGATGGGTGTGTGTGTGTGTGTGTGTGGATGGGTGTGTGTGTGTGTGTGTGTGTGTGTGTGTGTGTGTGTGGTGTGTGCGTGTGCGTGATGGTGGTGTGTGTGTGTGTGTGTGTGTGTGTGTGTGTGTGGTGTGTGTGTGTGTGTGTGTGTGTGTGTGTGTGTGTGCGTGGATGGTGTGGTGTGTTGTGGTTGTGTGTGTGTGGTGTGTGTGTGTGTGTGTGTGTGTGTGTGCATGTACGCATGCGTGCAAATGTACATGTATGCATGCATGTTTGTGCATGCCTGCTGTGTGTGTGAATGCATGCGTGCGTGGTGCGTGGTGTGCATGTGTGTGAGTGTGTGTGCGAGACTCACAGCCTTGATGGTCTTGTAGTTGTTGTTGGAGTCTCCACTGATGGGGGTCCGATGTCTTGGTCAATGGCTGAACCCTGGTCCCCCACTAAGCTCTGTACACACACACACACACAACATTCCTATGCCAGTGCAAAACCCATCAAACACCGCTGGCTTACCGGGCAACACATTCTCTGTGTAGGATGTATGCAAGGATGAGAATATCCTGTGTGAGAGCGAGATAATGTTGCTAATAGCCCAGGTGTGTGTGTGTGTGTGTGTGTGTGTGTGTGTGTGTGTGTTGTGTGTGAGTGTGTGTGTGTGTGTGCGGTCGTGGTGTGCTGTGCGTCGTGTGTGGTGCGTGGTGTGTGTGGTCGTGTGTGTGGTGTGTGCCACCCGCACGTTCGCCTGTTATACAGCAACATGATCCCTAGCTCACAATCAGACAAAGATGTCCAAACACGCACACGCACCCATCCATGCGCACTCACATAAAGAATGGCATAACATACCCAAGATGAAGACTGTGATTTCTTCTTCTTTTCGCTTTTTTCTTTGCCTTTCTCCTCCTGGCAGAGCAAGACAAAATTACAACAGCATAAAATCCAACCTAGTGGAACAGAACATCTCTCGGCCTTCACTTGCTCCCCCTTCAATTCTTTCTAGTTCTTGCTTCTGTCCAAGTTCTCCATTTACTCTGCATAGCAGACCCCTTCCCATCCCACTGAACAGCTTTTTCAATAGCATGATCATTTGTGGGAAAAGTCCACTTTCTTCAGCCAACTGCCACTGCACTCTCATCTTTAACATCTACGAAGGCAGATAACTCTCAAGTTACAGTCACTGCGGGCACAGCATAGAAGAGCCCAATGAAGATTTATGAGCAAGGTTACGAAGATGCTGACATCACTCTCATTTTTGTGTGTTTTAATATCTTTATCACACTGCAGATTACAAGCTGAATTTCAGTTGGATAAGCTTCATTCCATAAATCGCGTTAAGCATACACTGACAATAAACATAAGTTACCATGGAACGGTCAAGGCGCGAAAGGCAAAGGACAAACAGAGGAAGATCTCAAAGCATGATTTAAAAAATTACCCTAAAATGCGAGTTCACGTGTTCTATTTCCCATTCCTTTCTAATGCAGGGGGAGGGACAGGTGGCTACACCGACAAACCCACAAACAATACTGTGTATGTTGGTACCGATAACCGTTTGTTTCTCCTTTCAAACAGTATTTTCTCAGTTATCGCCCCTCCCCCCCCCCCCCCCCCCCTCTCCTCTTCCTTTCTCCACACTCTGTCTCCCCGCCCCCTCTCTCGTTCACACATACTTCATTCTCTCTCTCTCTCTCTCCTCTCTCTTCTCTCTCTCTTCTCCTTTCCCACAAAGTATGGCATTCATCTCTCTTTTTTTTCTTTTTTTGTCAAGTCTAATTACCTCCCACTACTCCCCTATTACAACTACTTTTACGGAAAAAGGAACAAAATTTTAAAAAACACAAACACAAGTACATACATGCACGCACGCACACACACACATACACACGCACACTCTCTCTCTCTCATACACCACCACTCTCTCTCTGTGTCACATATACATACATACAAACATACACACACACACAAGCTTAGACTGACCGACCCACCTTTTCATCACCATCCTCTCCCCACCCCCACCGCTGTTGGCTTTTTTCTTCTTCTTGCTGCCGTCGCTGTATTTGCTCTTATACACCCACAGCTCCGACTTCTCCACCAGGAGGCGCAGTTCGTCCAGGTCCTGCTTGATCTGGCGGTAGTTCTCCACATCGCTGGACGACACCAGCAGCTGGACCTGTGGCCACATCACGAACAACACAATTGAAAAAAAACCATTATTGATGAGTGTGTGTGTGTGTGTGTGGTGTGTGTGTGTGTGTGTGTGTGTGTGCGTGCGTGTGTGTGTGTGTGTGCGTGTGTGAGAGTGTGCGTGCGTGCGTGCGTGCGTGTGTGCATGCGTGTGTATGTGTCTCTCTCTCTCTCAGTCTGTGTGCAAGCTCGACTTTGTGTGTGTGTTGTGTGTGTGTGTGTGTGTGTGTGTGTGTGTGTGTGTGTGTGTGTGTGTGTGTGTGTGTGCGTGTCTCTCTCTCTCTCTTAGTCTGTGTGCAAGCGCGACTTTATGTGTGTGCGTGTGTGTGTGTGTGTGGTGTGTGTCTGTCTGTCTCTCTCTTCTCTAAGTCTGTGTGTGAGCTTGACTTTGTGTGCGTGTGTGGTGTGTGTGCGTGTGGTGTGTGTATGTCTGTGTGTGTGCACACGTGCATGCGTGTGTGCATGCGTGCGTGTGTGTGTTGTCTGTATGCACATGTGGTTGCACACGCCTATGTGACTCACTAAAGATGGGGTGAAAGGTCACAGAACAGAGAGAAGGGGAAGATGGAGATTGGGGGCTGCCAGATCATCGCTTTTAGTTAAGTTCAGCAACCATACCTTCAGTAAAGTATGATGAAACAACTATTTCAGAGCTGGATCATCGCTGCTCTTGAAAAAAAATATAACATAAACACCAACATAGTAAACTCTAAATATCACTGTGCTACCTTGGTCCGCTTCACACAAGACTACTTACTTGATTCCCTCAGCTCTCTTTCGCAAATCCGCTACATCCCACACAATCTGCATCTATTCAGCCAAACTTCGCCCTGATCTAAAAATTCCACATGACCCCAGACACCTGTACCCGACCCATTCCGTCGTTCTACCTGGCCGGGAGGGGGGGGGGGGGGGGGGGGTTCGCACCTGTCTGAAGGCCTGCAGCACCTCCTGGCGCTGGGAGAAGTGTCGGAAGAGCAGCTGCAGGGCGCCGGACACCAGGGAGGGGTAGTTGTGCATCACCAGGTTCAGCAGCACCCTCAGGAACATCTTGCCCCCCTGACCGTCCAGGTCCAGCTCTGCCGTCTCCGCGCTGAGGCAGAGAGGGGTGGACAGAGGTAAGGTAAGGTAAGGTAATGTTGCTTACAGCCCAGCCAACCTCAAAGGGCCACTTCGGGGCTGTCACCGCGTTGAAGTCAACCCACAAGTCATTAAAAACAAGAAAAAAACCTCATTCACACAACCCTTTAAAATACACCTTCTAAAAAGACACCGAAAATTTTGTTAAAAATCTTTCTTCCGTAAACCCTTACATGAAAAATGTTAATCTCTTTCAGAAACTCAATGATCACATCAGGTGGGACATCTCTGAACAAGGTTTTCATGAAGTCTGCTGTAAATTGTTCATGTGTCGTATCATGCAACACTGTGTTGCATGATGCGACACCTGAACAATTTACAGCACACTCCAAAATAACATGTTTCACTGTGAGTGGTACACGACATGGAATGCAACATAGAGCTTCCTTCACCTTTACATGATAAGAATGGGTGCAAGGGTGACACTTTGAAAATCTGAAAAAACTGAAAATGAGGCAGGGGTCCAGGGGCCTAACTGTAAAACTTCTTCCACCAGCACAATGGTGGGACGTAGGCGAACAAAGATCACTGTGTTGTCTTCAACGATAGAGAGCGCTTCCTCATTTCCAGTTGTCTGCTACAGTGCTGCCTCGGTCATAATACTGCCGATTCAACTGTTTTTCAAAAAAAAAACTTTTGGGGGGGAATAACAAAACTTGAAAAACGGAATTTCCGTCTGGGGCCTTGCCAAGAAAACGAATTTCAGTCACCCAGACGGAAGAGTGGCACCCATGTGGGTGTGAAAGGAGTGGCCTGTATGTAAACGGCACAAGACAAAATGGGTAGACAGAGGCAGAGAGAAGCGTGTGAGGAGGATAAGTATAAGAGATAAATGTGAAGAAACACACACACACAGACACACACACACAGTAAACACTCACACACACACATAAAACACTCACACACACACACCTGTCATAATCTACATACAGATCTCGCTCAGGGAAACACTGGACCTTGAAAGCTTATGGCTAATAGAACTTGTATCTCTCTATTCTCCCCTCCATAAACTCAAGACACCAGCTTGTCGAGGTTTTAAAAAAAGGCATGTGAATCTATTCAGGCCAGACTACAACATCAAAGCTATGAGAGTCTACGTGTAAACTTAAAATAGATCCACACATAGAGCATGTCCAACCAAAGTTGGACAAGAGGGGTTAAAATAAATGGAGCATTTAAGGAGAATTGTGGTGGAGAGGGAGACAGCTCATGTATCAGAACATCATGACCAGATATATATATCTGGTCATGACATTCATATATATACATGTATATATACATATATATATACATGAAACTAGACAACCGTAATCACTTCTGTTCCACACACCTGATGAATTAAACAAAAGTGAAAAGTGAAGTTTGAAAAAAAATAAGGAACAAATTCTTTTTTTTTTTTAAACATTTTTTTTAAAACGCTCAGAATTTGTTCACAGAGGCCTCACAACACTGCAAGTTTCTTGTGCATAGTTCTGAACATCTCAACACAACTTCACTGGTGTGCCGACGTCAAAAAGAAGAAAAAATTTTTTTAAAACATAACAAAATTAGATTCTCAGAGCAGATTGTGTGCAGTTTAAAGCATAATCCCCCCAAAGGCATTATTCTTCCATCCTTTCACCATTCACCTGTATGTTAATCCCCTCGGTTAAAGCCTCCATCATAGAGGTTGTGTTTCTATCCACATCTACAGATTCGTATTTCTGTTTTCCTGTCAGCAAGACATCAGAACTACTGCAATCATTTTAACAAAACTTTGGAGGAAATAAGGAATGTAGCTCAAAGACAAAAATCATTAAATGCTGGTGGGGATCAGGATTAAATGGCAGATCCAAGATCCCCTTGGTAAAGAATGTTGCAACTCTTGATTACGCAAAAACTGGAACTGGAGATACAGCTATGAACTGATAACAATGCACACAGTAATTTAACTTGAGGAATATTAGATTTTCAAGTAATAAAAACTGTTAATGTCTTGTATTTTTCATGTCCTCTTTGAAAAACTGGAGTAACTCTGTCCATGGCAACCATTAACTCCCCAAGTGGGAAAAACGAATTTCAGTTTCATCCAAGAACCAATTCAAAAGGCACATCAAGGATCCCTTTGACCTTGGTCCATACCTAGCTCTCCTGAGGGACGTTCCAGTTTTGCTATAAATTCGTTTCATTTCTCGGCCAGGTGTAAAACATCACACACCATCTCTACCATCTGAGGGGTCAGGCAGTCTGCTCTGCAAGAACTGATGAAAAGCGATGTCACCAAGGTGTGACAAACTCACCTGCCACCAAAGATGTCTTCAGCCTGTGTGGCAATGCTCTCCAGATCCAGACCACCTGTCCAACACACAGAGAACACAATGTTCAGGTGGATACAGGCAACAGACAGAATGAAATAAAGAACACCTGTCCAACACACAGAGTACACCAGGTTCAGGTGGATACAGGCACAGACAGAATGAAATAAAGAACACCTGTCCAACACACAGAGTACACCAGGTTCAGGTGGATACAGGCACAGACAGAATGAAATAAAGAACACATGTCCAACACACACACAGAGTACACCAGGTTCAGGTGGATACAGGCACAAACAGAATGAAATAAAGAACACCTGTCCAACACACAGAGTACACCAGGTTCAGGTGGATACAGGCACAAACAGAATGAAATAAACAGTAACACACATAACCGTTCACACAACACACACAGAGTACACCAGGTTCAGGTGGATACAGGCACAAACAGAATAAATAAGAACACCTGTCCAACACACAGAGTACACAGGTTCAGGTGGATACAGGCACAAACAGAATGAAATAAAGAACACCTGTCCAACACACAGAGTACACCAGGTTCAGGTGGATACAAGCACAAACAGAATGAAATAAAGAACACCTGTCCAACACACAAGTACACCAGGTTCAGGTGGATACAAGCACAAACAGATGAAATAAAGAACACCTGTCCAACATACAAAGCACACCAGGTTCAGGTGGATATAGGGACAAACAGAATGAAGTAAGAAGAATTGAAACTTCTATGGCAGTCAATTTCAAGATGTCCAACTATCTGCGGATCCACAACATACCTCCCCTAAACATTCCATCAGGAACAGATTAAGTAAAAATCAAGACCAAACTAAATCAAAATTTTGCAACAATTCTTTAAGACAAAAAATGCAAGTCAAAACCAATTTTTCTTCTCATGAAACAGCATCAATATATTCAAAGTGTGCACAAACTTAAAGCGGATTTCTACCAACTTCTTCTAAGTCTCCACATTGTAATCTTGGCACCTAGTTATCATTTAGACATTTCTATTGCCCATCATTTATTCCATTAAGCTTTCTTTTTCCCTTAATATAGGGATTCTGTTATCCACTTATCTTTTAAGTTTCTGCTGATTCCTTATCCTATTTATTTAGAGCTTTCTATTGACTCCCTTATCCATTTATCAGCTTTCTTTGATTCCCTTATCCATTTAGAGCTTTCTATTGACTCCCTTATCCATTTAGAGCTTTCTGTTGATTCCCTTATCCATTTAGAGCTTTCTGTTGACTCCTTATCCATTTAGAGCTTTCTATTGATTCCCTTATCCATTTAGAGCTTTCCTACTTGATCCCTTATCCATTTAGAGCTTTCTGTTGATTCCCTTATCCATTTAGAGCTTTCTATTGACTCCTTATCCATTTAGACTTTCTGTTGATCCCTTATCCATTTAGAGCTTTCTGTTGACTCCCTTATCCATGTTAGAGCTTTCTATTGACTCCCTTATCCATTTAGAGGTTTCTGTTGATTCCCTTATCCATTTAGAGCTTTCTGTTGATTCCCTTATCCATTTAGAGCTTTCTGTTGATTCCCTTATCCATTTAGAGCTTTCTGTGACTCCCTTATCCATTAGAGCTTTCTGTTGACTCCTATATCCATTTAGAGCTTTCTATTGACTCCTTATCCATTTAGAGCTTTCTGTTGATTCCCTTATCCATTTAGAGCTTTCTGTTGACTCCCTTATCCATTCAGAGCTTTCTGTTGACTCCCTTATCCATTTAGAGCTTTCTATTGACTGCCTTATCCATTTAGAGCTTTCTATTGACTCCCTTATCCATTTAGAGCTTTCTGTTGATTCCCTTATCCATTTAGAGCTTTCTGTTGACTCCCTTATCCATTTAGAGCTTTCTATTGACTGCCTTATTCATTTAGAGCTTTCTGTTGACTCCCTTATCCATTTAGAGCTTTCTATTGACTCCCTCTCTGTTAAGTCTCTTTCCTATCCACACCTGCTCTCAGTAAGTCAGTTACAACTTCCAATCTGCCATCAGATTTGTCCACCTGTAGAAAGACGACGCTCTCATTTGTTTCAGAGGTGAGGGCTTTTTCTTTCTTTTTCTTTTCAGCAACATGCCATCAACAACCGTAACACCGACAACGGCCATCAATTTTCATGTTTTTCCGTACCAAATACAGCTGTTGTGGGACAGTAATCGTCATTCAAAGTGGATCACACCACAGTCTATCTTGGCCAGCTGCAAAAATGCAAAAGGGGGGAAAAAATGGTTGTTGATTTTTTCTTATAACTGTTTATGATGACCAACACTCACGGCAATTGACGCCACATAACGCGGTGTTCCCCTTTCTGTCTGGACCTTTACCCTTAGTCACATCTAAGATTTCACAGAAGAAAGAAGATCTTTAACAAAATTTCTAGTGTGTTTTACCAAAGGAAGCTACTGCCTTACCATGTCTGGAAGCTCTGTAGACTTGCTAGACCTGGCTCAAAAATGAAGAGAACAGCTCATAAAAGAAGCATCTTAAGTATCCACCTGAACCATGTATGCTCTTAATTCTCAACACCTGTCACCGGAGTTAAGAAAGAAAATGCACATTTTTTAACCTTTGAACTATCTTCCATAATGCCTGTGCTTGACTTACAACCACACAATGGTTTAGAACAATTCTTTGAAAGGAAAAGCATGGACAGCAGGCTTCTAACATTCATAACATTCTCAATACTATTTCATGTAAAAAAATAAATTTTGAAAAGGGAAAAAAAATCCCTGAGGATCCACCCTCACACTACCAGCTGCCATTTTGCCATTCTAAATCTTCTGTCAGCGAAAGGGTTAAATAAGAGTTGTATGTCTGTGGTCTAACATTGTTGTTTCTTCAACCTTGCAAAAAGAAGAAAGAATTACCTGGAGCCGTGGAGGACTCCTGAGGTGCCCCATCCCCGTCATGCTGCCTCTTGAAGATGGACAGGAGGCAGGTGATGCGGTAATCCAGCCGAACGTTCAGGATGAACTGTGCACATATCACATCCCCATTAACTTGTCTGACAGGTCTACAGTTTCCAAACTGGGTCCTTGCCGAGTGGTGCACTTACTTTATTGTATGTAGCCTTCTCACAACACGAACACCCCTGTGTCGTTACCAGAATACTTTTTCCATCTTCTTCTGCCCATAGACATTTGCCCTACATTTTGTTCCTATTCGGGTCATTTGGGAATTTTTGAGTGTAAAGATGCAGCATATGAAGGTTTCTGCCAAAGTAAAACTGGCAACCATTTTCAAAATGGTTAATTCAAAAAAAAGGTTTTCAATTCTTTTTCTTCAAGCAGACATTGCGTCTGACAATGAGTGCAAGAGACTGGGAACTGTCCATCTGACTCGACTGTTGACCATTTAGCAGCCCAGGTGTTGCATAATTTGATACTGACAGCTCAGAGAGTAATTCTGGTACTGTTGGTACATTTACACTCATCGTTAACTTAAGTGGCAGTATGTGAGAGGACCAAGAAAAGAGTCAGCATCGTCTTTCGGATCAATTCTGGATTTTCAGAAAGCAGGTAAGCAACCATAATGCTCAGTTATAAACTTGAACAACACACAGATGCATACACAGCCATCTACATCCACTAGAATCCTACAGAAAACCAAATGTGATTTGAATTTACATTTCTCTTTCAACAATCATCCAGTCTACATGGCACTCTTTTTTAAAAATAAAAAAAAGAAGGAAAGAAAAACCACCGAATACGGTGATCACATAAATATCAAGTCGAGAAACAAGCCGATTAAATATTGAACCAGGTTTTTTTTTTCTGCTCATTTGGTTTATTTCTTTATTAGCTCGTTACCTAGTATTTTTCTTTTATTTGGGCGATGGGCAGATAAAGAAGTGGGAGGGAGATGGTAAAAGACAACTAGGAAGAGGAATGCAACTTTCGTTATTGTTTTTTGCCTGTTTGGTTTTCATTCGTCTGCTTTTCGGTTTGTTTGTTTTTTCGGTTTTTTGTTTTGCCAAACTGTGCTGACATTGCAAAACCGCGACCCTAGTGTCTGGTCTTATGAACTGTTCTAATCCAACAAAAATTACATCCACACCCCAACAATATTTGCAATACGGCGAACTGCTACTTCAAATATTGTTGATAGCTGCTAGCATGCGAAGGGTTTTGGCAAAAGAAAGATTTACACAGGACTGAAGCCTGCTTATAAATAGTTTATAAATGCCTTTGCCAAGAAAGGAACTGATACACTGGACTGCAGCCCATCTATGTATTTAGCATCAAACTTTGGAAAACAGGAAGACACAAACAGATGGGGATTTAAACGAAGATAGAGACTTACAACTAACACACACGCAAATACGTATGCAGACACACACGCCTGCATGCACGCATGCATGTATATGCACACACACACATACACACACACACACACACACACACACACACACACACACACACACTCTCTCTCTCATTCTCACACACACACACATACAGAATGAGAAGAGACTGACAGAGAGACAGAAGATAAGATAAGATAATGTTGCTTATAGCCCAGCCGACCGTAAAGGGCCATATCAGGGCTGTCAGAGAGACAGAAAGACAACAACAAAAAAACAGATACAAAGAGAGAAACACACAGACAGACAGCTAAAGATTTCAGCCTCCCCATTCAAGTCTGTTTGTGAACGAGTGAGAGAAGGAAAGAGAGAGTGTGAGGGATGATAAATAACGGTCAGTCATTGCCTCAGCTTGTCCGCACCTGCCTCTTAACAAAACAGAGAACAAGAACAAACAATTCCATGTTTACGCACCTGCTGCCCATAAACAAAGGGAAGGGAGAGGATTGAGAGGGGGCCGGGGGTAGAGGTGGGATGGGTGGAGGGGAGATGAGGGAAGATACACACAAGCGGGCATTTGCGCATCAAAAATTTCCGAACGAAGAATTCTGACAACCATCAGAGAGAGAGTGTAAACAGATGAATGAGGAAATGTTTTTTCTCTGCCTTTCTCGTTTCTTTAGTCTCTATCTCTGTCGCTCTCTAATTAACAATGCACACACACTCACACACACACATGCAAACACACTCTGTTTTTCACACTTCCTCACACACAAGCACATGCATGCACACACATATGCCCATACACTCACTCACATTCAAAATACTAGTAAGTGGGTTCCTCACATTTTCAAAAGTGTTTTTAAACACGCTGTCATTCACCAAAAGCCAAATCATTCATGAAATGTCAGGATTACAATTCATAACTTAAGCAAAATCAGAATGCTCTACATCTTTAGGATATTTACCAATTCTTAGCATGTTCCTGTTTTTTTTCTAAATCTACTTGTCAAACACTGATTTTTGTTACTATAAATAGTCTATTTAGAAGGCCTAGATTATTTTCAAAATATCTGAGACAATAAAACAAAGATCAACAGGGGAAAAAATGGGTCTCTGAATAAAAAGTGCCTTTACACACACACACACACACACACACACACACACACACACACACAGAGCACACACGCAAGCAAGCATGCATGCGCACACATGCGCACGCGCACACACACACATCTAACCACCCTCCCCTCTGTTAATACGTAACGTGAGAGACAGACAGGAAGCAAAACATGCCACCCATCCCCCCCCCCCCCCCCCCTTCTCCTCTCTCTTCTGCTGCTGACCTTGAGGATTTCGATGATCTTGAGTTTGGTGTCCATGACCAGGTTGTCTTCCTCCACGTCCACTTTCTTGCTGCTCACGCTCACTGGCAGAAGACTCTTCTCCACCTCCTCCCCTGAACACACACACACACACACACACACACACACACACACACACACACACACACAACACACCATACATGCACATGTGTACATGCACATATACGCTCACACATTCGCATATACATTGTAAAGTATAACTTCTTCATCAGAAAGACTTCTCCATGCAAAAATTTGGGCGCATTTTCCCGGCATAATGTAATCCTTTTTTCTTCCAGGCACTTTTGGTTACTTATTAAAGTAGATTTTTCAACAGGATTTGGCCAGGGACAGCTTCCTCATTGCCATAGATTCTTTTACAAGCGCAAAATGCTTGCTGCACAAAAAAACTCAGCTTTCTCTCCTCCCCCCATGCAGATTAGCTAATGATCAATACTATTCTGAAGTGGAAATGCATGCACTCAAAAATACTACACACACACACACACACACACACACACACACACACACACACACACACACACACATATACATACATACACACACACACATAAAAACACACACAAACAAACACACACACACACACCTCACACTCGCTCACCCTCTACAGGTTGGGGTAGAGGAGGATTATTGGTCTCGGGCACACAGTCCAGAATACTCAACAGAGTCTTGGTCAAACCGCAGCAAGTCGCTGAACGTGTAAAACCCAAAGTAGATCAGCTGTCGCGCCAAGTTCACAACCTGCAACACAATCATAAAAGTTGTTCTTTTCTTTTTCCCCCCACATGATTCACCATAAACAAGACACACCTATTCAGAAATTCCAATGTACTTATATACATATTGTAAAGCAGTTTCATTATTCTTTACTTCATCCATGAACAAATATAAATGTCTACTTTAGGATTTCAGGTCAATTCATGTGTTGACTCTATGCTACGTTGAAATTACACAGCAAGTCTACCTAACATCTCCTACCACCACTTCATTCCATCCCACAAACTGTTGTCCTCAACCCTTCATCACTCTAGGTGAGTGCTTGCTGTCATATTCACTTTTCTGACATTCAACAGGTGCGACCATCCAGTTAAGTCAGCACAAGTGTGAATGCTCACCAGTTTTGGGAAGCTGAACATGTTCAACTTTTTAGGTAAGGCACACGCACAACAAAGTGATCATCCAATCACAGAAAAGGTGAAAGTTGTGTGCTCTGCCATCCTACATCTCCTATGGGCATGATATATTTTTCTTTCGTTATTCTTCTTCAAACATTGTCAAGGCCAAGATGAAAAATCGTGCTTGCTTCCACATTCTATAATTCTATCTACTGTAATTTCCTAATCTTCACTTAACCTTTCTACCCCGTTCCGCCCTATTCCGCCCGACCCCTCAGGCTTCTGATCCGCCCTATACCGCCCGTTCGTCAGTAGGCTGATTGTCTCGGTGTGCCTAACTTATTTGGGTTGACTACAGTAATAAGACAAACCGGTCGTTATCCGGGCCTTTCACACCTTTCTCGGCGCCATTTGCAAGAGCGGTTCGTGGCTGTTTTGATTTTTTATCGATTATTTTGGTCATCCCATCGACTTCCGACTACGAGCAAAATGTCGCACTCTGACAGTGATAGTGACATGAGCTTGACTGTGGACCAAATGTTCAACATGAATGTGTTTCCGACCGAAAATAACGACTGGAATGAATCGGACATTGATCTCGACTCTGTAGACAGCGACAGTGACTATGAAGTTACAGAAGGAGTGAATGCGAGTAGTGACAGTGACTCGGACATAGGTGACGCAGTGCACAACGGAAAGAACATTTCATGTCGGTGATCTGTGTGTGACAAAAGTGATCAAAAGCAAGAACATTTCCAGTGACTGTGTTGTTTGTGTGTGATCACATTTGGATTATATAATTCATTACATCTGGAACCATATGGTGAGTACAACAAAAATATTTGAGTGTTGTTTTGTGTTGTGATGCCTGCCTCTCTTCCTTCCTACATATAGTTAGAAATATTATCAGTCATAGGAATTCTTCTTCTCACAAACACAAACTAACTCATGCAGATCAACAAGCATGCTCTCCAATACATTTTCAGTAAATATGGTATGATTTTGACTTCTTATTTTTTTTATTTTATTTTTTTCCTGCTATGTAACTGCTATGTGACTTAAAAACGTCACAAAAATTTCGCGTATATTCCTAGTTACCTGTGTAACTACTAACACCTCACAACACCCATCAGTTCTTTTCAGATGGTGAACCTGACCACTTGCCACCAAAAAGGTAGGTGTTATAAAGTTGATGGGTGTTGTATTGCCTGTCTATCACCTATTTCACTAACGTAGGTGTGTTTTCCAGGTAAAATCAGGTGTGTGAGTGTTGAGCCATAAAAATATTTTCACATCCCCTAAAATAACAAGTGCAAACCAAAGTTCAGCTTTCCATAGATTTTTGCTGAAAATTTGAAATCTTTTATCCATTAGTTTATTTTTTACAATTTTTAAAAGTCAGTACCCCAATTCGGGCAGCAAATTCCAATATAAACTTAGTAGTCTAGGCGAATTCTGTCATACGAAATACAGGACAATGAAGGTTAAATTACAAAATCGTCCTTGCTTCTAGATTATGTAATTCCACTATAATTTTCTACTCTTCAAGTAAATAACGACGTCAGAATAGCTCAACTTCCACTGAGTCAACAAACAAAAGTGCACCACGGAAGCGAGGAATTAGCTGCACGTCTGATTCACACAACCAATGTGCACACTGCTTTCCTGTGAACTGACCTACTGAGACCTAAACGCAGGGAGGCAAGCGACAGAGTGAGCACAACAACCAAGTTTTTGTCTTTAAACTTGAGTGAGAGATCCGCCTTATGCAGAGCTGCAATCCTCTGAAGAGGCCTGAGAGGAATATTTTTTTAAAAATTGAGGAGAATTGCCGACAGTTGTAAGGAATACATATGTTATCGCAACCAAAACAACATAATGACATTCCAGACACTTTTCTATGCTTTTGTCAAGTGCTTTCATCGAATCACCGTCTCTGCCAATACATTTTTGCCCTTACATTTTTGAAGCATACTGTCACTGTCACTGGCTAATTTTCACACTCAGAGTCATCAGTGCCTCTGTAGTGTCTTAACCCAAGAAGGGACGAAAATCTGCACGGTTCTTCCTGACAAGGCTGGACACTTCCACAGGCCGAATTGTTGACTGGGTTCTGCAGCACTCCCATCATGACAGCAGAAAGCAACCTGAATTTGCACTTCTAATTTCTTCTGTTTTGCCTCAGGGTTAATCGGTCCAGCAGGTCGTTTTGACATGATGGCCGCAGAAGAAGCTGAACCAGAAGTAAGTTTCCAAACAGCTCTTTGGCTATGTGAACAGCATATGTGCAAACTCTGTGAATAAACAAACTTTTTTTTTTTACGTGAGCAGAATTTTGTTTATGTCAAGCAGTATAGCAGAATGATCGTCATTTGAGCATAATAAATTCTGCAGAAAGCAAGATGGTTGGCAGCTCTGATAAGGTGACAAGGGTGTAAGTATATGTAAATGTCTGCCAGCTTGTTCACAAAGCAGGAACAACCGCCACAGGAGCCCTGCACCGACTGACCTGGTAGGTGAGGGTGTTCTCCTCTTTCTCCGCCCAGGCTTTGTTGACAATGTCGCACAGGTAGTCCTCCACAAAAGCCATGGTCTGGGCAAACTTGTTCTTCACTTTCTCCTTCTCTGGCACTTTGCTGATGTGAGATTCATAACTGTAACACAACCCACCAGTCATGTACCTGCAACCATATCTGACTGTTAAGGTAAAAAAAAAAAAAAAAAAATTTTTTAAAGCAAGTTTCCAGTGCTCTGTATGAACACTTCTTTGACTTAGGTGATGACAAGCCCAAACACAAATAAGCACTAAAAAAAACCCAAAGTATTGATACTTAACAAACAATATAAAACTGACAAGTTTACTTCAAAAACTGTCTTTTTCAAATGTCACGAAAATGCACACACATTCCGCCCTCTTTTATTCCTAAAACAATGCATCCACCGTCACATTCCCGTGGGATTCAGACTCACACATACTCTCAGAGACATCTGAAAGGAGAAGACTCTCTGTGCCCTTCTCGTGCCACCAGCCATCTGGATCATAGTGTTGTGCACAGAGTTTAACGTCTGAAGAAGACATAGTTGTGGAAAATTCAATCATCTGCTTTGAACGGGGTCTTAACCAAACATTACTTTGTACTCTGTTTTCAGTGTTCATCAGTATTTTAAGTTGATTTAGGTGATGCTCCTGTCTGTATTAGTCTTCGGATGATGATGAAATTATGTGCTCATTTGGAAAACACATTGCTGATTAATCATTTTCAACTTTCACAACCTTTGCAACATGCGTTTCAACAACAAACAAGAAAAACATAAACAAACATGATGCTACACAACAACTCAAAAGTCAACTTCTTGATGCCTTACATGAAAAATAGTGTCTGTAATCTCGGCGATGATCTTTCCAGTCAGGACTAGCTTTTTCAGTTTGAGAATCGCGACATGTAAAGATGAAGGTCAAAGACCAACAGCGTGACTGAGGCAGTGAACTGTTGGTCACCCGGTCTGACCCAGTGGGAGACAGCAGTACTGACAACAATTTTTCCACTGCCTTCACCGTCTCTGATCTGAATCAGGTACCCATTCACTGCTAGGTGGACAGAGAGGGCTTTCAAACTGTAAAAACTCTGACCCCACAAGTTATTCAAACTGACATGCATCAGCTCCTGCAGGCAAGCACTCTGATCATTTGAAAACAGCGTCCAACCCCCCCCCTCCCTCCTCTCCCTCCGATAATACACTTCATAGGTGGGTGTGTCCCATCTGATCTATCACACTGAAATGAAACCAGAACAAAGCAAAAAGAAGCAAACTTGATTTGTTGGTAGTGTTGCGAGGAGAAAATGAAGAAGAATCAGGGGCGTCTGCACATCCTAATAATACAGCTCAGTATCAGCTGGTCACATCTTCCCCTCAGCACGAATAGCGACCATCACTGTTGCCAACATGAGGTGAGAACAGAATGGAGAGAGGAAGGGTAGGCTAGTATATATACTTTTGTTAATTAAGAGTTGGCACAACTAAACGACACAATGGTGACTCAACCAAAATGCTGGTGCCCTCTAGCCAGTATCCCTATGCTGACAGTGCATTAATGGCTTTTTTGTGTACAACAGGTACTAGGGTTGCAACAGAATGACCTTCAACCGCCGCGCTTGATGGAACCCACATAAGTATAGAAGACGGTACAGTACCCTCACCCCCCAAAACAAAATATCACCAAACAACAGACGGACGGCGTGATGTGCGTGGTGCGTGTTACTTACTCCTTGATGCAGATCTCTGTGGGGATCTGGGACCAGAGGCGGGCGTACTTGACTGGCTTGACCTGCTCCTGAGGGTCACGGTCCACGTGCATGTGCAGCATCAGACGACAGAAGGAGGCTCGAAGGTCTGCCGGCAAGGACTTGTCGGCCATGCACCTGACAACACATCATCTGTGTATACACGTTAACTTCAGGGTGGCACTGTCAGCCACGCACCTGACGACACATCATCTGTGTGTACACGGTTACACTTCAGGGTAGGAAAAAACCATGACTGATAACAAAATCATGGCAACTGCTTGACACTGAGCAGAAATTAAGGTGGGTGTGGGTGGATGCGAGGATGAGGGGTTGGGAGAGGAGAGGGGCGTGGGGAAAGGGGAGGGTTGGAGGCGGGGGCAACACACACACTTGACTATCACTGTTTGAAATAGTGTGTGCATGTGTGTGTGTGTGTGTGTGTGTGTGTGTGTGTGTGTGTGTGTGTGTGTGTGTGTGTATGTGTGTGTGTGTGTGCGTATACGTGTGTGCAAGTGTGCATGCATGACTGTCTGTCTATAAATCTCTCTGTAAGTCCATGTGAGAGCAAGTCTGTGTATGTGTATGTCTATGTAAGTGTGTGCTTGTGTATGTGCGCATGTGTGTGTATGTATGTGTGCGTGAGCGCGTGCACGTGTGGGTGTATGTGTGCACACACACATGCGCACTGAGGACTGTGAACATATGACATGATTCATGTGCACGTAAGAAAGACATAAAGACAAGGACAGGAAGAAAAAACTGCTGTGAAATGCTTGTCTGTTACTGCTAATAAATTTTTTTTTAATTAAATACGAAAAAAAGGCAAATGACGAAATTACTCAGACTAACTTGAAATGAGGTTAAACAATCAGACTAACTTGAGAATGAGGTCAAAGAATCAGACTAACTTGAGAATGAGGTCGACGTCCAGCTGTGGGACAGTCGGTTGATGGCCAGGTACTGCCGGTCCAGACACATGTTGGAGAACAGGTCCAGCTGGTGTCTACGTAAACACCGCACACATACCACACACAGACACAACACACACCACACACATACCACATATATACACACCACACACACACCACACATATACGCACCACACACAGACACACCACACACAGACGTACACACCACACATACACACGCACGCACACACACACACACACACACACACACACACACACACACACACACACACACACACACGCACGCACGCACACACACACACACACACACAGGCACACCACACACACAGGCACACCACACACAGACGTACACACCACACACAGACGTACACACCACACACACACACACCACACACAGCCGTACACACACACACACACACACACACACACACACACACACACACACCATGAACAAAGGCAACAAGACAGGACTTTGACGGCACCACAGAAAATGACAACTGCAGGGGATGGAGTGGATTTGGGAATGAATGTGGAGCAAGGTGCACCTAGTGACAAACGCCAAAGAAAATCTTGACAAGTTGAGAAGAAAGGTGTCTGACAGCTTCATTCATTCCCATTTTGACTTACCTGATGCTTTCTGCACTCAACTGAACTTTTGTTGCTTAGAGCCAAGCTGACCCAAGGGCTGTCATTTCGTAAGAGTCAATTCCTTACACAAATGTTTTCGGCAAAAGAACAAAACACCCCCTCCTCCACCACCATCCAAAAAGAAAATCTTCATCAAACTAGATTTTGTAACCTAGTTGTTGTTTTTTGTTTTCAAAGAACTCGCAATAAGTAACTGTTAGTCTTTCAATCAATCTGGCTGATTAAGTTAATATTATTGACCATGACTGTGCCTTTTTTTAAAAACATTAAACAAGTAGGGTACGTCTTGCTCCCATAATGAAACCTAACACAGAATAACTCTTGTTCAAGACTGGCACAGCCTTTAAAACTTGAATAAAGTCAGACAAACACAAAGACGAACAATCTAATATGGGGGAAAAACAAGCGCAGGCCAACAACTCAACTGTTCTCATAGTAATGACTTGGCAAAGATTTGGACTTAAGGGTGGGGGTGGGCATTTTAACAACAAAAATAGTTGTTCATTCTTATGCAGAAATGCGACATAAAAACCGCAAGTTCACATAATATCTGAAAACCTGAAAATTCTCCATCCCTTTCTTATCCTGTAAACAAGCAATGAAACAACAGTATCAAAAGGCCATCGTCATCCAAACCTTACCACCCCCACCCACCCCCACCTCCTGACACCCTCCTCTTCCCCCCTCCTCTTCCCACCTGTAGTACTGCATGATATCCTTGTCCTCCTTGATGTTTTCGGCCGCGGCCATGGCCAGCTCGCGGATGCCTTTCTGGTTGTGGCCGCTATCCCAGAGGAGCATGACCTCCTCGTCCTCCTCCACAGTGATGATCTGGTCCACTGGCTGACCGTCCGCGTTGTCCACCTCCATCTCCATCTCCACCTGCGTCCGCACCAGCCTGGCACATACCAAGTCAGCAGATGCTACTTCGTCTGCCATCATGTCAACGGCACGTCGTTAATCCACATGGCCATTCATCGCGTAATCGAAAGCCTGTGATAAACTCACCAGAAGCTAGCAGAAACACCAAGATTAAAACTAGTCATATAAAAAAAAATCATCCCCCCCCTGGGACCATGCAAGCAAAAAACGTATGCGCACTCTAATGTCTGAATGGAGAACAGAAGACTTGTACCCCCTGTCAGACACTGACAGAGAAGATTCCTGTGAAATATGACACGAGGCACGACTTTCCGTGCATACATGTTGCGTCAGTGATTTCAAAACAGCCCTCCTCTCTATCAGACAACCCTCCCTACTCGGTTATCTCTCCCACTCCAGCTGACAATTCCCACCCCTACTACTAGAAAATCCTCACAACTCTACATCCCCCCACCTTCCAATGAACCCCTACTCCCCTAAATCCTAACTTCACTAGACTCCCGATTCTGCAAGAATACCGCACCAACCCTCCACCCAACTCCAACAAACTCCCCTAAATATTTATTAGACTCCCAAACTCCATCAGACTCTCCATAGACCCATTCTACTAGTCCATTACTCCGCCTACACACAGCAAGTTAGAATGATGGAGAGAAAAAACAAACCCAGACCTGGTTTCAATGAGAATGTCAGAGTTCTTGTCGCTCAGCAGACATTTACAGATGAGTTCCTGTGTGACAGGTATGGCCACCTTACTGCACACGCACAGGTCCGACAGGTAGTCCGGGAACCTGAAACATCAAAGAAAAGACTTAAGTTTACCTGCCCGTTTCCTTTATTTTGCAACTTCCACCTGATTAAATCATTAAGATTTTCTTCTCATCATCACCACACACATACAATTAAATTAACCCCTTGGCTGCCCCGCCACGGATTTTTCCGCGACGCTTCCGTGTGCAAAAATCTGCCGTACTTACGGAAAAATCCGTCATCGTCATCGTAGGAATTTTCCTATCTTTATCTTTAGTTTGGGGTTTCCCAATTCACACCAATAAGAAAGTCCGATAGGTCTGCAATGAATATTCATAAGTGAAAGAATCCAACGAGGCAGACAAGTGGTCAGTTTGGGCTGTTACCGATACCACCCCCTGCAGATTTTCACACGAGTTCAACATGGCATGAAGAAGAACCACGAGTAGGACCAAGTGGTGTCAAAAGAAAGCGTGCACCAAAAAGACTACAGCGAGTTTGTTACCACTGATGTTGAGGAAGTTCTTCAACTGATTGAGGACAAAGAATTTGTTGCCTATGATGACTCCAGTGTGTTAGAAGACCCGCTGGTGACGAATCAGCTGTTCAGAGGAGTGGGGGTGATGTCGACTTCAACATTGCCAGAATAGCTCGTGAGAACATGAACAGAGAGAGCAGATAGCTGGAGGCAGAGTATGACGACGTCACTGACCCAGATTTTGAAGTGGGCAAAGGCCAGTCAAGTGATCACAGCTGAGAAGAGGAGATTAGTACTGTGAGTGAAGCAGAGGCGTCGTCTGCTACAGCTGACACACACACAACGGGTCAGCCTGCGCGTGGCCACGCCAGCACGCGTGAACAAAGGCAGCCGGCGTTGGAAGGGAAACAGGTACGACTCATAGTTACTGTCTTGTGCGAGTGTGCTGATGAATGGGTTTTGATCACATGGCATTTATCAGAAGACTTTACATGGTGGGCGTGATGTGGGCGTGGCACTTTGTCCGAGTGTTTCTGATTTCACTGTGTGTGTGTGTGTGTGTGTGTGTTGTGTGTGTGTGTGTGTGTGTGTGTGTGTGTGTGTGCAATCAAATGGTTTTTGAGTAGATACTTGAAACAAGACTGAGTGAGAAGTAGTAATGGTGCATGTGCTATTTGTGTGTGTGTGTGTGTGTGTGTGTGTGTGTGTGTGTGTGTGGAGAGAGAAGAGAGAGAGAGAGTGTGTGTGTATATGTGTGTGTGCTTGTGTGCTTGTGTGTGTGTGTGTGTGTGTGTGTGTGTGTGTGTGTGTGTGTGTGTGTGCGTGTGTTTGTGTGTGTACATGACTTTTATTTTATGTCAACAGGTGTTGGCAGAGGACGGGGACCAGAGGTAGAGGACGGGGAGCTGCTGCACAGAGGGGGAGAGGGAAAGGTGGTGTGTTGGCCCAGCCCCTTGTGCCACCTAACAACACCCAGCCAGACAAGAAACACACACAGCAAGTTGGATTTCCTGAAGTTACAGCTGCAAGTCATCAGCGACTTCCTGTATGGCGACAATCCAGCACCACAAGCAGCTCTACCCCGTTCGGAAGAAATTGCATGCCTGATGGAGAGGCACTTCCCCACTACCTTAGAAAAGACTGTGGGGAAGCATTCACAAGGCAGGAGGTGCAAGGTGTGCAGCAAGAGGGGCATCCAAAAGGAAACAAACTATGTGTGTGGACAGTGTCCTTCAACACCATCTCCAGAGTACCCCACAAAGAAAAACTATTAGTCACTGTCTCCTGTCCTGTACAAATAATTATGTAATATATGTGTGATTTTATCATCTTTGTGTTTGTGTTGTGTGGTCATAATACTGGTGGATAAAAGAAGAAAAACAACAGTGACACATAAATTTCTTTCTGAACCTCCTAACAACCTGGATGTAGCTGTGGACAGGTATCTGGTCAATTTGAAAACTTTGGATTTATATTCTTCACATAAGGTAAGGAAATACATTTTTCCTTATGATCGTTTTGTTTTCTAACAATAATTCACTGTTTTGTTTCACACTAATATGATAGTATTTTAGAATTGAGTGAAAAACACATAAACCTATTTCATTGGACATAAACTTTTTGCAGTGGTCTTGAATGTGACTGCAATTGTTATCAAAAGAAAGAGTGTTCAATTTCCTTTCAGAAAAGTATAGGTTTCATATGCTTTTGTTCAATAGTTTTCGAGCCAGAATTTTTTTTGAATTATTACCCTTCGCGACTAAAAACGGCTTGGCAAACTGTTGTCTCAGAGCTTTAAAAGGGTGCAGCAGGCAAAGGGTTAATTATTACACAATCATACAATTAAATGATTAACGGTTTTCTTGTAATCATCACCTTTCTCCCAACTGAATCATTAAAGATTTTCTTCTCATCATGACCTTCCTCCCAATTAAATCCTTAAAGACTTGCTTATCATCACCTTCCTCTCCATAATATCATCAGAGATCTTATCATCCTCACTTTTCCTCCTATCAAATAAATAAAGATTTTCTTACTTCTAATCATCACTTCCTTCTAAACATATCTTCAAAGATTTTCTTCATATCATCAGCTTCCTCTCTATTATATCATTAAATATTTCTTCTCATCATCACCTTTATCAACAATGCATCATTACAAATTTAAATCTCCGTGATCTTGCTTACCATGACCGCATTAACAATTTTCTCCGCTTCACCACTTTCCTCATTGCCAAATCATCAAAGACAGTTCTCACCATCACCTTCTTTACTATCATATCATCGGTCTTTGTCAGCTTTCTTACTATCACAGTGTTGACAGATTTGCTTCTCGTCATCACTTTCCAAAATATTACATCATCAAAGACGTTTCTTGCCATCACCTTCCTTCCCATCATATGATCGCCGTCATCGTCACTGTTCACTACCATTATCATCATCCTTGGCGCCATTCTCACCTGGACTCTTTCTTCTCTCACACCAGGCTGACAAAGGTGTCAATCTCTGACTCAGTGATGTTCATTACCATTATCATCATCCTTGGCGCCATTCTCACCTGGACTCTTTCTTCTCTCACACCAGGCTGACAAAGGTGTCAATCTCTGACTCAGTGATGTTCATTACCATTATCATCATCCTCGGCGCCATTCTCACCTGGACTCTTTCTTCTCTCACACCAGGCTGACAAAGGTGTCAGTCTCCGACTCGGTGATGTGTTTACCATTATCATCATCCTCCGCGCCATTCTCACCTGGACTCTTTCTTCTCTAACACCAGGCTGACAAAGGTGTCAGTCTCCGACTCGGTGATGTGTTTACCATTGTCAACATCCTCCGCGCCATTCTCACCTGGACTCTTTCTTCTCTCACACCAGGCTGACAAAGGTGTCAACTCAGTGATGTTCACTACCATTATCATCATCCTCGGCGCGATTCTCACCTGGACTCTTTCTTCTCTCACACCAGGCTGACAAAGGTGTCAACTCAGTGATGTTCACTACCATTATCATCATCCTCGGCGCCATTCTCACCTGGACTCTTTCTTCTCGCGCACCAGGCTGACAAAGGTGTCAATCTCCGACTCGGTGATGTGTTTCTCCAGCAGTTTGCGGTTGTTGTGCAGCAGGGCGGTGATGGTGTCCTCGGCGCCCACGTCACAGCCAATCTGCTGCTGCATGAAGGGCAGCTTCTGGGCCACGTATTCCTGGGACACATGGTGAACTACTGGATGAACTCGACCCATTTCCGTCTATCTGATCTAGTCAACTGTACCTCAAAAGGACATGATGATCAGGGAAGTAAGAGGGGGAAAAAACCCACTATGATCTTAAAAAGAGGACAAGGATAATGAACAAAAAGAAACTGGATTCAAAGATTGATAAAAGTAATAAATGGGCATAAAACGAAAACAGAATCAAAATTTAAAAAAAAACACAATGACCTTAAAAAGAGGACAAATATATAAACAAAAAGAAACAGGAATCAAGAATAGATTAAACTAATAAATGGGCGTAAAAAGAAAACAGACTCAAAATAAACAAGAACACTATGATCAAAAAAAGAGGACAAATACAATGATTAAAAACAAAGAGGAATCAGAAATTGATTAAAGTAATGAATGGGTATAAAAAGAAAACAGAAACAAAGTCCAGTTAAAAGTCCGACAGACACTTGCAAGAAGATCACCATACACAAACGGCCCAAAAATGAAGTCAGAACATCTATCTAAGTGACCAACTCATCAAGCAGGAAAGTTTGAATTTAACAATGCAAAAAACAGCGTTCTCCTTGAAAAAAGATGTCTATCTTTTCTGGTCAAACAGATGGACAGAGGTGTAAAGGACTGATGATCAGACATTTTCATTAGGAGTTTGGAGCTAGCACTAAAAAAAAAACAAAAAAACCTATAGATCCATGGGTTCAGTGATACAACAACGAGTATGAAGTTGGGATTACTCCAAAGTGTCAAATCTTTTCATCCGTCTTCCAGTCAAACATAACCAAGTAACAGTAGACCACCCAGCCTCAGCTGTGTACTTGGCAACGAAAATAAAAGATGGAAATATAATGAAGATAACAAAAAAAGTAAAAACAAAGGAAAACTTCAAGAAATAACTGAAAGCATTAAATGAACACACACAAAAATATGAGGATACCAAAAGGCAAACAACTTTTACGATCAAGCACCCAAAATAAAGAAATAAACAAAACTGGACGGCTGTTTGGCGGTGTTACTTTTTTTTCGATTTACAGTTAAGACAGTCTGCTGCTCTGAACTTTCTCGTTAAAAGAACCCACTGCATTACATTTTGACAAAATCAACAATACCCCACCATAGGGTCCACCTCTATCCTGATTACTTTCATACAAACATAAATGAGCTGAAAATTGTAAAAAAAAAATCAAAAGTATAAATAAAATAAACAGATCAATAGATAAAGATAAATGAAATGTGCAAACCTTACAAACAGTATGTGCCTTTAGAAAGCCTCTCCCCTCTATCTCCCTTTTTCTCTACATGAATATATGCGCACGCATACCCACACACATTCTTTTCATCATTAATCACCCTCCACTCTCTCTATCTGTGCCTCTTCTTCCCCATCAAATTTCCCAAACCAACTCATCCTGCCCTTCCAAGCTTACCTGATTTTTGCGATAACTTTTGAAGGACAGTTTGAGCAGCTTGTAGCAGAGGCGACAGATGTATCGAAAAGGGCCGTGACGCTGGTCCGACAGCTCCTCCATCTTCATCCCCACACTCTCCTTGAATGGGGCCTGGAGGATCTTGAACACCTGCATGGACATACATAACACAGGTATGCATGAAAGAATACTGAACACCTGATTGGATATACATAACACAGGTACGCATGAAAGAATACTGAACACTTGTATGGACATACATAACACAGATACGCAAGAAAGAATACTGAACACTTGTATGGACATGCGTAACACAGATACGCATAAAAGAATACTGAACACCTGTATGGACATACATAACACAGATACCATGAAAGAATACTGAACACTTGCATGGACATACATAACACAGATACGCAAGAAAGAATACTGAACACTGTATGGACATGCATAACACAGATACGCATGAAAGAATACTGAAGACCTGTATGGACATACATAACACAGATACGCATGAAAGAATACTTAACACTTGTATGGACATACATAACACAGATACGCATGAAAGAATACTGAACACCTGCATGGACATACATAACACAGATACGCATGAAATAATATTGAACACCTGCATGGACATACATAACACAGGTACACATGGAAAAACACTGAACACCTTCATGGACATACATAACACAGGTACACATGAAGAATACTGAACACCTGTATGGAAATACATAACACAGATACGCATGAAAGAATATTGAACACCTGCATGGACATACATAACACAGGTACACATGGAAGAACACTGAACACCTGTATGGACATACATAACACAGTACGCATGAAAGAATACTGAACACTTGTATGGACATACATAACACAGATAAGAATGAAAGAATACTGAACACCTGCATGGACATACATAACACAGATACGCATGAAAGAATATTGAACACCTGCATGGACATACATAACACAGATACGAATGAAAGACTACTGAACACTGTATGGACATACATAACACAGATACAATGAAAGAACACTGAACACCTGCATGGACATACATAACACGATGCACAGGGAAAGAATACTGAACACCTGCATGGACATACATAACACAGGTACACATGGAAGAATACTGAACACCTGTATGGACATACATAACACAGGTACACATGAAAGAATATGAACACCTGCATGGACATACATAACACAGGTACACATGGAAGAACACTGAACACCTGTATGGACATACATAACACAGGTACGCATGAAAGAATACTGAACACTTGTATGGACATACATAACACAGATACGAATGAAAGATACTGAACCCCTGTACGGACATACATAACACAGATACGAATGAAAGACTACTGAACACTTGTATGGACATACATAACACTGATACGCATGAAAGAATATGAACACCTGCATGGACATACATAACACAGATACGCATGAAAGAATACCGAACACCTGAAATGGACATACAAAACACAGGTACACATGAAGAATACTGAACACATGCATGAACATACATAACACAAGTTGAAGATTTTTTCTCGTGTGTTCACATCTGCAGACAGACCCAGATCTTGGCGTATAATCAACAGAGCCGAGCAACCTTGCGTACAGCTCTTCAGTGCAGCACACCAACAACTCTTCATGGAAGACCACCACCTTGCAGCACTAAAAAATTCCCTCTTCTTCTGTAACCGTTATCCTTGTCCATCATATATAGCCCTACCTGGATGTCAATGGTAAACCTGAATGTAACATATCAGCGTAACCATTCCTATCCTCTGTGTTAAGTGTCCATAAGGACAGGACAGTTTCAGAATATTCTGAGAGTTATCCTCCTTGTTAATGAGGAAAATATGTCTAACAGAAAGCCTTTGCAGGTTCTGTGAGGGACAAATATTGTTTTCTCTTCACAACAACAAAAAACGAGTCTGCTGATTTTTGAGCTTCGCTACTCTGTGAAATATTTCTCTTACCTTCATTTTTCTTCTTTTTCTTTTTTTTCTTTTGAAGGTGGGGGGAGGGGTACAGCAAGTATGAAATCTATTCCTCCTCTTCAACATTTCACACAGAAACTTCCAGTCTCAATTCATACCACCTAGCATACCTGCTTCAGGATATTCTGCTCCCGAATCAGCTTTTGTCTCTCTCGGTCAGTTTTCCCAAGATCCTCCACCTCCATGAGGTCACGGTCGCTGGACTGACTGGGGTCAATGCCCAGCAGGAAGCAGATGACCTCCGAGATGAGTTTGGTCACCGTCCTGGAAACGAACCTTTTGCAACAGATTTACAGTGCACATGACCACAACGCTCTCTGAAGTACAGAAGAAAAACTAACAAGGAAGCACGGGCAGCACTGCAGAACTGTATGCAATAAACAATTCTTTTTTTTTTTTTTTAATACATCTCAAACAATGCTCTGATTTGTAGTTTTACTAAAAGGGTGATGGTTGGGGGGGGGGGGGGGGGGGGTGTTCTTTTTTTTTGTGCAAAGTTAAGACACAGCATGCAAGTTGTTTTTTTTTTCAAATAAATTTTTCTCTGCGGCTTTTCATGCTGGACAAAACTATCCCTAAATAAACAGTTATGAGAGCTTACAAGAAAATTCCAGCTTATCCACACCAGTTTTGAATTCAGACATCTAAGGCAAGATACAGATTTTTTTTTAGAAAAAAATATGTTGCAGGAAAAAAAAAGCATTACTCTTGATCATTATTTCAATTTCACGTGACAGACAATTTCTGTCTTAACTGATTTTAAATGTAATTAATAGCGAACCACCAAGAAAACACAGATAAACGGATCACAAGACAAAACATGACACATTTCGACCTGTTAGTTTAGGCAAGATGCAAAACACTCAGGACAAGGAAAATGAAGGAGCAATCACTTATCTTCATTCATTTCAGCGGAAGATCTTGCACTGAAGTGAATGAAGGTAAGTGACTGCTCGTTCATTTTCGTTGTCCTGAGTGTTTTGTGTCTTGCCTGAAGAAGACCTATGAGGTCGAAACGCGTCGTGTTTTGCCTTGTGATTCGTTTGTCTACGTTTTCTTGGCGGTTCGCTATTAATTACATTCAAAATTTGTTCACATTTCTGCCTGCAGTCGCCTCCCTTTGCAACTAGATCTGTCTTAACTATTTGATTAGGCAGGTGCACTGCAGAGAGAAACTGTTAAAAAAAAGTCTTTCTTTTTCTTTAGGTTTTAGGACAGAACAAGCAGGAACTCCGTTCATTTTACTGATATTTCCGGACACCATTTGGAATACAAGGTTCACCCCTGGATTATTTTTTTTGTTATCTCACTACATCCATGAATAAGGCGCTGAGGAGTATAAGATGCGTCAATTTCACGACTAAAAAGAATCAGCAGTGTGCAAGTGTGTGCCTGAGCTACAAGAAATGTCCAAGTGACCTGAACTCAGGTCAGGACCAACGAGCGCACTGGATGATTGATGTTTCAAGCTGTGTTGATACACACCCCAACCATGATGACACATCATGTTTTCAAGTTAGCCAACACTGCTGGGTACTGCAAGCGATTTCGCCATGTGTAGGGCACTCTAATACATAAGATTCCACTCTGAAGCTCTACTCTGGGCAGAATTTGAAAAGATAAAAAATTGTTATCTTGAAATCCGGTTATTACATTTATCTGTTTAGAGGCTCATTCTGGTTGCCAGCTTCAACATTTTCCATCACAAAAATACACGTTTTGTCTTGATACTGAATGACCTAGAGGTCATAAATGATAATTTTTCTCCGCATACCCATCAATCGTTGCTTTCAAGTGCTGTCCGTTCTTTCTAGTGGTTACATTTTTCTTCTGTACTTCATGCAGTTAGTATACTACTCACGTACCAAACAATAACTACATTATGTACGCATATATTCCAAACTGCTGAACTACTGACGACACTACAACCAAAATCAGTAAACTTATTCCAAATCATCATGATACTGAATGCAAATACATATCCCAAATCACTGACCAGCTGACCACACATATCCCAAATAAAGTTAAGAATATGCATATTCTCATACAAATATTTGATACATGAGTTCCCATTCCAACCTTCAAGATAAATGAATTTTTAAAAAAATAAATAAATGGCAAGAAAATGGAAAAAAAAGATATTTACAGATCAACAATAAAAAAAACCCTGAAGAAATCATGAAATCAAGTGCTGAAAAGCAAGAAAATGACTAACTAAGGAACTAACTAACTAACTACATAAATAAAAAAAAAAGGAAGTTGGGGTCCAGACACTGAAAGTCACCTGACCAAGTTCAGAGGCAGCTTCTTTCTGTCTGTCATCCGAATGAGAAACACAAACTGCATGCTCATGTTCGGCAGCAAACGGTGCTTTGCTCCTGTGGGTTCTCATTGGTATTGGCAATGAAAAACTCTGTTTCTAGTTAGGAAAAACTGAAGTTTTCTTGCACATTTTCAACTGTCTGTCTCTTTCTTCTTCTTCTTCTTCTCTGCCTCTCTCTCTCTTTCTCTGTACATGTGTGCACACGTGTGCTCGTTTGTCTGTCTGTTTCTATGTCTATGTGTGTGTGTGTGTATGTGTGTGTGTGTGTGTGTGTGTGTGTGTGTGTGTGTGTGTGTGTGTGTGTGTGTGTGTCCGTCTTTATGTCTGTATCTCTATGTGTCTGTGAGAGAAGAAGGAACTTCTGGTCTGGGCAATTCCAAGACAACAGATCGCTGTCCAAAACGTAAAAGAGCTGCACCCATGAGAACTGGACGGACGCAGATGACCTTCACTGGAATCACCTCTGTACACTCAAGTTCAGTCACAACGAATCAGGTGAAGATAGTTTCACCTCCTAGACCCTGACTATGTCTGGTTGCATGTGAGTATCTATGAAGAAAAAAACAACTAGAACCATACAAGGGTTAAGATGCTTCGTACTATAGTAGTGATGCCGATACATTCCAGTTGTTTGAGGTACCCATATCCATCCATATTTGTGCATATGCACTCATGTCCTTGTACATTGTGAATATTTTCATATATGTGCATGTACATACGGTGAGCAAAGCATGCACACATGTGTATATGCTTGTCTTTCAAATTGTGTTCATACGAGTTGCCATACATGTTTACACATTTCCATTCCACAAAGAACTTAAGTTGATGGGTCATTAGTTTCTAACATGACATACCACACTACATACTTTGTAAGTTCATTCCTTTCATATTAAATGCAATGCAGCTCAATCTTTTCTCAGCATTTTGGGATACAAGGAATGTCTGGCTGTGCAGAATAGGCCACTATAATTTGGGAATTAATCCAAAGACTAAGGCACAGAACAGGGATCTCAAGGGAGTCTGGCTCCATCCGGCTAATCCATATGGATCAGTTCCTCACAAGACGATTCAAATGGCCCTCAAGATTTATTATATCCCAAAGATCATCTGACAAATGCTGAAGATGTATTTCCACGGGTTCTCAATCAGGTTCTCCCCAAAGGAATATACTACAGACTGGATCAATGTGGACGCTCGCATAGCAAGGGCTCTGCAATTTCTCCATTGCTGTTTGTCTTGGCAGTGCTAGTTATTTTGAAAGCAGCCATAACCCAGACAAGTCCGGCAGACCAAGGGACTGGATACAAACTGCCACCTCTACAAATCTTCAAGAATGGCACAACAGTCCTTTCCACCCAGGAAGATGAACACACAAAATACTGAAGCACTTTGACAAAGTTAGCTGCTCAATCAAGGACAAGTTTCAAACCGAAGAAATCACAAAGCCTCTCTCTGAGGAGAGGAAAGTAGCTGCAACAGTTCCAACAGTTTGCTGTCCCAACCTCTACCCACCTCAGAGGCAGTGCACACACGCTGCTCATTCCGACACCCCATCCACAGACACAGCCCGGTCGACCCCGCCGCAGGACACCACCTACTAAGCCCCCTACTGACGACAATAATTGCTTAGTCGCGGAGCCGGCGTGAGTGAGCTCTCCCTCCGGAGGGCGCCACCACGTCCGTCCAACGACAGCTATCCTTTTCCTTTCATAAAAAAAATACAGAAGAACATACTTCAAAACTAGTCTTTAACATTGCTTTACTTAAAGAAAAAAAAGTGTAGTAGTTGGAAGCTATGATGTAAGTGCCTTCCTTTGCAGCGACAAACACAGTTACCTCCTCTCGTTCTGGGTGATGGCGGACCTCTCCAGCTTGTTGGCAATGTCGGTCAGCACTTTGGCGGCGTCATTGGCAAAGTCCAGGTCTCTCACCTCCTGAGCTGACACGGGCACAATGGCAAACGCCTCCTTGTCCTCTTTGATTTTGGCACACCCCACCTGCGCAGGCCCAGATCACGCTTACATGTCACAGTCAAGGCAGCAAAAATGTCTACGTGAACTTTGGGGGGTGAGAGGGGGGGGGGGGGGGGGGGGGGGGGCTATTTGTGAACAAAAAAAAAGTTACCAAATTAAATCAATGAATATGCAACTCCAAAATATGTACATCTCAACTGATAGCCATGCAAACAGAGTCCCTTGAACAAGCAGCTCTTATAAATCAGCCTATACTGAAGAAATGAAGCACTACAGGCACCTGCGCACACGTTCTGTGCTTCTGTTATGACTTGCACATCCTGAAAAAGAATGCTCCCTTTTTATCATATCCACCAATTCTCTCGGTAAAACAGAAACCAACAGCATTGTCTCTTTTCAGAGATATAAGAAATACACATCTCATCTCATCGCACACAAGAAATATTGAATTGCAAATGCTATTCATTCATTTTGTAAAGGAAAGCATCTGAATGTGCTGGCTACTGTCATTCGTTACTGGCAGATAAACTTTAAACCATGGAACAGCATGGTTTTGTAAACATTTGTGTTAGAAAGGTCTGGTATAAAATGTAGCTCATGCAAAGTATGAACCTGTGATCCAGTAGCCTGTGAACCCACAACAGAAGCAAACCCAGTAAACTAAAAACACTGGGGACAAGTCCATGAGGTGGGAGAGTCCTACCTTGTTCATGATGGGTTTATCCTCCTCTTTGTCGATGGGAATGGACGTGCTGTGCACCAGGTGTCTGTGCACAAGTGGTGTAGGCGTACATACGTTTGTCTGGAAACAGAACACATCACTGTCAGCCATGTGCTAGGAAACCCCTTCAATCGCTGGGTGGTGTCCCGTTTAAAGATTTACATCATCGTTGTCTTCACCATCATCACTATCACCACTGCCATTATCATTAGCATTCACCTTTCACGTCACACTGGCGTTGGGTCATTTCTGATGATGGTAGAAAGGTCAACTTAAGCAGGACCTATTACAAATTTTAAATGTAGTTAATAGCGCACTGCAAAAAATAAAAAAGGTAGACAAACAAATCACAAGACAAAACACGACACGTTTCGACCTCTCGTGCTGAAGTGGATGAAAATAAGTAATTGCTCATTCATTTTTGCTGTCTTGAATGTTTTGCATCTTGCTTGAAGAAGACCTAAGAGGTCGAAATGCATCATGTTTTGTCTTGTGATTCGTTTGTCTACAGTTTGTTTGTATTTTGCGGTTCACTATCAATAAAAATTTTCCTGATTTCTTCAGTTGTGCAGCTGATCCAAACGTAGCCTTAATCGCAATAAAATCTGTTGTAAAATGAAGCGAAGGTACTCTTGCATTTCCCAAACCCTGTCATTCAAAGAATGGTCTTGAGAGGAACACTGGATGCGGCCTTGCTGTACAATGCTGCCCTGGCGGATATGCACACAATACTATTCATCCCTCTCTTCATTACCGGAGCATTGTACAGCAAGGCCGCATAGTTTCATTTCCTTACATTACTCCACTCCAGATCTTGTGAGAATGTATAAGAAAGTGGACATTTAACTATATCTTCCCCTTCCTCTTCAAAAGCCTCATCATTAAAGTTTACCTTGTGCAAGCTGGAAACTTAGTCTTCGACAGTAAAGTATCCACCTTATATGAACTGTATGCTTTTAATGTTCCAAATCTCCAGGCTGACATGAAGGTGGAGACATTTAAATATATCATCATCCTCTTCCTCTTCAAAAAGCCTCATCAGCAACGTTAATTAACCTGGGTGAGCCGGATCCTTACTCTGTCTTTCACAGCACTGTATCCATTTTTATACAAACTAAGTGCTTTTGTTGTTCCAAACCTCCTGGCTGACTGATAGTGTTTGCTTTTGTCCCAGAAAATGCCTGTTTTTTCTCTACACTTTCCTGACAGCTTGCATGCCATTAGTCTGTGCCCTCGTTGATAAGGCAATACCTGCCTCTCTCAAGAGCTGCTAGCACTGGCATTATCAGTTTTGTGAAGATCGTGAGTGAATTTCTATAGCCTTGTTGTAAAGCCCGAAATTTGCAGTTTCTTGAGAAACAATTTCTGCAATTCTCAGCCAGACGTGTGAAATATGTTGTGTTGTTTTTTATATCAAGCAATCCCCAAAACAGTCTTTTATTTTCAATAGTGTTATGGCTGACTTCAGAGAATCAATTCTATGTGAATGTTCTCCTCAACTTTACTTATTTTAAGTTTACAATAAATCTGTGAGTGCAATCATTTTCTGCCTGAGGAAACTGAAAGACATGCATTAATCTGAGGCTGTTTTCACATGGAAGTGAATCAAGTGCTAATAAAGAAATAAACTCCCTCCCTCTTGAACTCTCCCTTCTTCTTCCGACTCATGACTTCTTCAGCAAAACTGCTTCGAACCTAACTTTCACATCCTCCTTTTTTTTCTGTCTATGTTCTCTAGTTCTGAAGCTCCCTTCCCCAGTCCATGTAATGTTAGGAATTGAACTTCTGTTGCATTTTTCAAGCAGCTCTTCTAGGTCTAGATTCTTCCCATTGTTTTGCAGTTTTCATGTCCACTTGCATGAGTACAAATAGGGACTGTGAGAGTGCATGTGTGTGTGAGAATGTGCCTTTGTATGCAAGCACCTAGATCCATGGACAAGGCCTACATAAATGCCAATCATTATCATTATCATAATCAAAACCAAGTCCTAAATGGAGATGGTCTTTACCAGGAGGCAGGTCTGGAACACACCATGAGGAAAATTCCACTGGGAAGGTGAATCCAGTATAAAGAGAAAGTGTTCCTTAACTCTAAATCTTCATCGAGAGCTTAATCCAGCACAGACAAACCCAAAAATGTTTCATTTTTGTTTTTCAAAAAATTAATAACAATTTAAAAAACCCAAAAGCTTTGAAGGAAGAGTTGATCATAAAGCCGAGCCTTTGATAAACGTGTGTTGGGGGAAAAACTGTCCAGAAGAAGAACGACATATTCTATTCATGCCAAGTCTTAAAATGAAAAGTGCCTTTCTGAAGGCATGAATCATGTACAAAAACAACATATTCTATTGTGCCAAGTCTTAAAATGAAAAGTGCCTTTCTGAAGGCATGAATCATGTACAAAACAACATATTCTATTGTGCCAAGTCTTAAAATGAAAAGTGTCTTTCTGAAGGCATGAATCATGTACAAAAACAAAATATTCTATTGTGCCAAGTCTTAAAATGAAAAGTGCCTTTCCGAAGACATGAATCATTTACAAAAACAAAATATTCTGAAAAACAAAAATTTAGCTGGGAAAGAATTCTTAATCAGTAAGTGAGAGCAGTATAAAGTATGCCATAAAGCAAACTCTTTAAAGGAAGGGAGATGAATTCAGTACAAAGAGAAAAATGTCGCAGAAACCAGGTGGCGCATCAAGTACAGACACAGAGAAAAACCTTCTATAAAACCAAGAATCTCATGAGAGAGAATCTTCATAGAAGACGAATCCAACACAGACATCGAGAAAAAAAATGTTTGATAGAACCAAGTCTTTTTTAATCTCAAATTGACCAATCTTCAACGCAAGAATCTTAGCGCACAGACTTTACCGCATCATCCCTGGCTCATTCAGTGTTACCATGACAACAAAAACGCACGTCATTGCCACACCAGCTACAGACCTGGGCACCAAGGAGTCGGCTCTGATCATGGTTGTTGGGTCCAGCTCAAAGATGGAGGCGATGTCGTGACCATGGGGCACCGACACCAGACAGTACACCTGCACCGTGGGCTGTCCCCGCAGCTTGGTGCGCGTCGGGTCAGGGGTCGGATCCACATCCACCTGAAAAGAATAAAAATATAAATGTCAATTTAGAAGAAAAAAAAAGAAAAAAAAAAAGAGCAACAGAAAAAAAGGAAAGACAAGAAAAAAAAGGACAGGGGATAAAAAGGATGAAAAAGAAAAGAATGGCAAAGAAAGAAAAACCAAACAATCAAAAAGAATGGAAAAGAAAGAAAGAAAAACCAAACAATCAAAAAGAATGGAAAAGAAAGAAAGAAAAACCAAACAATCAAAAGAATGGAAAAGAAAGAAAAAACCAAACAATCAAAAAGAATGGAAAAGAAAGAAAAACCAAACAATCAAAAAGAATGGAAAAGAAAGGAAAACCAAAACAATCAAAAAGAATGGAAAAGAAAGAAAAACCAAACAATCAAAAAGAATGGAAAAGAAAGGAAAACCAAACAATCAAAAAGAATGGAAAGAAAGGAAAACCAAACAATCAAAAAGAATGGAAAAGAAAGAAAGGAAAACCAAACAATCAAAAAGAATGGAAAAGAAAGAAAAACCAAACAATCAAAAAGAATGGAAAAGAAAGGAAAACCAAACAATCGGCATAAAAATCCAAGAAGCGGGACACAACTTCTGATATGAAATAATAAAAATCCATACTTTCATTCTTTTTAAGTACATATATTTGCACCTTAAACAAGATCACATAAAACAGAATAAATAAAAGAACAAACTGAAATTATATGAAAAATACTTGGGAAAGACAATGAACAAAGTAAAAAAAAAAACTTTAAAAAATAGAATGTCAACATGATTTACAGGGGAAAAAAATCACAAACTGAATGGTAAACAAAAGACAAATTATCCACTATGTAACTAAAAGTGAAACAGACACTTTACAAAAAAGAAATTTGATCCAGCATACAGGGCGATCTCAGTGCCAGTCACAACTAGACAGAAAACAAAACAACACACATATGTTTGGAAGACATGCACATACACTGCACACACATTTGGGAGACAAGCACATACATGTGCACACACCAGCAGACATTCATTCATAAACAGCTTTAAAACTTCTGTTGACACTGTCCAGAGGAAAGTTAAAAAGCATGTAATAATGTTCTGGTCTAACACATTTATTCATGTTTTTTTCTGTCAGTCTCTTCCTCTCCGCGTTTCCCTCTCTTTCTTTCTTCTTCGTTCCCTCCCCTCCCTCCCTCATCCTCGTCCTTCTCTAAATCTGCCTCCCTCTTCCCTCCCAGCACCCCTCTCTGTTTGATATGCAGGTAAGTGAATAGTTGTACCTATTAGGACACATATGCATATCCACCTATATACTCAAAACAAACATATCCCCTTATTTTCAAATACACACACACACACATGCATGTATACACACACACACACACACCACACGCACGCACGCACGCACACACATGCGCGCGCATGCGCACGCACACACACCAGAAAAGTGCAAAACAGATCAAACACCTTTCAATCTGTCACAGTCCTACTTCACACACACACACACACGTAAGCACGCACGCAAGCATGTGTACATACATGCATGTGTATGCATGCACATACACGCGTATGCATGCACATACATGCATAAAACACACACACACACACACACACACACACACATACACACACACACACACACACAACACACACACACACACTCACTCACTGTGACAGCTCCGATATGGCCGACAGCCTCTGATATGGCCCTTTGCGGTCAGCTGCGCTATACGCAACATTCTCATTCTCTCTCTCTCTCTCTCTCTCTCTCTCTCTCTCTCTCTCTCTCTCTCTTCTCTCTCTCTCACACACTCACACAAACACACACACACACACACACCTTCACAAAAACACATTTCAATCTATCTTCCACTCCCAGACCCACTCTGCCGTTCCCCACTCCAACAAAGCCCCAGACTAAGACGACCGACCTCTGCCGCCAGGTACTGCCCCGTGGCCAGGTGCTTGAAGCGAAACAGACTGTTCCAGTGACCTGCACCACCCGACACGGGTCATGCTGAACCACCTGCAACACAGGTGACGCACATCGTCGAACAACATAGCATTCTCGCCCCTCTCCCTTGGTCTCTTCTTTCTCCACACTCCTCAGCTTCCTCTCTCTCTGCCCCCCCCCCCCCCCCCCCCCCCCCCCCCCTCTCTCTCTTCTCTGTCGCTCCCTCCTTCCCTCCCTGTATCCCTCCCCACATCCCCTCCTCATGAATTATCTGACAAGATCGTATATCAGAGACAAGGATTTGTTTGATCATAACCAAGCTAACATTTGGGGGAGGGGGGGTCAATAATAAATAAACCTCTTATTCCATCCCTTTCATCCAAATTTTCTATTCAGTTTATAAAGAAAATATTCACTGGTTTTCTCTTGGTGGGAAAATCTGGCAGAGGAATAACATGACAATGGTGTGACAACTGGCAAGCCCGCACTCAGTATTGTGTATTGTGACAGTTTCACAAAAAAATATTTTGTGCCTTTTTTTTTGTCAATAACAAAACCCAATACCGCAGTCTCCAAGAAAGATAAAAATCTCAGTTCATACAAAAAAAAAAAAAACCATCTTCACTTCTAACCTATCTGCAAACAACGCAAAACTGGTACCTCAACTTCCCACAATGCTTTGGAGCTGGTTGCAGCGGTGGCCGATGTTCTGCCGGTGGTTCGAAGGAAGACATGCTGCTGTTTGCGGTATTCGTCAGCCGTCAAGAACTTCTCCTGCTCTGCATGGAACAGTCTCACCACGTCTCCCTGCACACAACAGGTACATCACTCGTCTGGAACATTAGAACAAGGGCACAGGGAACACGCTTCCGACATCATGAAACAAAAGCAAACAAACAAGAAGAGAAAGTAACGTATAATATATCACAAAAAAAAAACCTGCTCTCACTCCCAGTCATGTTCATCTCAATTTTCAAACCAGCATGAAACAAGACGCAAAGTGAAAGTTAAAGCCAAAAGAAAGATGTTATTTCTGGAAGCGTTTATTCCCTCCTGAATTCAGTCAGTTCAGCCAAAGAAACACAATCTTGTGTAATTCCAGAATTGTGCCGCTTTCTTGTAGGTCCCAATAAAAGAATACAGAGTGTGGCTGCAGAAAAGCAAATGAATGCTGTTTTGTCCCGGTAGGTTTGCAACATATGTTTATCCACCGAACACAAAAAACTCCCATAACAATAATTGTCTCATTACGATGAAAACACCAGCATACACAAGAAGAAAAAGTATTTTCACCCAAACAGCCTACATGCTGCGACATTATATAAAAGTATGCACACACGCACGCATGCATGCACGCACACACACGCACGCCACACTAACACACACAATCACACACACACACACACACACACTCTCGCCGCGCACGCAGCACGCACACGCACGCTCCTCGCACGCTTGCGCTCTCTCTCTCTCTCTCTCTCTCTCTCTCTCTCTCTCTCTCTCTCTCTCTCTCACAATTTTCTCTCTCTCTCTAACTAAAAGGTGAAAAACCAAGTTTACACAGTAACAGAAAAAAAAAATGAAAAGAAAAATGCTAAAGACATGATTGACAGAGATGCTGAAGTTCTGACCCCTTTGAGGATGTCCTCCTGATTTTCCCTGTTGTCCATGAACAGGGTCACCTTCCAGCAGGTGTTGCAGTTCAGCGAGTTCACCTCCTTGCACCCCGGGTGATCGGGCAGGTCACAGTTACTGGCATGCAGCGGCTGCCCGCGTTCACTGGGTTCAGCACCACTTTGTCCCCAACGACAATCTGAGGGGCACAGCATCAATTCACTGGGTCAGGGAACAAAACATCAAATTCAATGGATTTGAGGCAAAACATCAACAATTCGCTGGATCAGGGACAAAGATCAACAATTCACTGGATCAGGGACAAAGCATCAACAATTCACTGGTCAGGGGCAAAGCATCAACAATTCACTGGTCAGGGGCAAAGCATCAACAATTCATGGATCAGGGGCACAAAGCGATCAGACAATTTAGTGGGTTAGGGGAAAAGCATTTGTAAAAAATTTACCAGGTCAGGGGCAAAGCTTAAGAAATTTACCAGGTCAGAGGCAAAGCATAAAAAATTCACTGGGTCAGGGGCAAAGCATCAACAATTCTCTGGGCAAGGGCCAAAAGCATCAACAATTCACTGGGTCATGGGAAAGCATCAACAATTCAATGAGTCAGGGGCAAAGCATAAAAATTTACTGGGTTAGGGGCAAAAGCATCAAACATTCACCAGGTTGGGGACAAGCATCAACAATTCACGGGGCTCACAAAGCAGCAACAAATTTACTGGGTTACGGCAAAGCATCAAAAATTCCCAGGTTAGGGGCCACAGCATTAACAATCACTGGGCAGGGCACAAACAACACAAAAATATCTCTGTGTTAGGGGCAAAGCATCAACAATTCTCTGGGTCGAGGGCAAAAAGATCAACAATTCCTGCGTCAGGGCAAAAACAACAATTCACTGGGTCAGGTGCAAAGCATCTTAATCTGTGTTAGGGCAAAAGATCAACATTTCTGTGTTAGGGGCAAAACATCAACAATTCACTGGGTCAGGGGCAGAATACATCAACAATTCATGGGTCAGGAGGCAAAGCATAAAAATTTACTGGGTTTAGGGGCAAAGCATCAAACATTTCCAAGGTTGGGGACAAAGCATCAACAATTCACTGGGTCAGGGGCAAAGCATCAACAATTCACTGGGTCAGGGGTAAAGCATCAACAATTCACTGGGTCAGGGGCAAAGCATCAACAATTCACTGGGTCAGGGGCAAAACATCAATTCATTGGATTAGGGGCAAAACATCAAAAATTCACTGGGTTCAGCACCACCTTCTCCCAAACAACACTCTGAGAGGCAAAGCATCAACAACTCTGACCAATCCAAAGAAACCACATCAACGAAATCAAAATCAGTGGCATTAATCAACCAATCAAAAGATCCGAGCATTAAGAAAATGACAATCTAAATCCGCTAATCTGACGTTAAAAAAAAAGGGGGGGGGGGGGGTGCTAAACAGGTTAGCCCAGATCAAGACCTTCTTTTGTACTGCAACTGAAAGGTTTTAATTTTATGTAACAAGTTAGTGGAGGAAAAAAATTCTTTTTTTTTTTTTTTTTTACAGAAAGTCCTCATCACCAATTCCTTATTCACTGCAAGGAGCAGACAGTGTTGTATGTGACATTTTACACACACAGGTGGGATGAAAAGATCTATTTAATGCACCATTCATCTTTTTAAGAATTATTAACTTTGTTCCATCCACCATTTTCATTTACTTCAAATCCATCCTGTTCTCCGTGTAGATAGGGTTGGTCATTTCTAGATGATAAACTGTGGTGGATTCTAACATAGTTCAGTGGTAGGACAAACGAAGCAGACTGTACGATCTTATGGTGTCTTCATGCACTCTTTCCATGCTATCCTGTCTTCTTTTTTTCCTTCTCAATAAATGCATTTTTGTGATTATTTTAACCTCTTCCCTGCTTGTCCCGTGTCTATTACGGGGTCATTTTCACGATCTTGTACGCCTATAACCATGCCAATTATGGGGTACTTTATTGCAAAAACATTTTATTATATATCATACTAATGACCAGCAAAATCAAATTATTATGATACCACATCATAGCACAGGGTATAAGAAAAACACATGCAAAAAATCTAAGAGATATCTCAATTAATGAATGAGTAGTGAACACATGAGTGAACCTACTGCAATTTGGCTCTGGCACTCAACAATACAGAAAAGCTCTTATACTGTGGCAGGGAATGGATTAAGATCAATCAATGACAGTTATGTTAAGCACTGGCAATGACAGTCAGTTCACTGCATTTATGGACTACTAAACTATAGACAGGGCTCAAATTAGGGACTATGATTACGATTCTAATGTTTGCACTGCTCACTTGAGTGATTTCTGTGTTATCACAACACACCATGACAGTGTTAGTAATACAGATGAAAGAGGGTTAAATGTCAACAGCCGTAAATTTTACTGTGTGTTTGCCCATGAAATTACTTATACCACAGACGACAAAACTCTTAAAAGAAAAAAAAAGACATTTAAAAAAAAAAAAAAGAAACAAAAAGAGAAAAAGACTAAATGATATAATCTGTAAACAAGCTGACATTATTCAAATGACCAGAAAAGAACACTCTGGGAGCCATATGACTTATGTACAAATAACTGTGAGGTTGCAAACTACTGGGTGGTGGGATGAACACCTTATATATCTGTAGATTTATCCTGGAGAACTGTGCACACACACACACACACACACACACACACACACACACACACACACACACACACACATTTTTTTTTTCAAATCATCCTTTTTTCTTAACTCTTTACCATGTTTCAAACCACTCTTGCCCTGCCTAAAACTTTTGCTGTACAGAACCCTCCCGGACAAATAAGCCTTTCAGGTCCTGTTACCTATGGTCCTGCCGATCAGAGAGACAGACCACAAAAGCACGCCTGTCAGTCAATACAGCCCAGCTGATCACCGATCTCGCAAGCAAAAGCCTGCCAATCAACCTCATGACCATCTAACAAAGTTAGATCTAGTTGCAAAGGGAGGCAACTGCAGGAGGAAATCTGAACAACTTTGAAAAGTTATAGACAAAGCACCGCCAAAAAAGCGTGGACAAACGAATCACAAGACAAAAAACACGACGCGTTTTGACCTCTCAGGTCTTCTTCAGGCGCGATAAACAACACTCCTGAGAACTGTCCTGAGTGTTGTGTGTCTTGTCTGAAGAAGACCTGAGGGGTCAAAACGTTTTTGTCTTGTGATTTGTCTGTCTACGTTTCTTTGGCGGTGCTTTATCATAAACCTTCTCAAATTCGTCTATAACAAAGGGCAACACTGCACCAACAACGGCAAAACGACTCTTGCCTTGTGCCCGCGCGAGCTGTGTGTTTGTAGGAAGGGCGGACTATGTTGAACCAGGAGCCCTCGTTGCCCGATCCATCCAAGGAGAATTTCACATGGCGTTCTTCTCCAGCAGGGCCGGAGCAGTTTGTTGGCACGTCAGATACTTGTTGCTCTTACAAAGGGCAGCAGCTGCACCAACAAAACATTGAACAAATAAACAAACATATGCGTGTCATGTTTACATTTCATATCTCATCATTTCATTTCCACCTTAAATTAATAAAACAAGACTAATTTTTCATTTCCCCTTAATTTTAAAACACTGACTTTGTAAAGCGGCCCTCACCGCTCAACTTGTTATTCTTTTGGGTATTGACGTTCAAATTTATTTGACCTTTTTTGTTCGTGGTAGGGGTGATATTGATGGCCTATAAAGTTTTGACGTAATATATTGACGGATCTTTTCAGATTGATATGTTTTGCGCCAAAACCGCCTATTTATTGAGCGTGTGGGGTACTCTCATTATTTTGCTCCCAATTTCTCATTTTGATTTGCAGAGGAGAGTAACCGGATCATCCATGGCGCCATTAAAAGAATGAAAAAGAAATTTCTTCTTGAGCTCATAGATGTTTATCGGAGTTTACCTGCGCTGTGGAAATTAAAGAAGCAAGGAATATTACAGTGGACAGACAGAAAAAAGACACTGCGTATGAGACTCGTCTAAAGAAATACCGCGATTACTACAAGGAAAGGCACCGATAGATGAACGGAAGAGAAGATAAACGCATTGACGAAACAAACTTTTCGAAAAGAACTGAGAAAGTCAACGACTCCCTAAAAGGCTCCCAAAAGGCTGTTGCTCGTCCATCGCGATGCACAGACTGAATTTTGCACAATAATATTGATGTTGTAGGGGCAAACGTCAAATGTCAAATAATTTGAGTCAATACTATTGCCATTGTCCCCTGTTTGTGCGTGATGCCTGCCTTATGAATGGGACGATGTCTGTACGCTTATGCGAACTACCTGTTCATATCGATGTTCATGTCCCTTCTCAAATAATTTTTCTTTTTCTGTTTAAAAAAGTATGCATTTGGGAGCTTATGTATTTCTTTGTTTTGCCTTCATTGTTTGTTCTGTCCTGGGTGGGGGGGGACATTAAACATTTTTTTCCCCGTTATCTTTTTCTTCACTAACTCCTGTTTGATTCTCATGTCCCTGTGGCTGTTCTAGATTTAACTTGCTAACCTATATAACTAGACAACATTGGTATCCAAATCACCACATGGCATATGTGTCTCTGATAGCCTATGACATTGATATGTCTGGATTACAGGTTCAAAATGATATACATAATCTGCTCATATCTATCTTATTGTCCGTCTACAGACCTTGTGGGTCTTACAATGAAACAATTCATGGGTCTAAGTCTCTCTCCTCTCTCTCTCTCTCTCTCTCTCTCTCTTCTCTCGCTCTCTCTCTCTTCTCCCTCTCTATCTCTACTCCTCTCTCTCTCCTCCCTCCTCCCTGTCTGTCTGCATTGAATATGAAAAAGACATTACTGGAGACATTGATTATGGTTATTCCACAAAACATGGATCTTTCTCAGTATCCATATATTAGTACGTCCTACAGACCCTGAAGGATATCATAATATTGATTACTATGTTTTCATCTATCTCTCTCTCTCTCTCTCTCAGCTCTCTCTCTTCTCTTAAAAATATATTACCATTGCTTTTTATTGAGGCTGTCGCAGAATAAACAAGACTGCACTTTGACAAGATAAGATAAGATAATGTTGCATTAGCCCAGCGACCGCAGTGGGCCACTTCAAGGCTGTCCCACTGTTAAAATCAACTCACCATCATTTATTAAAATAAAAAAAAAAATTAAAATAAAAAAAAAAAATAAAAATTTAAAAAACTTTACACATCTCGTTTTAAATGACATGGTCTACAAGAACCAGAAACTTTGTTAGAAATCCTTCTTCCGTAACCTATCCCCACACCCCCCCCCTAATGAAAAATGTTAATTCTCTCAAAAACCCAAGGATCCAACCACACCCCCTCCCCCCCCCCCCCCCCCCTCCCCCCCCCCCCCCCCACCCTCCCCCCCCCCCCCCCCCCCCCCCCGCCCCCCCCCCCCCCCCCCCCCCCCCCCCCCCGCCCCCCCCCCCCCCCCCCCCCACCCCCCCCCCCCCCCCCCACCGCCCCGCCCGTCCCCCCCCCCCCCCCCCCCCCCCCCCCCCCCCCCCCCCCCCCCTCCCCGCCCCCCCTGAACAGGATCTTCATGGACTCCGCTTGTAAATGGTTAGTGTCTCACATAGTGCAAGTCCCAACACTCTAAAAGAACTTGTTTCATTGTGAGTGGGCATGACATGGATGAACACCACGGAGCTTCTTCCTCTTCTAATAGGTAAGATTGGGTAATAAATTTCACGATATGACCGGTTGTGCAGACTGCACTGAACCGTGTTCCTCTTTACGACCTCCGACGTGGTTGGGGAGGATGTCCTTTACAGGTTTGAGGATTCTATCTGAATAGAGTTTGTTACTCGTATGTGTGTTCCAATCTCTGCCAGAGTCTCTCCCAAAATCGTTAACTTTGGGTTTCACATATGATACATGGGGGATATATAATGTTGGACAGTTTCTCTCTTGTGGCCGTTCTTGGCTAATCGATCAACCATTTCGGTTCCCGCCGATGCCAACATGGCCAGGAACCCCAAGCAAGAGTTATGTTTTAACGATCGACCTTCAACTTGCTAAATGGTCAAATAAAAGTAAAAGTTCTGATGATTGAGTTGCAGCCAGCTATGGCCTCCCAAAGCTGACAGCGATCCGACAGAACCAGAAAGTTTCCCCTCCTCGAAGATTTGGGAGATTATCTTCAAAGCCATTACTAGTGCAGTGAGTTTCTGCTGTATAGTCAGAAGCTTCGGAATTTTTATGTTCCACAATATTCTGAGAAGGTAAAAGCCCAGGGCAGTAGGTACTGCACTGGCCACTCACATCCTCAGGTCTTGAACCGTCAGTTGAAAACTGTTTGTCTTGGATGGGAATTTGGAACGAGCTCGGCATACTAAGCCTTGTTCGCAGAGCAGAGTCGCTTGGTAGTCTCTTTACGGTAAAGCTGCGAGATCAAAACGTTTCGCTGGTGTGAATAATGGTCATGGAGGTTGGTCCGGTAACTTCCTGGGTAATATCGGAAACTAATCCCTAGGTATCCCAGCTATACCTGCATTTACCGACGTGTCGGGGGACTGCTTACGGAGCCCAAACGGCGGTATTACATTTAGAGGTTTGTTTTCAAACTTACTTTGGTTCGGAGGGTCAAAAACACTGTCATAGGCTGGGAGTCTGTGGTTCTGTGAACAGTCGGTTATAATTATTTCCCTGACAGTTTCAGCCTGCGACCTGTTTTTTAAGTGGATGGTCTTCATCCTGCCTCTGCGTTATGGCTGTTACACAGGGGTGGTGCGGATCGCTCCATAGACAGAACGAGACTTGATGATGGATTGGGTCCAAGAGTTTGAGGTTTGATGATCTTGCGGAGCCGTACACAGTCATACCCTAGTCCTGTTTAGATTGACCATGGGCCTATGTAGAGGTGCTATCAAAAGGTTTTTTATTATCTGCGCACCTGTCGGTGTGTGCTACGACCCCGCAGAATATTCAGACTGTCCTTTTGGCAAGCAAGTTTGTGATTTTTTAATATGGGCATGAGAAAGTTAAGTTTTTGGTCAAAATGACTCACCAGTTTATTTGGCCTCTTTAAACAGTGGATTCCCCCGTGGGATTGCCGGGGGTGTGACTATGGAGGTGCACTGCTAGTATTCAGCGTCCCTGCCAGTCACCCAGGCATGTCGTAAGGGAGACGAACGGTGACTCTGGGTCCTCAGGTTCGGGGGTTGGGCCTGGGCTAACAACCAGTCCCTTAAAAAATGATTTTTACAGAAACCAATACCTGAGCATTCTGACACGGATGGCGACGCTATGAAGCACACCAGGCAAAATGGGACTGATGACGGACGACAGCCAAACCCGAGAGCGGTGCTGCGCACCCGATGGTTGATTTTACTGAAGCCAGTAAAACACAAGTCTGAGGGTGTGGGGTGCTGGAACGTGCCGACCTTGTACCCAGACTGGAAAGATGCAAAACTAGTCAAAGAGAGTTTGTCTACTACCTGCCTGGACATCTTGGGATGTTCAGCGAGGTCTGATGGGACCGGCAACACTAGGAATGTGGAGATGGGCGTCAGGACATTCCATTGTCTTCTATGGAAGATCTGTATTAACCAACACTCTCTGAGGGAGTAGTAGCACTTCTCCTCAACGCAGAAAAACAGAATAAGCATTACTAGATTGGTAACCATTTGGACCCAAGATGTTTGAAGCATTGATTCACATACTATATACACAAGCATGACGTTCTTGTTTGCTAGCACCAAACCGAAAGATGCAGATATGAAGCCATAGGATGCATTTTCGTTCTGCTCCAAGCAGCATCGCGGAGTGTATTTGCGCCCATGACATGGTATTGTTCATTGGCGAATTTAATGCAAAGTGGGCAATTGGTGTGACAACATCGGGAGGGAGCTTGTTATGGGCAAACATGGTGGAATTGGTACCATCACGATATATGGAGATAAAAGTCTAAGCTGACTTCTGTGCAGAGAAACCTGTTGATTGGAGGACCCTTTTTCAACTCAGAGTATGTTCACAAAAAAATTGGACATCACCCGACGAGACCACCTAAAACATGATAGATCACTTCATAGTCAATCGGAGATGGAGGTGCTCCTTCAAGTTGTCAGGGCTACAGAGGAGCAGATGTTGACCTAGGGAACACACCCGTGTGTTGGCCACCGTTTCCCTGAAACTACGACGAACTAGAGGTGAAGACTGGCACTCAGCAGGAGAATTGACTCTGACAGACTGAATGTGACGACCTCGACCAACAACTTTTTGCTGTGGAAATAAAGTAAACTGATTCCAGGCGCTTGGGGAAACAACAAGAAGTTGACTATTGACAGCTTCATTCTGGCCTTGCGGAAGCGGGAGGGGAAAAGGTACTAGGCTTCCGCCGAAAGAGAAGGAAGAGTGGATAAGAAAGGAACTGGGAAAAGATAGATGAAAGAAAGTGACAAAGCAGAAGTTCAACAAACTCCAGTTCAGAACGCTGTAAGTAGCAGCACAGAAGAAAGATATAATGAAATAATTATAGAGGTAAGAAGAATGTCAAGAGCTGACAAGAAGGACTTCATCGAGAAATGGCAGACGGAGGCTGAGGAAGCAGATTGTGTAGATGATATAAAAAACGCTGTACAAGATAAAAAAGCAGACTAACTATGGGTTCCATAACTTTGATGTACCAAGTTATGGACAGAATGGGAGGTCGTTGAAGGAGAGGGCCGATAAAAATACAGCGCTGGGGAAAGAACATTTCGAGTAAGTTCTGAAAACTGAACCTGACCCCCTCAGGCATGCAGATAATCATACCGGCAGTATTGTCCTGGACATCTGCATCCGATTCCACCGAGCCTTGAAGAAGTGACAGCAGCAATCAAACACATGATGAACGGAAAAGCAACAGGGGCAGATGGGGTAACAGCAGATATGTTGAATGTAAGTTTTATGTGACTAGCCCCCTATTCTGACGGAGTTCTTCAGAAGGTTTTGGGAAACGGGCCAGGACCCTGAAAGCTTGGGATAAAACTGTGTCTTATCTTCAAGTTGCCCAAAAAGGGTGATGCTTGGATACTGCTAACAAATGGAGGGGATAACACTTCTTTCTATCACTAGCATGGTAGTTAGGCAAGGTTGTGATGTCATGGCTGTCGGAACGCCCTTGAGAGGTACCTTCGTCCACAACTTAGCAGGCTTTCGTCCGGGTACGATTTCTGCTCAGATCATTTTCTTCTCTCTGCGCAAGGTTATGGAACAGTGCAATGAGTGGAACACGCCTTTGTCATCTACTTCGTTGAACTGGAGAAGGCTTTGACTGAATCCTACGAGAGTCATTATGGATAATCCTGAGTCACTACGGAATCCCTGCAAAACTTGTCCGGGTCGTTGAAAATGCTGTTCAGTGACTTCAAGTTCACAAGTGATCTGCTAACACAGCGCTCACAGAACGCCTTTCAGTGTCTGTCTGCACGGGGAGTGAAACTTGGGCTGCATCCTATCGCCTTTCCTCTTCTTCATGGCCAGGGTACTGGATTTTGAAGAAACGCCACAGACAGAGAGGAGGAGGGGTATCAGCTTGGACTCGACATTGGTAGCAACAACAACACTGGGAAGACTTGACTTTGACTGGACGACATTGCCCTGATGTCACATCGCCTACAAGACTTACAGGAGCAAAAACAGATGCCCCTTTTGCAATAAAACTGCTGGAAACCTTGGCTTGAAGCGTAACACAAGAAGACAAAGAGCAGAGAATGAATGCCAGAGTCCAAGACAACATCAAACTGAACGGAGACGAAATTGAGGAAGTTAGCAGACTTCTACTTATCTTGGATCCAAGATGTAATCTTTAATTCAGGTGGCATGGGGGAGGTGGAGATCTGGGCTCGACTTGCAAAAAGCCTGCCAGGCCTTTGCTCACTCAGAAGCACTTGGTAGGCAAAGGATTTTCCGCCATGAAGACCAAGTTACGATATCTTCAAATCAAATGTTAATAAGCCCTTCGGTTGGAAGCAGAATCATGGAAGATGACCAAAAACATTCAGCAACAAACTAGATGTTTTCCAAAAACAGTTGCCTCGGAGCATTCTACGCATCTATGGCCGAAATTACCATCACCAATGAAGGAACTTCACCACCAAAAGAGCAGAATACTGAACCCATCTCAAACGCAAGTAAACGTAGGCCGTTGCGCGATGGATAGGCCATTGTGCTCCGCAGCTGCAACAGCCATTTCCAGGAATCGCCCTACGATGGACTCCTGATGGACGAAGAAGAAGAGGACGCCCCAAGGAAACTTGAGGAGAACAGTGGAGAGGGAGTTGAAGGAAATTGGTTGGTCATTAGGGGCGTCTGGAACGGGTTTCTAGCCGACCGTCTCAGTGGCGGGCTTGGTCGTGGCCTTATGTGCTACCAGCCAAAGAGGACTAGATAGATAGAACAGATGGAATGGGAGATTTACCTCTTGAAGTTCCGGAGTATGGAAAAAACTAGACGGAAATTATGGAAGTGAATACCCCCCACATTGGTTTTTGTAGCAGAAAGGTGATTACCGTTTCCTTCCGCCCACCGATGGATTTTATCTACGCAAAGCTGTGCCTGCGGCTTGGACACTGGGGTACAGGTTCAGTTTGCAGTAGACGGCAAAATATCACAAAATTGCAGCAGTCTGAACCCTGCTGAATGATTTCACAATGTTTTGATTTTAATACTTAAGAGGGAAGGAGACAGTATGCTCCCCGGGGGGTGGAACACCCAACTCTGCTCGTGGACATCAGAGTGATGTGGTGCCAACCCGGTCTGTAATGTCGTTCTGCAAAAAATTTTGAATAAAAAGCGGAAGATTGACATCGAAACCCAGATCGTGGAGATCTTGAAGTATACCCCGACTTACAGGTTGGTATCGTTGGCTTCTCCTAGTCGAAAGGAAAGAAAATTGCCAATGCGTGCTGTCTGTTTCTAAAAAGCGTTTTCCTAAGTGGTAGATTCAGACGATTTAAGGTCACATGTACTACGATGTTTGTGCGGAAACCACACTGTTTACTTTCGACAAAAGGCCATCGGTTTCGAGTTCCACAATGAGCCTTGCATTGAACATTTTTTCCATTCAATTTTCTGGCGACACAGCTGGTCAAAGCTATGGGACGGTAAGTTAGATGGTTTTAGAAAGTCTTTTCAACTGGTTTGGGAGATGGGAATAATGAGGCTGTCGCAATGTGGGTGGAATAGCAAACCTGTAGTCAACACGTGGTTGTATACACTGTAACAGGTGTTAAGACCTTCTTGCGTAAGTTGTTTCAATAGTTGATTATGAATGTCATCTATTCCTGGAGAGGAATCGCTGCAGAGGTAAGGCAGATTTCTGCTCGTTTAATGTGAAAGGAAGATTGTGTCTTCCTTGTTGGTCGGATGTAAAGTTGCAGGTGATTTTCTTTTAGGGCTTTTGTGTTTCACCAAAAGTGACTGATTTATTAGTATAGAGGAAGGAGGAATTCTTTTCATTGGTTGAAGCATGCAGTTTAGCAACTGCATTTCTTCTCAGTTATTTTAGAATCGAAAAACTGAGAGGTATCACAGTGGGGTACCAGGTGTTTCTTACTGGGATGTTCATTATGATGTTCCACACTTTTTTCTTAGAAGTTTTGAGGTCAGCCTGGTGCAAGAAAGCTTCTCAGGGACCGTCGTTTACTGGTTTTAAAAGTGGTGTCTTGTTTTAGCACGGAGTTTCTGATGGGCTTCGAGCGTTGGGACCACGAAGGTCGTTGGTTATACCCTGACGTGAAGCAGTTTTCTAACTTTAGAAATGTGTTGGCATTCTGATCGAACCTGGGTGTTTTTGGATCCTTGAAGTTTATAGGAAGACTATGGAATACTAGGCATTAGCTCAATTTAATCATAATGTTAGTCACGTGATCAGCTGGTCTGGACTCTGAAATAAATCAGTGTCCTGGAACTCTTAGAACAGTGGCTGCAAAGAGGTCCCAGTTTGCATTTGATAATTTTAATGATGAGAGACAGATACTATGTTCAGTTATTTCAGGGTGTTGTAGGACAGGGAAATGGTCACTTACCGTGCTGATAGTCATGGAACAGACCTTCTCATAGTCCAGGACCGCGAGGTCACAAACCGACAAATCTAATACTCGAAAGTGATCCTGTGGAAGATTGGAGGTAAGTTGCAGATCCGTCGTTCAGACAACACAAATCCAAAATCGAAGGACACTTCCTCAATCAGCAGACACTGGATTGGAAGAATACGGTATAACCCAAAGAGGGTTTGTGGGACCGTTAAAGTCACCCAAACAGCAAAAAAGGATCGAGGAAGTTCCCTAACTGACTGACAAAGGTCCTGACGACAAACGGGACAGATGGAGGTAGATAAAGAGAACAAGATTTTGACTGTTTGTGGAGGAAGTGACTCTCGCAGCTACAGCCTGAAAGGGAGGTAGACAGAGCGACAGGAACTATACAACAAAGTTTTGTGAAGGAGAAGGGCAACCACCGCCACGACAGTCCCAAAATGGAAGGTTGTGCAGGCGTTGGAAAGAATATTTAAAGTCCAAGAAAGTGTAAATGTACTTCTGGCTCTTGAATTGGGTTTCTTGATGTGCCAGACTGAAGGTTTCATAGTTTGACACTGAAGCATGCAGCTCTCGAAAGTTGGAATTTAGGACCCCACGGTTTATTCCAATGGATTATTGTATTATCCATGGTGCTGAGGGCGAAAAGGTGAGAGATCAGGTTTTCTCCTCTTCAGCATCTGCAGGCCAATGGAAGTGAACTTATTTTTGTTTTCATGGACTGTGTTGGTCATTTGGAACGCTCGGCAGACTTGTCGCATGGGTGAACATAAGGCTGAATTTGGAGAAGGTGGAGGTCTCGGTTTTGGGAGATGGTGGATGGGTTTTTCATTATATCCTACTTTCTCCTCACTGGCATGGAACTCCCTTGGCCCGCACGGGCAATGTGTCAGAGGTGTGCGAGGGGGAATGCTGGTTTTTTTATCTGCCCCTGCAGCAGGATGTTGTAGACTGCTGGGCAGTCTGTGGGGGGCGGTGGGGATTTGTTGCCTCCACAGGGGCAGTCACTTTGGTTGTTGGTGCAGTGGACACTGCTTCCACCAGAGTGACTTGTTTTTCCTTGCAATGTACTTCGTAAAACGTAAAGTTATCTGTCTGACAGCAGACTGACCGAGTTGGATCTGTTGGAACTTTCGTTACGGCCGAAGAGTTAGAAGAAGAAGCTGTCGGCGTATGACTGCCCACAACCTATTGCGGGCTTCGATAATGAGATCTTCTTTTCTGTCTTATCCTTTGTATTGCAGATTTCCTGGAATCCAAATGAGGACAATTCCTGTGATGTGGTGGGATGGTCGCCTCGCAGTTGCACAACTGTGCGGATCTTTACACGGGGGCCCATCATGGGTTGCCTTGCAGCTAATACACACACCTCCTGCCCAGAACAACGGTCTCGGACTTGGCCAAACTTCTGGGATCGGAAGCTCTCACGGGGACGGAACGTTCAAATGGTACCCGGACATGCAGGTAGCAGTCTTTGTGACCGGTGGCAGAACTGGGTTGCTGATTGTATGAAAGGGGTGTTGGTGGCCAATCTTGTTTTTCTGCACCCTTCTTGATAGTCACCTGCGATCCTCCGTTCACTCCACTGGGATGCCAGCTACGGTTTGTTTTCTGCTATCTGGATATAACACCTGATAATTGACACTGCAGCGAATCACTCCTTTGATGAAATTTAATTGTTTGTGGGGAGTTACACTTGATCTCCCTGTCCACAAGTTTCGTTGCTGTCAGCAGCTGTTCAGATTGCTTTTGTGTACTTACATTGAATAAGAAAGGAAACCATTCCTCAACCTCTTGATGGACCGAGGGTGGGTCACCTGATATACCTTGAAAGCCCTTTTGGATAGCCAAAGGGCTCAATGCACTGATAAAGGGGTGTTCTTGCTCCGTTCCTTCCATTAACGAGCCAAGTAAGACCAAATCCTGTCTTCATGTCGTACTCCATTTCCGAATCGCTGTCTGAATCGAAATCCCGAATTAGGGGTTGCTGCCTTCCTCTTTTTTTGGCGGGGATGTGTTTGAAAAGCCATGTGTTTTTTAGTATATTTCATCCCTCCCTTACCCACCACTGGTAGTCCAAACTAAGGGCCTGGGCAAGAAACCTATGTCTTGGAACTTACTGGCTTCGGGGAGGAGACATACGACTAGCAGATGCAACAAACCCTATCCCACCATGATCATGCTCAACTCCCGGGACCAGGAGCTCTGAAGCACTGCAGGGGTTTACTTTGGCCAGCTGGGGAACTGCACCGGTATTGACCCAACCCACAAGAAAGGGGAAGGCGATTTGTACTCCCGGCAAATGTTGTAATCCCTGTCTAGAGAGGTCCGAGACCAAAGTGATGTGTGAGAGCGTTGGCCCTCTCATTCACCAGGTTCTATTCCCCTCCGACAAAGGTCGCAAGACGGCAAACGCGGCGGATCTTAATGGAGAAAACAGAGAGAAAAGGTGTGTGGAAAGAAGTCTTGAAGGAGACGAAGATAGAAAGGGCCAAATAAGGGAAGGCAGTAAAACATGAAAGGGATTGGGGGTTACTTTTGTCAGGATCCTCTCCCTTAGCCTATCTGACATGGGAAGCCTACCGGGCTCAAATCCTTTACCACGTTTACGCTTAGGCCTATCAGATCTGCACCTCTCAGGCCTAGAGTACTGCACTTGTGAAAAAATCAGCCTATCTCCAAGTATTGATGCCCCCGCCAGCAAGCCCTAAGGGATCACTAGACCACGCTAACCCTCGACCAGACAAGGTCGCATACCCCCGGAGGGGCACTTGACTCAAAAGGTTTTTTCTTTGTTTGTTTGTTTGTGGGGTTTTTTTTGCATGCATCAAACGATATCGTACAATTTATTTCAAGGATCTCTCCCTCTCTCTGTCCCGCTCTTAATTCCTTCTCTCTCATCTCACCTCACAATCACTCTCTCTCATTCCTTACTAAAATTTCATCTCTCATTACTCTCTCATTCTCTCTTTCTCTATCACACAGACAACTCATGCTCATTTTCAGTATGCTAGTGTGAGTGTGTTGTGTGAGCGGAGTGAGTGAGTGACGTGAGTGAGTGAGTGGTGAGTGAGGTGAGTGAGTGCATGCGTTGCGTGCGTGTGCGTGCGGAGTGCGTGATTGCATCAGATCGAGCATCGCCCTGCATCAGGAGAGAGACTGAGTCAGAGACAGAGAGTGATGAGTTCAGATGATGGTACAACATTTCTGTTTGAAATTTTCCTATCATACACAAAAAGTGGTTATCACAATATTTATTCTGTTTGTAATCAGTCATTTATCTTACTTTGT
>CM031615.1:56439161-56494810 GCA_018398815.1 Conus ventricosus | reverse complement strand
GATTTAAAAAAAAACACCTGATGGACAACAAAACACATCAAAAATAAAAATGTTAATAAAAAACCCCCCCCAGGACATCATAAACAAGTTGAAGATTTTTCTGTGTGTTATCTGCATGACAGACCCAGATCTTGGCGTATAATCAACAGAGCCGGAGCAACCTTGCGTACAGCTCTTCAGTGCAGCACACCAACAAACTCTTCATGGGAAGACCACCACCTGCAGCACTAAAAAATTCCTCCCCTAATTCTTCTGTAACCGTTATCCTTGTCCATCATATATAGCCCTACCTGGATGTCAATGGTAAACCTGAATGTAACATATCAGCGTAACCATTCTATCCTCTGTGTTAAGTGTCCATAAGGACAGGACAGTTTCAGAATATTCTGAGAGTTATCCTCCTTGTTATGAGGAAAATATGTCTAACGGAAAGCCTTTGCAGGTTCTGTGAGGGACAAATATTGTTTTCTCTTCACAACAACAAAAAACGAGTCTGCTGATTTTTGAGCTTCGCTAACTCTGTGAAATATTTTCTCTTACCTTCATTTTTCTTCTTTTTCTTTTTTTTCTTTTGAAGGTGGGGGGAGGGGGTACAGCAAGTATGAAATCTATTCCTCCTCTTCAACATTTCACACAGAAACTTCCAGTCTCAATTCATACCACCTAGCATACCTGCTTCAGGATATTCTGCTCCCGAATCAGCTTTTGTCTCTCTCGGTCAGTTTTCCAAGATCCTCCACCTCCTGAGGTCACGGTCGCTGGACTGACTGGGTCAATGCCCAGCAGGAAGCAGATGACCTCCGAGATGAGTTTGGTCACCGTCCTGGAAACGAACCTTTTGCAACAGATTTACAGTGCACATGACCACAACGCTCTCTGAAGTACAGAAGAAAAACTAACAAGGAAGCACGGGCAGCACTGCAGAACTGTATGCAATAAACAATTCTTTTTTTTTTTTTAATACATCTCAAACAATACTCTGATTTGTAGTTTTACTAAAAGGGTGATGGTTGGGGGGGGGGGGGGGGGGTGTTTTCTTTTTTTGTGCAAAGTTAAGACACAGCATGCAAGTTTTTTTTTTTTTCAAAATAAATTTTTCTCTGCGGCTTTCATGCTGGACAAAAACTATCCCTAAATAAACAGTTATGAGAGCTTACAAGAAAACTTCCCAGCTTATCACACCAGTTTTGAATTCAGACATCTAAGGCAAGATACAGATTTTTTTTTAGAAGAAAAATATGTTTGCAGGAAAAAAAAAAGCATTACTCTTGATCATTATTTCAATTTCACGTGACAGACAATTTCTGTCTTAACTGATTTTTATTGTAATTAATAGCGAACCACCAAGAAAACACAGATAAACGGATCACAAGACAAAACATGACACATTTCGCCCTGTTATTTTAGGCAAGATCAAAACCCAGGACAAGGAAAATGAAGGAGCAATCACTTATCTTCTTTCATTTGCGGAAGATCTTGCACTGAAAGTGAATAAAGGGTTTAGTGACGCTGTTCATTTTCGTTGTCTGAGTGTTTTGTGTCTTGCCTGAAGAAGACCTATGAGGTCGAAACGCTCTTTGTTTTTGCCTTGTGGATTCGTTTGTCTAAACGTTTTCTTGGCGGTTCGCTATTAATTACATTCAAATTTGTTTCACATTTCTGCCTGCATTTGGGCCTCACTTTGCAACTGATCTGTTTTAAACTATTTGATTAGGCAAGTGCACTGCAGAGAGAAACGTTAAAAAAAAGTCTTCTTTTTCTTTAGGTTTTAGGACAGAACAAGCGGGAACTCCGTTCTTTTTACTGTATTTCCGGAAAACCATTTGAATAAAAGGTTCACCCTGGATTATTTTTTTTGTTATCTCACTACATCCATGAATAAGGCGCTGAGGAGTATAAGATGCGTCAATTTCACGACTAAAAAGAATCAGCAGTGTGCAAGTGTGTGCCTGAGCTACAAGAAATGTCCAAGTGACCTGAACTCAGGTCAGACCAACGAGCGCACGGGTGATTGATTTTTTTCAAGCTGTGTTGATACACCCCCCAACCATGATGACACATCATTTTTAAAGTTACCCAACACTGCTGGGTACTGCAAGCGATTTCGCCATGTGTAGGGCACTCTAATACATAAGATTCCACCTGAAGCTCTACTCTGGGCAGAATTTGAAAAGATAAAAAATTGTTATCTTGAAATCCGGTTATTTTCATATCTGTTTTGAGGCCATTCTGGTTCCAGCTTCAACATTTCCATCACAAAAATACACGTTTTGTCTTGATACTGAATGACCTAGAGGTATAAATGATTTAAATTTTTCTCCGCATACCCATCAATCGTTGCTTTCAAGTGCTGTCCCTTCTTTCTAGTGGTTACCCTTTTTTTCTGTACTTCTGCAGTTAGTATACTACTCACTACCAAACAATAACTACATTAAGTACGCATATATTCCAAACTGCTGAACTACTGATGACACTACAACCAAAATCATAAACTTATTCCAAATTTATCATGATACTGAATGCAAATACATATCCCAAATCACTGACCACACATATCCCAAATAAGTTAAGAATATGCATATTCTCATAAAATATTTGATACATGAGTTTCCCCTTCCAACCTTCAAGATAAATGAATTTTTAAAAAAAATAAATAAATGGCAAGAAAATGGAAAAAAAAAGATATTTACAGATCAACAATAAAAAAACCCTGAAGAAATCATGAAATCAAGTGCTGAAAAGCAAGAAAATGACTAACTAAGGAACTAACTAACTAACTCATAAATAAAACAAAAAAGAAGTTGGGGTCCAGACACTGAAAGTCCCCTGACCAATTTTCAGAGGCAGCTTTTTTTCTGTCTGTCTTCCGAATGAGAACACAAACTGCAGCTCATGTTGGGCAGCAAACGGTGCTTTGCTCCTGTGGGTTCTCATTGGTATTGGCAATGAAAAACTCTGTTTCTAGTTAGGAAAAACGAAGTTTTCTTGCACATTTTCAACTGTCTGTCTCTTTTTTTTCTTCTTCTTCTTCTCTGCCTCTCTCTCTCTTTCTCGTACATGTGTGCACACGTGTGCTTTTTTTGTCTGTCGTTTCTATGTCTATGTGTGTGTGTGTGTGTGTGTGTGTGTTGTTTTGTGTGGGGTGTGTGTTTTGTGTCGTCTTTATGTCTGTATCTCTATGTGTCTGTGAGGAAGAAGGAACTTCTGGTCTGGGCAATTCCAAGACAACAGATCGCTGTCCAAAAACGTAAAAGAGCTGAAACCCATGAGAACTGGACGGACGCAGATGACCTTCACTGGACATACACCTCTGTACACTCAAGTTCAGTCACAACGAATCAGGTGAAGATAGTTTCACCTCCTACACCCGACTATGTCTGGGGTTTCAATGTAGTATCTATGAAGAAAAAAACAACTAGAACCATACAAGGGTTAAGATGCTACGTACTATAGTAGTGGATGCCGATACATTCCAGTTGTTTGAGGTACCCATATCCATCCATATTTGTGCATATGCACTCATGTCCTTTTACATTTGAATAATTTTCATATATTTTGCATGTACATACGTGAGCAAAGCATGCACACATGTGTATATTGCTCAGACCTGCCAAACCCCTAAGAGACCAATGAGTAAGAATTGAAGCTCAGTGAGGCAGAAATGTGTAATTTCTGAGAGCTAAGAGTAATCGAGCGCGACATTTACCTTTTTCAAACAAACACGATGTGATAAATTGTTCACAATATTTTTTTGAACTTTACTTTTCTTTAAAAACAAGCTTCTTTTAGTGTCACAGAAACTTACAAATTAGAAAATGTAGATACACTGAAACACACAAAAATCCCTAAACCATCATGGCAGGGACACCAAGCTTGATAGTGCGCCAGAAACAACCTAAAAATTGGAAATGATATGAGCAGGGAACAGTAAAACAAAAACATAAACAAGTGGGGTAAACATTTGCTCGCCATTTTATAAGGAAACCTAACAAAAATACTTTTATTCAAGACTGGCACCACCTTTTAAACTGAATAAGTCAGACAAATACACATCGACGAACAAATCTTATCAAATAGTGGGGGAAAAAAACAAGCGCAGGCCAACACTCAACTGTCCTTGATAGTAATGACTTGCAAAGTTTGGGACTTGAGAGGGTGGGGGGGGCGGGGGGGGGCGGGGGGGGGGGGGGGGGGGGGGGGGGGGGGGGGGGGGGGGGGGGGGTGGGGAGTTCGGGGGGGGGGGGGGGGGGGGGGGGGGGGGGGGGGGGGGGGGGGGGGGGGGGGGGGGGGGGGGGGGGGGGGGGGGGGGGGGGGGGGGGGGGGGGTGGGGGGGGGGGGGGGGGGGGGGTGGGGGGGGGGGGGGGGGGGGGGGGGGGGGGGGGGGGGGGGGGGGGGGGGGGGGGGGGGGGGGGGGGGGGGGGGGGGGGGGGGGGGGGGGGGGGGGGGGGGGGGGAGGGGGGGGGGGGGGGGGGGGGGGGGGGGGGGGGGGGGGGGGGGGGGGGGGGGGGGGGGGGGGGGGGGGGGGGGGGGGGGGGGGGGGGGGGGGGGGGGGGGGGGGGGGGGGGGGGGGGGGGGGGGGGGGGGGGGGGGGGGGGGGGGGGGGGGGGGGGGGGGGGGGGGGGGGGGGGGGGGGGGGGGGGGGGGGGGGGGGGGGGGGGGGGGGGGGGGGGGGGGGGGGGGGGGGGGGGGGGGGGGGGGGGGGGGGGGGGGGGGGGGGGGGGGGGGGGGGGTGGGGGGGGGGGGGGGGGGGGGGGGGGGTGGGGGGGGGGGGGGGGGGGGGGGGGGGGGGGGGGGGGTGGGGGGGGGGGGGGGGGGGGGGGGGGGGGGGGGGGGGGGGGGGGGGGGGGGGGGGGGGGGGGGGGGGGGGGGGGGGGGGGGGGGGGGGGGGGGGGGGGGGGGGGGGGGGGGGGGGGGGGGGGGGGTAGGAGGGGAGTTTGAAGATGGAGAACTGGGAACATGAAAAAGAAAATACATAAACCTAAAAAAAGTTTCCACTCCCCTTTGATGATTCTGTGCCATGAGGTTGGCTTATCAGCTCAGTGGTGGATTGTGTCTTTTTTAAGTAATCGCACCACCGCCAGGAAAGAATTTGTGTCCCACCCCCCCCCCCCCCCCCACTTCCTGACTTCCATCAATCCCCAACACAACTCCATTCGGCAGTCGAGATGCAGCAGCAGTTAAGCCTTCCATGAGAAGGGTCCTTACAATGTGTGTTGTCTTTGTTCGAACCGCTCTTGAACTGTTTTGGCGATCTCCGAATCTTGAGAACAACTTCTTAAAAAGCAGGGATGCATGTTCGGGGCTCGCTAAGAACTAAGAGCGAGGTTGTGCTCGACGAAAAATCCGGCCACCATGCTTCAGCCCCCAATAACCCTTTTCCTAATTTCAACCTGCTTTGAGGTGTCTAACAGTCTGAAAAAAGTGTTGATCTGGAAAATTTCGGCGCGTTAGTGGAATCGATGTGCTTGCGTGACTCAAGTGACGCTTCCATCCACCAACCCGCGATTGGAAATTGTGAAGTTCCGACTCGCAAGTGGTACAAACACCGTGCACAAATAACAACCTTTAGCCGAAGGTGTATGCAGGGAACTTTTTCCGATATTTCTTTTTCGGAACTTTGACCAAGTTGTTTCATTTTTTCTCGCATCTTGTCCAAACTTTCTACTCCACGTTTCGCGACATATCGTAGCTAAAACTTTCGAAAAGACCCAACTTCATTCGCTGAATGGTAAAGATGGTGAAAAAACGACACTGCCAGACCCGGAAACGCATTCCTTAGAAGATTACTGGTTATAACGCACGGCGCCGTGCGTGTCTGTACATAAGCCGATTTTTTTTTTCGCCATTTTTCATTTTTTTTTTTTTTTATTTTTTTGAAAACTTTCATCGTAATTTTTTGTCTAAAAATGCGTAATGGCGTAAAATTATCACTTGGGCGTAATAAATTACGCGAAATGCGTAATGGTTGGCAGGTCTGTATGCTTGTCTTTCAAATTGTGTTCATACGAGTTGCCATACATGTTTACACATTTCCATTCCACAAAGAACTTAAGTTGATGGGTCATTAGTTTCTAACATGACATACCACACTACATACTTTGTAAGTTTATTCCTTTCATATTAAATGCAATGCAGCTCAATCTTTTCACAGCATTTGGGATACAAGGAATGTCTGGCTGTGCAGAATAGGCCACTATAATTTGGGAAATTAATCCAAAGACTAAGGCACAGAACAGGGATCTCAAGGGAGTCTGGCTCCATCCGGCTAATCCATATGGATCAGTTCCTCACAAGACGATTCAAATGGCCCTCAAGATTTATTATATCCCAAAGATCATCTGACAAATGCTGAAGATGTATTTCCTCGGGTTCTCAATCAGGTTCTCCCCAAAGGAATATACTACAGACTGGATCAATGTGGACGCTCGCATAGAAAGGGCTCTGCAATTTCTCACATTGCTGTTTGTCTTGGCAGTGCTAGTTATTTTGAAAGCAGCCATAACCCAGACAAGTCCGGCAGACCAGGGACTGGATACAAACTGCCACCTCTACAAATCTTCAAGAATGGCACAAACAGTCCTTTCCACACCAGGAAGATGAAACACACAAAATTTCTGAAGCACTTTGACAAAGTTAGCTGCTCAATACAAGGACAAGTTTCAAACCGAAGAAATCACAAAGCCTCTCTCTGAGGAGAGGAAAGTAGCTGCAACAGTTCCATTTACTGCAGCAAGCCAAGCTATTCCAATCGTGACAGCAGAAACAGTCACGAGTCCTGAAATGTGGTATTGATGACTCCTTGAACGACACGAGAGGGCAAAGGAAGCTACGCAAATGGCAGAGATAGCCTTCAGATAACAGACCAGAGGGCCTTGAAAGACACGAAGAGCAGAAAGGAAGCTACGCAAATGGCAGAAGATGGCCTTCAGGTAACAGACCAGAGGGCCTTGAAAGACACGAAGAGGGCAAAGGAAGTTACGCAAATGGCAGAAGATGGCCTTCAGATAACAGACCAGAGGGCCTTGAAAGACACGAAGAGGGCAAAGGAAGATACGCAAATGGCAGAAGATGGCCTTCAGATAACAGACCAGAGGGCCTTGAAAGACACGAAGAGGGCAAAGGAAGCTACGCAAATGGCAGAAGATGGCCTTCAGATAATAAACCAGAGTGTCATCTCTGGCAATTATGAGGTCTGGTGTGTGCAGTTTATGCCGATCCTGAATTTCCTTCTTTTTTTTTTCTTTTTTTTCTTTATTTTATTTTATTTTTTTTTTGCTGTCCCAACCTCTACGCCACCTCAGAGGCAGTGCACACACGCCGCTCATTCCGACACCCATCCACAGACACATGCCCAGTCGACCCCCCGCAGGACACCACCTACTAAGCCCCCTACTGACGACATATAATTGCTTAGTCGCGGAGCCGGCGTGAGTGAGCTCTCCCTCCGGAGGGCGCCACCACGTCCGTCCAACGACAGCCCCCATGGACTCGCCGATACAGGTGACCCCGACGGAACCAAACCAAGGCCACAGACGTGGAGAGGACATCGAAATTGAGGTCACCATGAGAGACAGGGCATGAAGGGCCACAGAATTTGAGACTTTTTTTTTTTTAATGCAGATCGATGAGAATGTGGATGATTATGATGATGCTACAGATTTCCATTTCGGTCTGAGACTATATGGACAGGGCTGTACTCTACGCTTCCTTTCATAATATATCCCGGCGTCAACAGGCCCGAGAGATACAGGCACCTGCAGTGTTGGTCAGGAAATTTGAGCAACACTCTCAGAAACGCATCCATTAAGTGGATGAAAACTCGACTGTGTGGTCCCAGTCTTCCCAACTGAGTCCGCAGCAAACTCAACTCTGGGTAGGTGCCGGTCGGGGCAGAAAAACCCACATGACTTCTGATGGGATTCGAACCACGACCTCCCAGCCGGGAGTCAGCGACGCTAACCACTTCGCCACGGCGGCTGGTTGATCCTGAATTTCCTGTAGCCTCTGCTGATATAGGATATGTACACCACAACAAAGGAACCAATGAAGGCCAAAATCCACAGATACATATGAAATGGCTCCGTGCCCAGCCAGCTCTCACTGTATTGCTGCACTCTACTGTGCTCCAGTGAAGCTGAAGCTACTCCTAGATTCCATCCTCAAGGAGTACAAAGCAGCATGCAAATCAAGGCTACTGACCATGAGTGAGGACGTGGGAACCTAGGTCGTGGAATCAATCCAGTCCAGGCTAAAAAACTGACAGACAATGGAAAGTCCAGGAGGCAGAGGGAGTGGCGACAGAAAACCTCAAGATCAGGGATGCAACAGGGACACACGCAAACCAACGGACAGGGAAGCGAGTTTTGCATATCCTTTTCCTTTCATAAAAAAAATACAGAAGAACATACCTCAAACTAGTCTTTACATTGCTTTACTTAAGAAAAAAAGTGTAGTGTGGAAGCTATGATGTAAGTGCCTTCCTTTGCAGCGACAAACACAGTTACCTCTCTCGTTCTGGGTGATGGCGGACCTCTCCAGCTTGTTGGCAATGTCGGTCAGCACTTTGGCGGCGTCATTGGCAAAGTCAGGTCTCTCACCTCCTGAGCTGACACGGGCACAATGGCAACGCCTCCTTGTCCTCTTTGATTTTGGCACACCCCACCTGCGCAGGCCCAGATCACGCTTACATGTCACAGTCAAGGCAGCAAAAATGTCTACGTGAACTTTGGGGGGTGAGGGGGGGGGGGGGGGGGGGGCTATTTGTGAACAAAAAAAAAGTTACCAAATTAAATCAATGAATATGCAACTCCAAATATGTTACATCTCAACTGATAGCCATGCAACAGAGTCCCTTGAACAAGCAGCTCTTATTAAATCAGCCTATACTGAAGAAATGAAGCACTACAGGCACCTGCGCACACGTTCTGTGCTTCTGTTATGACTTGCACATCCTGAAAAAGAATGCTCCCTTTTATCATATCCACCAATTCTCTCGGTTAAAACAGAAACCAACAGCATTGTCTCTTTTCAGAGATATAAGAAATACACATCTCATCTCATCGCACACAAGAAATATTGATTGCAAATGTATTCATTCATTTTGAAAAGGAAAGCATCTGAATGTGCTGGCTACTGTCATTCGTTACTGGCAGATAAACTTTTAAACCATGGAACAGCATGGTTTTTGTAAAACATTTTGTGTTAGAAGGTTGGTATATAAATGTAGCTCATGCAAAGTATGAACCTGTGATCCAGTAGCCTGTGAACCCACAACAGAAGCAACCCAGTAAACTAAAAACACTGGGGACAAGTCCATGAGGTGGGAGAGTCCTACCTTGTTCATGATGGGTTTATCCTCTCTTTGTCGATGGGAATGGACGTGCTGTGCACCAGGTGTCTGTGCTACAAGTGGTGTAGGCGTACATACGTTTGTCTGGAAATAGAACACATCACTGTCGCCATGTGCTAGGAACCACCCCCCCAATCGCTGCGGTGGTGTCCCGTTTAAAGATTTTACTCATCGTTGTCTTCACTATCATTCACTATCACCACTGCCATTATCATTAGCATTCACCTTTCACGTCAACACTGGCGTTGGGTCATTTCTGATGATGGTAGAAAGGTCAACTTAAGCAGGACCTATTACAAATTTTAAATGTAGTTAATAGCGCACTGCAAAAATAAAAAAGGTTAGACAAACAAATCACAAGACAAAACACGACACGTTTCGACCTCTCGTGCTGAAGTGGATGAAAATAAGTAATTGCTCATTCTTTTTGCTGTCTTGAATGTTTTGCATCTTGCTTGAAGAAGACCTATAGAGGTCGAAATGCATCATGTTTTGTCTTGTGATTCGTTTGTCTACAGTTTGTTTGTATTTTGCGGTTCACTATCAATAAAATTTTCCTGATTTCTTCAGTTGTGCAGCTGATCCAAACGTAGCCTTATTCGCAATATTAAATCTGTTGTAAAATGAAGCAAAGGTACTCTTGCATTTCCAACCTGTCATTCAAAGATGGTCTTGAGAGGAACACTGGATGCGGCCTTGCTGTACAATGCTGCCCTGGCGGATATGCACACAATACTATTCATCCTCTCTTCATTACCGGAGCATTGTACAGCAAGGCCGCATTAGTTTCATTTCCTTACATTACCCCACTCCAGATCTTGTGAGAATGTATAAGAAAGTGGACATTTAACTATATCTTCCCCTTCCTCTTCAAAAAGCCTCATCATTAAGTTTACCTTGTGCAAGCTGGAAACTTACTCAGTCTTCGACAGTAAAGTATCCACCTTATATGAACTGTATGCTTTTAATGTTCCAAATCTCCAGGCTGACATGAAGGTGGAGACATTTAAATATATCTTCATCCTCTTCCTCTTCAAAAAGCCTCATCAGCAACGTTAATTAACCTGGGTGAGCCGGGATCCTTACTCTGTCTTTCACAGTACTGTATCCACTTTATACAAACTAAGTGCTTTTGTTGTTCCAAACCTCCTGGCTGACTGATAGTGTTTGCTTTTGTCCAGAAAATGCCTGATTTTTCTCTACACTTTCCTGACAGCTTGCATGCCATTAGTCTGTGCCCTCGTTGATAAGGCAATCCTGCCTCTCTCAAGAGCTGCTAGCACTGGCATTATCAGTTTTGTGAAGATCGTGAGTGAATTTCTATAGCCTTGTTGTTAAAGCCTGAAATTTGCAGTTTCTTGAGAAACAATTTCTGCAATTTCTCAGCCAGACGTGTGAAATATGTTGTGTTTGTTTTTTATATCAAGCAACCCCAAAACAGTCTTTTATTTTCAATAGTGTTATGGCTGACTTCGAGGAATCAATTCTATGTGAATGTTCTCTCAACTTTACTTATTTTAAGTTTACAATAAATCTGTGAGTGCAATCATTTTCTGCCTGAGGAAACTGAAAGACATGCATTAATCTGAGGTTGTTTTCACATGGAAGTGAATCAAGTGCAATAAAGAAATAAACTCCCTCCCTCTTGAACTCTCCCTTCTTCTTCCGACTCATGACTTCTTCAGCAAAACTGCTTCGAACCTAACTTTCACATCCTCCTTTTTTTTCTGTCTATGTTCCTAGTTCTGAAGCTCCCTTCCCAGTCCATGTAATGTTAGGAATTGAACTTCTGTTGCATTTTTCAAGCAGCTCTTCTAGGTCTAGATTCTTCCCATTGTTTTGCAGTTTCATGTCCACTTGCACGAGTACAAATAGGGACTGTGAGAGTGCATGTGTGTGTGAGAATGTGCCTTTGTATGCAAGCACCTAGATCCATGGACAAGGCCTACATAAATGCCAATCATTATCATTATCATAATCAAACCAAGTCCTAAATGGAGATGGTTCTTTACCAGGAGGCAGGTCTGGAACACACCATGAGGAAAATTCCACTGGGAAGGTGAATCCAGTATAAAGAGAAAGTGTTCCTTAACTCTAAAATCTTCATCGAGAGCTTAATCCAGCACAGACAAACCCAAAAATGTTTCATTTTTGTTTTTCAAAAAATTAATAAACAATTAAAAAAACCCAAAAGCTTTGAAGGAAGAGTTGATCATAAAGCCGAGCCTTTGATAAACGTGTTTGGGGGAAAACTGTCCAGAAGAAGAACGACATATTCTATTCATGCCAAGTCTTAAAATGAAAAGTGCCTTTCTGAAGGCATGATCATGTACAAAAACAAAATATTCTGAAAAACAAAATTTAGCTGGGAAAGAATTCTTAATCAGTAAGTGAGAGCAGTATAAAGTATGCCATAAAGCAAACTCTTTAAAGGGGATGAATTCAGTACAAAGAGAAAAATGTCGCAGAAACTAGGTGGCGCACATCAAGTACAGACACAGAGAAAACCTTCTATAAAACCAAGAATCTCATGAGAGAGAATCTTTACTAGAAGACAAATCCACACAGACATCGAGAAAAAAAATGTTTGATAGAACCAAGTCTTTTTAATCTCAAAATTGACCAATCTTCAACGCAAGAATCTTAGCGCACAGACTTTACCGCATCATCCCTGGCATCATCAGTGTTACCATGACAACAAAAACGCACGTCATTGCACACCAGCTACAGACCTGGGCACCAAGGAGTCGGCTCTGATCATGGTTGTTGGGTCCAGCTCAAAGATGGAGGCGATGTCGTGGACCATGGGGCACCGACACCAGACAGTACACCTGCACCGTGGGCTGTCCCCGCAGCTTGGTGCGCGTCGGGTCAGGGGTCGGATCCACATCGACCTGAAAAGAATAGAAAAATAAATGTCAATTTAGAAAAAAAAAAAAAAAAAAAAAAAAAAGAGAGCAACAGAAAAAAGGAAAGGACAAGAAAAAAAAGGACAGGGGATAAAAAGGATGAAAAAGAAAAGAATGGAAAAAGAAAGAAAAACCAAACAATCAAAAAGAATGGAAAAGAAAGAAAAACCAAACAATCAAAAAGAATGGAAAAAGAAAGAAAAACCAAACAATCAAAAAAGAATGGAAAAGAAAGAAAAACCAAACAATCAAAAAGAATGGAAAAGAAAGGAAAACCAAACAATCAAAAAAATGGAAAAGAAAGGAAAACCAAACAATCAAAAAGATGGAAAAGAAAGGAAAACCAAACAATCAAAAAGAATGGAAAAGAAAGGAAAACCAAACAATCAAAAAGAATGGAAAAAGAAAGGAAAACCAAAACAATCAAAAGAATGGAAAAGAAAGGAAAACCAAACAATCAAAAAGAATGGAAAAAAGAAAGGAAAACAAACAATCGGCATAAAAATCCAAGAAGCAGGACACAACTTCTGATATGAAATAATAAAAATCCATACTTTCATTCTTTTTAAGTACATATCTTTGCACACCTTAAACAAGATCATATAAAACAGAATAAATAAAAGAACAAACTGAAATTATATGAAAAATACTTGGGAAAGACACACACACACGCACGCACGCACACACACACACCAGATAAGTGCAAAACAGATCAACACCTTTCAATTTGTCACAGTCCTACTTCACACACACACACACTTAAGCACGCACGCACGCAAGCACTGTACATGCACGTGTATGCACGCACATACACGCATAAACACACACACACACACACACACACACACACACACTGCGACAGCTCCGATATGGCCAACAGCCCTGATATGGCCCTTTGCGGTCAGCTGCACTATACACAACATATTCTCTCTCTCTCCTCTCTCTCACACACACACACACACACACACACAACACACACACACACACACACACACACACACACACACACACACACACCCCTTCACAAAAACACATTTCAATCTATCTCCCACTCCCAGACCCACTCTGCCCGTTCCCCACTCCCACAAAGCCCCAAACTAAGACGACCGACCTCTGCCGCCAGGTACTGCCCCGTGGCCAGGTGCTTGAAGCGAAACAGACTGTTCCAGTGACCTGCACCGCCCCGACACGGTCGTGCTGAACCACCTGCAACACAGGTGACGCACATCGTCGAACAACATAGTATTCTCTGCCCCTCTCCTTGGTCTCTTCTTTCTCCACACTCCTCAGCTTCCTCTCTCTCTGTCCCCCCCCCCCCCCCCCCCCCCCCCTCTCTCTCTCTGTCTCTCTCTCTCGCTCCCTCCTTCCCTCCCTGTATCCCTCCCCATATCACCCTCCTCATGAATTATCTGACAAGATCGATATCAGAGACAAGGATCTGTTCGATCATAACCAAGCTAACATTTCGGGGACAGGGGGTTGTGTCAATAAATAAACCATCTTATTCCATCCCTTTCATCCAAATTTTCTATTCAGTTTATAAAGAAAATATTCATTGGTTGAATGTAGGTCATTGGTTTCTCTTGGAGAAATACTGGCAGAGGAATAACATGACAATGGTGTGAAAACTGGCAAACCCTGCACGCAGTATTGTGCATTGTGACAGTTTCACAAAAAATTTTTTGTGCCTTTTTTTTTTGTCAATAACAAAACCCAATACCACAGTCTCAAGAAAGATAAAAACTCAGTTCATACAATTAAAAAAAAAAAAAAATCTTCACTTCTAACCTATCTCCAACAACAGCAAAACTGTGTACCTCAACTTCCCACAATGCTTTGGAGCTGGTGGCAGCGGTGGCCGATGTTCTGCCGGTGGTTCGAAGGAAAGACATGCTGCTGTTTGCGGTATTCGTCAGCCGTCAAGAACTTCTCCTGCTCTGCATGGAACAGCCTCACCACGTCTCCCTGCACACAACAGGTACATCACTCGTCTGGAACATTACGAACAAGGGCACAGGGAACACGCTTCCTGACATCATGAAACAAAAGCAAACAAACAAGAAGAGAAAGTAACGTATAATATATCCACAAAAAAAACCTGCTCTCACTCCCAGTCATGTTCATCTCAATTTTCAAACCAGCATGAAACAAGATGCAAAGTGAAAGTTAAAGCCAAAAGAAGAGATGTTATTTCTGGAAGCGTTTATTCCCTCCTGAATTCAGTCAGTTCAGCCAAAGAAACACATCTTGTGTAATTCCAGAATTGTGCCGCTTTCTTGTAGGTCCCAATAAAGAATACAGAGTGTGGCTGCAGAAAAGCAATGAATGCTGTTTTGTCCCGGTAGGTTTGCAACATATGTTTATCCACCGAACACAAAAACTCCCATAACAATAATTGTCTCATTATGATGAAAACACCAGCATACACAAAAGAAAAAGTATTTTTCACCCAAACAGCCTACATGCTGCGACATTATATAAAAAAAGTATGCACACACGCACGCACGCACACACACGCACGCACGCGCACGCATGCACACCACACCACACACACACACACACACACACACACCACACACACACACACACACTCGCTCTCTCTCTCTCTCTCCTCTCACATCACAATTTTCTCTCTCTCTCTAACTAAAAGGTGAAAAACCAGTTTAACAGTAACAGAAAAAAAAAAAAAAAAAAATGCCAAAGACATGATTGACAGAGATGCTGAAGTTTGACCCTTTGAGGATGTCCTCCTGATTTTCCCTGTTGTCCATGAACAGGGTCACCTTCCAGCAGGTGTTGCAGTTCAGCGAGTTCACCTCCTTGCACCCTGGGTGATCGGGCAGGTCACAGTTACTGGCATGCAGCGGCTGCCCGCGTTCACTGGGTTCAGCACCACTTTGTCCCCAACGACAATCTGAGGGGCACAGCATCAATTCACTGGGTCAGGGACAAACATCAACAATTCAATGGATTTGAGGCAAAACATCAACAATTCAATGGATTTGAGGCAAAACATCAACAATTCGCTGGATCAGGGACAAAAGATCAACAATTCACTGGATCAGGGGCAAAGCATCAACAATTCACTGGGTCGGAGCAAAACATCAACAATTCACTGGGTCAGGGGCAAAGCATCAACAATTCTCTATGTTAGGGGCAAAGCATCAACAATTCACTGGATCAGGGGCAAAGCATCAACAATTCACTGGGTCAGGGGCAAAGCATCAACAATTCTCTATGTTAGGGGCAAAGCATCAACAATTCACTGGGTCAGGGGCAAAGCATCAACAATTCACTGGATCAGGGGCAAAGCATCAACAATTTAGTGGGTCAGGGGCAAAGCATCAACAATTCACTGGATCAGGGGCAAAGCATCAACAATTCACTGGATCAGGGGCAAAGCATCAACAATTCACTGGGTCATGGGTTAAAGCATCAACAATTCACTGGGTCAGGGGCAAAGCATCAACAATTCACTGGATCAGGGGCAAAACATCAACAATTCACTGGATCAGGGGCAAAACATCACCAATTCACTGGATCAGGGGCAAAACATCAACAATTCACTGGGTCAGGGGCAAAACATCAACAATTCACTGGGTCAGGGGCAAAACATCAAAAATTCACTGGGTTCAGCACCACCTTCTCCCAAACAACACTGAGAGGCAAAGCATCAACAACTCTGACCAATCCAAACAAACCACATCAACGAAATCAAAATCAGTGGCATTAATCAACCAATCAAAAGATCCGAGCATTAGAAAATGACAATCTAAATCGCTAATCTGACGTTAAAAAAAAAGGGGGGGGGGGGGGGTGCTAAACAGGTTAGCCCCGATCAAGACCTTCTTTTGTACTGCAACTGAAAGGTTTTAATTTTATGTAACAAGTTAGTGGAGGAAAAAATTCTTTTTTTTTTTTTTTTTTTTTTTTTACAGAAAGTCCTCATCACCAATTCCTTATTCACTGCAAGGAGCAGACAGTGTTGCATGTGACATTTTACACACACAGGTGGGATGAAAAGATCTATTTAATGCACCATTCATCTTTTTAAGAATTATTAACTTTGTTCATCCACCATTTTCATTTACTTCAAATCCATCCTGTTCTCCGTGTAGATAGGGTTGGTCATTTCTAGATAAACTGTGGTGGATTCTAACATAGTTCAGTGGTAGGACAAACGAAGCAGACTGTACGACTCTTATGGTGTCTTCATGCACTCTTTCCATGCTATCCTGTCTTCTTTTTTTCCTTCTCAATAAATGCATTTTTGTGATTATTTTAACCTCTTCCCTGCTTGTCCCGTGTCTATTACGGGGTCATTTTCACGATCTTGTACGCCTATAACCATGCCAATTATGGGGTACTTCATTGCAAAAACATTTTATTATGTATCATACTAATGACCAGCAAAATCAAATTATTATGATACCACATCATAGCACAGGGTATAAGAAAAACACATGCAAAAAATCTAAGAGATATCTCAATTAATGAATGAGTAGTGAACACATGAGTGAACCTACTGCAATTTGGCTCTGGCACTCAACATACAGAAAAGCTCTTATACTGTGGCAGGGAATGGATTAAGATCAATCAATGACAGTTATGTTAAGCACTGGCAATGACAGTCAGTTCACTGCATTTATGGACTACTAAACTATAGACAGGGCTCAAATTAGGGACTATGATTACGATTCTAATGTTTGCACTGCTCCGTTGAGTGATTTCTGTGTTATCACAACACACCATGACAGTGTTAGTAATACAGATGAAAGAGGGTTATAATGTCAACAGCCGTAAATTTTACTGTGTGTTTGCCCATGAAATTGCTTATACCACAGACGACAAAAACTCTTAAAAGAAAAAAAAAGACATTTAAAAAAAAAAAAAAGAAACAAAAAGAGAAAAAGACTTAAATGATATAATCTGTAAACAAGCTGACATTATTCAAATGACCAGAAAAGAACACTCTGGGAGCCATATGACTTATGTACAAATAACTGTGAGGTTGCAAACTACTGGGTGGTGGGATGAACACCTTATATATCTGTAGATTTATCCTGGAGAACTGTGCACACACACACACACACACACACACACACACACACACACACACACACACACACATTTTTTTTTTCAAATCATCCTTTTTTCTTAACTCTTTACATGTTTCAAACCACTCTTGCCCTGCCTAAAACTTTTGCTGTTACAGACCCTCCCGGACAAATAAGCCTTTCAGGTCCTGTTACCTATGGTCCTGCCGATCAGAGAGACAGACCACAAAGCACGCCTGTCAGTCAATACAGCCCAGCTGATCACCGATCTCGCAAGCAAAAGCCTGCCAATCAACCTCATGACCATCTAACAAAGTTAGATCTAGTTGCAAAGGGAGGCAACTGCAGGAGGAAATCTGAACAACTTTGAAAAGTTATAGACAAAGCACCGCCAAAAAAGCGTGGACAAACGAATCACAAGACAAAAAACACGACGCGTTTTGACCTCTCAGGTCTTCTTCAGGCGCGATAAACAACACTCCTGAGAACTGTCCTGAGTGTTGTGTGTCTTGTCTGAAGAAGACCTGAGGGGTCAAAACGTTTTTGTCTTGTGATTTGTCTGTCTACGTTTCTTTGGCGGTGCTTTATCAATAACTTCTCAAATTCGTCTAACAAAGGTCAACAGCACCAACAACGGCAAACGCTCTTGCCTTGTCGCCCGGCGAGCTGTGTTTGTAGAAGGGCTGGATGTAGAACCAGGAGCCCTCGTTGCCCGATCCATCCAGGAGCACTTTCATGGCGTTCTTCTCCAGCAGGGCCGGCAGCCGTTTGTTGGCCGTCAGAAACTTGTTGCTCTTCAAGTGCAGCAGCTGCACAACAACAATGAACAAAAACAAACAATGCGTCAGTATCATTCCCTTTCTCATCATTTCATTTCCCCATAAATTAATAAAACAGACTAATTTTTCATTTCCCCCTTAAATTTATAAAACACAGACTAAAGCGGCCCACACACGCTCAAACTTTTTCATCAATGGTATTGACGTCAAATTATTTGACACTTTTTTGATCGTGTAGGGGTGATTTTGATGGCCTAAAAAAGTATTGACGTCAATATATTGACGGATCTTTTTCAGTTGATATGTTTTGCGCAAACCGCCAATTTATTGAGCGTGTGTGGGTACTCATCAATATTTTGCGCCAATTTCACTTTTTGATTTGCCGCAGGAGAGAACGGATCATCATGGCGCCATCAAAAGAAGAAAGAAATTTCTTCTTGAGCTCATAGATGTTTATCGGAGTTACCTGCGCTGTGGAAAATTAAAGAAGCAAGGAATACAGTGACAGACAGAAAAAAGACACTGCGTATGAGACTCTTCTAAAGAAATACCGCGAATACTACAAGGAAGGCACGAAAGATGAACTGAAGAAGAAGATAAACGCATTGAGAACAAACTTTCGAAAAGAACTGAAGAAAGTCAACGACTCCCAAAAGGCTCCCAAAAGGCTGTTGCTCCGTCCATCGCGATGCACAGACTGAATTTTGCACAATAAAATTGAACGTTTTAGGGCAAACGTCAAACTGTCAAATAATTTGACGTCAATACTATTGATGGAAAAGTTTGAGCGTGTATGCCTGCCTTAAGAAAGGGACGATTTCTGTACGCTTTGCGACTACCTGTACAAACGAAGATCATGTCCTTCTCAAATAATTTTTCTTTTTCTGTAAAAAAAGTAAGCATTTGGGAGCTTATGTATTTCTTTGTTTGCCTTCATTGTTTTATCTGTCTGACCATTAAATTTTTTTCCCGTTATCTTTTTCACACACGCTCCATGTATGAAACTCATGTCCCTGAAGGCTGTTTTAAGATTTAAACTGCTACACACTAAATAACTAGCACAACATTGGTATCCAAATCCACATGGCATAATGTGTCTCTGATAGCATGAACATGAAAAGTCTTGGATTACGGTTCAAATGCAAAACATAATCTGCCTCAGTATCTATCTTATTGTCCAGTCTACAGACCTTGTGGGTCTTACAATGAAACAATTCATGGTCTAAGTTCTCTCTCTCTCTCTCTCTCTCTCTCTCTCTCTCTCTCTCTCTCTCTCTCTCTCTCCTCCTACTTCTCTCTCTCTCTCTCTCTCCCTCCCTCCTCCCTGTCTGTCAGCTTGAATATGAAAAGACATTACTGGAGCCATTGATTATGGTTATATCCACAAAACATGATCTATCTCAGTATCCATATTATTATTACGTCTACAGACCCTTGAAGATCTCATAATAATGAAACTATGATTCATTCTCTCTCTCTCTCTCTCTCTCTCTCTCTCTCTCTCTCTCTTAAAATTATTACCAATGCTATCTTATGAGGCTGTCGCAGAATAAAACAAGACTGCACTTTGACAAGATAAGATAAGATAATGTTGCTTATAGCCCAGCCGACCGCAGAGGGCCACATCAGGGCTGTCACCACGTTAAAATCAACTCACCAGTCATTTATAAAATAAAAAAAAAAATAAAAAAAAAAAAAAAATAAAAAATAAAAAACTTTCACACATCTCGTTAAATGACATCGTCTACAAACGAACCAGAAACTTTGTTAGAAATCCTTCTTCCGTAAAATCTCAAATCAGATGAAAAATGTTAATTTCTCTCAAAAACCCAAGGATCACATCAGGCGGGACATCCCTGAACAGGATCTTCATGGACTCCGCTGTAAAATGTTTGTGTCTCACATCGTGCAAGTCCCAACACTCTAAAAGAACATGTTTCATTGTGAGTGGCGCATGACATGGAATGCACCACGGAGCTTCTTCACTCTTTAAAGGTAAGAATGGGTAAAATACGAATGACCGGTGTGCAGCCGGCACAGAACCGTTTCCTCTTTACGACCTCCGACGTGGATGGGAGGAAGTCCTTAAGGTTTGGACGGATCTGAAAGAGTTTGTTACTCGTCTGTGTGTTCCAATCCTCCTGCCAGAGGTCTCTCACATAATCGTTAACTTTGGGTTTCACATCTAACAGGGGATATAAATGTTGGACAGTTTCTCTCTTGTGGCGTTCTTGGCTAAACGATCAACCATTTCGTTCCCGCCGATGCCAACATGGCCAGGAACCCAAGCAAGAGTAATGTTGTAACGTCCGCCTTCAACTTGCTAAAAAGTTCAAAAAAAAGTAAAAGTTCTGGATGCTGAAGGTTGCAGCCAGCTATGGCCTCCAAAGCTGACAGCGAATCGACAGAACCAGAAAGTCCCTCCTCGAAGAATGGGAGATTATCTTCAAAGCCAGTACTAGAGCAGTGAGTTCAGCAGAATAGACAGAAGCATCTGAATGTATATGTTCCAACAATATCTGAGAAGGAGCCCCAGGGCAGTAGGCTGCACAGGCCACTCCATCCTCAGACTTGGAACCGTCAGTGAAAACTGTTTGATAGGATGGGAATTTGGAACAGAGCTCGGCATACAAAGCCTTGTACGCCAGAGAGCTGGTAGACTCTTTACGGAAAGCTGCGAGATCAAAACGAATCTCTGGTGTGAAAAAGGTCCATGGAGGTTGATCCGGAAACTTGGAAAAATCGGAAACTACTCCCAGGTCTATACCTGCATTCCGCACGTGAGGCTGCATACGAAGCCCAAACGGCGGAATACATTTCGGGTTTGTTTCAAACTTACTTTGGAACGGAGGGTCAAAAACACAGTCATAGGCAGGATTCTGTGGTTCTGAGAACAGTCGGATATAATAATTCAAAACAGTTTCAGCCTGCGATTGAACAGTGAAGGTTCACCTGCCTCTGCGTACAGGCTGTACACAGGGGTGGTGCGGAACGCTCCAAGACAGAGACGAAGCCTTGATGATGGATAGGGTCCAAGAGTTTGAGGTAAGATGATCTTGCGGAGCCGTACACAGCACAACCGTAGTCCAGTTTTTTAACGGACCAGGGCTCTGTAGAGGTGCAACAAAGTTTTTCTTATCAGCGCCCCAGTCGGTTGTGTGCTACGACACCGCAGAATATTCAGTGCCTTTTGGCAAGCAGTTTTGAGATTTTTAATATGGCTGAGAAGTTAAGTTTTTGGTCAAAAATGACTCCCAGAAATTTGGCCTCTTTAACAGCTGGAATCCCCGTGGGATTGCCGGGGGTGTGCCTATGGAGGTGGCACTGCTAGAATTCAGCGTCCCTGCCAGTCACCAGGCATGTCGTAAGAGGCGACTAAGGTGACACTGGTCCTCCAGGTTGGGGTTGGGCACAGGGCTAACAACCCTGTCCCTTAAAAAATGATTGTTACAGAAACCAATACCAGAGCATTCGACACGGATGGCGACGGCAATGAAGCACACCAGGCAAACTGGACTGATGACGGACGACAGCCAAACCCGAGAGGGAGCTGGCGCCCGATGGTGGATTTACTGAAGCCGAAACACAAGATGAGGGTGGGGTGCTGGAACGTCCAGACCTTGTACCAGACTGGCAAGATGCCCCAACTAGTCATAAGAGTTTGACAACTACAGCCTGGACATCTTGGGAGTCAGCGAGGTCAGATGGACCGGCACAGGAAAGAGGAGACTGGCGTCAGGACATACCATTGTCTTCTCTGGAAGATCAGATAACCAACACTCTGAGGGAGTAGCACTTCTCCTCAACAGAAAAACAGAAAAGCATTACTAGAATGGAAACCATTTGGACCAAGACTTTTGAAGGCAAGATTCCACTCCAAATACACCAAGCTGACAGTTCTAGTTTGCTACGCACCAACGAAGATGCAGATATAGAAGCCAAGGATGCATTTTACGATCAGCTCCAAGCAGCAGCGGGAGAGTATTTGGCCCATGACATGGTACTGATCCTTGGCGATTTGAATGCAAAGATGGGCAGTGACAACATCGGGAGGGAGCATGTTATGGGCAAACATGGAATTGGTACCATCAACGATAATGGAGAAAGACTAGCAGACTTCTGTGCAGAGAACAACCTGTTGATTGGAGGCACCCTTTTTCAACACAGAGATGTTCACAAAACAACTTGGACATCACCAGACGAGACCACCAAAAACCAGATAGATCACATCATAGTCAATCGGAGATGGAGGAGCTCCCTTCAAGATGTCAGGGCCTACAGAGGAGCAGATGTTGCCAGTGACCCACCCTTGTGTTGGCCACCTTTTCCCCTGAAACTACGCCGAACACGAGGAAGACAGGCACGTCAGCAGAGAATAGACTCTGACAGACTGAATGAGACGCTCACCAAACAAGCTTTTGCTGTGGAAATAAGAACAGATTCCAGGCGCTAGGGGAACAACAAGAGTTGACAATAGACAGCTTCAACCAGGCCTTGCGGGAAGCGGGAGAAAAGGTACTAGGCTTCCGCCGAAAGAAGAAGGAAGAGTGGATAAAGAAAGGAACCTGGGAAAAGATAGATGAAAGAAAGCTGACAAAGCAGAGATCAACAACACCAGATCAGAACGCTTGAAAGAGCAGCACAGAAGAAGATATACAGAAATAAATAAAGAGGTAAAGAAGATGACAGAGCTGACAAGAAGGACTACATCGAGGAAACTGGCAGACGAGGCAGAGGAAGCAGCTGGTAGAATGATAATATAAAACGCTGTACAAGATAAACAAGCAGCTAAACAATGGGTTCCAAAACAATGATGTACCAGTAAAGGACAAGAATGGGAAGGTCGTTGAAGGAGAGGCAGAAAAACTACAGCGTGGAAAGAACATTTCGAGTCAGTTCTGAACAGACCAGACCCCCCTCAGCTAGCAGATATCCAACCGGCAGGTATAGACCTGGACATCTGCATCGATCCACCGAGCCTAGAAGAAGTGACAGCAGCAATCAAAACCATGAAGAACGGAAAAGCACCAGGGGCAGATGGGGTAACAGCAGATATGTTGAAAGCAGATATTAATGTGACAGCCCCTATTCTGACGGAGATCTTCAGACAGGTTTGGGAAACGGGCCAGACCCTGAAGCGTGGAAAACTGGTCTTATCTTCAAGTTGCCCAAAAAGGGAGATCTTGGAGACTGCAACAACTGGAGGGGCATAACACTTCTTTCTCTCACTAGCAAGGTATTTAGCAAGGTTGTGATGTCAAGGCTGACGGAAGCCCTTGAGAGGAACCTTCGTCCACAACAAGCAGGCTTTCGCCCTGGACGATCCTGCTCAGATCATATCTTCACTCTGCGCCAGGTTCTGGAACAGAGCAATGAGTGGAACACGCCTTTGTACATCAACTTCATTGACCTGGAGAAGGCATTTGACAGCATCCACCGAGAGTCCTTATGGAAAATCCTGAGACACTACGGAATCCCTGCAAAACTTGTCGGGTCGTTGAAATGCTGTACAGTGACTTCAGTTCACAAGTGATCTGCAACACAGAGCTCACAGACGCCTTCAGTGTCAGCACGGGAGTGAAACAGGGCTGCATCCTATCGCCTTTCCTCTTCATCCTGGCCATGGACTGGATTATGAAGAACGCCACAGACAGAGAGAGGAGGGGAATCAGATGGACCACGACAATGGTAGCAACAACAACACTGGAAGACTTGGACTTTGCTGACGACATTGCCCTGATGTCACATCGCTACCAAGACATACAGGAGAAAACAGATGCCATTGCAACAACAGCTGGAAACCTTGGCTTGAAGGTCAACACCAAGAAAACAAAGAGCATGAGAATGAATGCCAGAGTCCAAGACAACATCAACTGAACGGAGACGAAATTGAGGAAGTTAGCGACTTCACTTATCTTGGATCCAAGATGTCTAATACAGGGGATGGGGAGGTGGAGATCCGGGCTCGACTTGCAAAAGCCAGCCAGGCCTTTGCCTCACTCAGGAGCACATGGAAGGCAAGGAATATCCGCTGAAGACCAAGTTACGAATCTTCAAATCAAATGTAATAAGCACCCTTCTTTATGGATCAGAATCATGGAAGATGACCAAAACCATCAGCAACAAACTAGATGTCTTCCAAAACAGATGCCTCAGACGCATTCTACGCATCTATTGGCCGAATACCATCACCAATGAAGAACTCCACCAAGAGCAGAAACTGAAACCCATCTCAACGCAAGTAAAACGAAGGCGTTGGCGATGGATAGGCCATGTGCTCCCCCAGCAGACAACAGCCATTTCCAGAATCGCCCTACGATGGACTCCTGATGGCCGAAGAAGAAGAGGACGCCCCAAGGAAACTTGGAGGAGAAACAGTGGAGAGGGAGATGAAGGAAAATGGTTGGACATGGGGCCGTCTGGAAGTGTTTCAGCCGACCGACATCAGTGGCGGGCTCTGGTCGAGGCCTTATGTGCTACCAGCACAAAGAGGACTAGATAGATAGAACAGCTGGAATGGGAGATTTCCCTACTTGAAGTTCCGGATCTGGAAAAAAAAATGACGGAAATTATGGAAGTGAATACACTGGGTTTTTGTAGCAGAAAAGGTGAAAACCGTTTCCATCCGCCCACCGATGGATTTTATCTACGCAAAGCTGGAGCCTGCGCTGGACACTCGGGTACAGGCTTCCAGTTGCGTAGACGGCAAAATCATCCACAAACAATGAGCAGTCTGAACCTGCTGAATGATTTCAAAAATGTTGTTGATTTAAATACTAAAGAGGGCAGGAGACAGTATGCTCCCTGGGGAACACCCAACTCCTGCTCGTGGACATCAGAGAGAGTGGTGCCAACCCGGACCTGAAAACTGTCGTTCTGCCAAAAATTTTGAATAAAAGCGGAAGATGACCTCGAAAACCCAGATCGTGGAGATCATGAAGTATCCCCGACTTCCAGGTGGTATCGTAGGCCTTCTCCAAGTCGAAGAAAATTGCCACTGCGTGCTGTCTGTTTAAAAAAGCGTTCCTAAGTGTAGATTCCAGACGAATCAAATGGTCAACTGTACTACGTGTTTGCGGAAACCACCTGTTCTTTCGCCAAAAGGCCATCGGTTTCGAGTTTCCACATGAGCCTAGCATTGACCATTTTTTCCATCAATTTACAGACACAGCTGGTCAAAGCTATGGGACGGTAGTTAGATGGATTAGAAAGATCTTTTCCAGGTTTGGGGATGGGAATAATGAGGGCTGTCCGCCAAGAGGGTGGAAAGCAACCTGTAGTCCACACGTGGTTGTATACCTGTAACAGGATGTTCAGACCTTCTTGCGGAAGATGTTTCAATAGTTGATAATGAATGTCATCTATACCTGGAGAGGAATCGCTGCAAGAGAGTAAGGCAGATTTCAGCTCGTTTAATGTGAAAGGAAGATTGTAGTCTTCCATGTTGTCGGATGAAAAGTTGCAGGGTGATTTTTCTTTTAGGGCTTTGTGTTTCACAAAGTGACTGATTTATTAGAAGAGGAGGAATTCTTTTCAATGGTTGAAGCAAGCAGATTAGCAACTGCTTTCTTCTCCGTTATTAAAGAATCCGAAAACTTGAGATGGTTCACAGTGGGACAGGTGTTCTTCCCTTTGATTTTCTTAATGATGTTCCACACTTTTTTCTTAGAAGTTTTTGATGTCAGCCTGGAGCAGAAGCTTCTCCAGGACCGACGTTTACTGATTTTAAAAGTGTGTCTTGATTTAGCACGGAGTTTCTGATGGGCTCGAGCGTTGGGACCCGAAGGTCGTTGGTATACCTGACGCTGAGCCCGTTTTCTAACTTTAGAAATTTGTTGGCATTCTGAATCGAACCAGGGTGTTTTTGGCATTTGAAGTTTATCGGAAGACACTGGAATACAGGCCTTAGCACATTTAATCATAATGTTAGTCAGTGATTCAGCTGGGTCAGGACTCTGAAAAAAATCAGTGTCCTGGAACTCCTTAGAAACAGTGGCTGCAAGAGGTCCCAGTTTGCTTTCTTATAATTTAAATGCTGGAGAGACAGAGACATGTTCAGTTATTACAGGTTGTAGAAGGACAGGGAAATGGTCACTTCCGTGCAGATCGTCATGGACAGCCCACTCATAGTCCAGGACCAGCGAGGGGTCACAAACCGACAAATCTAAACACGAAAGTGAACCTGTGGAAGAATGGAGGTAAGTTGCAGATCCGTCGTTCAGACAACACAATCCAAATCCGAAAGGACATCCTCAATCAGCAGACCTCTGGATGACGAACCGGTACTACCCCAAAGAGGGTTGTGACCGTTAAAGTCACCCAACAGCATAAAAGGTCGAGGAAGTTCCCCTAACAGACTGACAAGGTCCTGACGACAAACCGGGACAGATGGAGGTAGATAAAGAGAACAGATTGTGACAGTCTTGTGGAGAGTGACTCTCGCAGCTACACCCTGAAGGGAGGTAGACAGAGCGACAGGACTATACAACAAAGTTTTGTGAAGGAGAAGGGCAACACCGCCCGACAGTCCCAACATGGAAGGTTGTGCAGGCTTTGAAAGAATATTAAAGCCAGAAAGAGTAAAGGTCTTCTGGCTTTGAATTTGGGTTTTTGAAGAGCCACGACAGAAGGTTTCATAGATTGACACAGAAGCTGCAGCTCCTCGAAGTTGGAATTTAGACCACGGATATTCCAATGGATTATTGTATTATCCATGGTGCAGAGGGCGAAAAGGAGAGAGATCAGGTCATCTCCTCATCAGCATCTGCGGCCAATGGAGTGAACTTATTTTTTAGTTTTACTGGACTGTGTTGGTCTTTGGCCCGCTGGCAGACTTGCTCGCAGGTGACAAAGGCCTGGAATTTGGAGAAGGTGGAGGTCTGGATTTGGGAGATGGTGGAGGGTTTTTCCTTATCTCCACCATCTCCACACTGGATGGAACTCCCTGCCCGCACGGGCACTGGACAGAGGAGTTCGAGGGGGAACTGCTGGTTTTTTAATCTGCCCAGCAGCAGATGTTGTAGACTGCTGGGCAGTCTGAGGGGTGGCGGATTTTTTGCCTCCACCAGGGGCAGTCACTTTGGTTTGGAAGGTGGTGGACCTGCTTCCACCAGAGCTGACAGTTTTTCCTTGCAATGTCTTCGAAAACGTAAAGTTATCAGTCTGACAGCAGACTGACCGAGTTGGAACTGTTGGAACTTTCTTTACGGCCGAAGCGTACGAAGAAGCTGTCGGCGACTGACTGCCCACAACCTGCTTGCGGGCTTCGAAAAAGGAGATCTTCTTTTCTGTCTTACCCTTTGTATTGCAGATTCCTGAACCCACAGAGGAAAAATTCCGTGAGAGGAGGGATGGTCGCCACCGCAGTTTGCACAATGTGCCGGATCTTTACACGGCCCATCATGGGTTGCCTTGCAGCAAATACCAACACCTCCTGCCCAGAACAACGGTCTCTGACATGGCCAAACTTCTGGCATCGGAAGCACCTCAACGGGGACGGAACGTACAAATGAACCCGGACATCAGGTAGCCGACTTTGATGACCGGAGGCAGCACAGGGTTGCAGAATGTCAGAAAGAGGGTGTTTGGGGGCCACTCTTTTTGCACCCTTCTTGATAGTCACCCTGCGCACCTCCGTCACACCCTGGGATGCCAGCTCCGTTTTGATTTCTGCCTCTGAAACACCTGATAATTCCCTGCAGCGAATCACTCCTTTTGATGAATTTAATTGTTTGTGGGGAGTTACCCTGATCTCCCTGTCCACAAGTTTCGTTGTTTCAGCAGCGTTCAGATTGCTTTTGTGACTTACATTGAATAAGAAAGGAACCATTCCTCAACCTCTTGATGGACCGAGGGTCACCTGCTATACCTTGAAAGCCCTTTTGGATAGCAAAAGGGCTCAAAGCTGAAAGGGGTCGTTCTTGCTCCGTTCCTTCCATAACGAGCCAAGAAGCCCAAAAACCTGTCTTCTGTCGTTTCCTCCATATCCGAATCGCTGTCAGAATCGAAATCCCTGAAATAGGGGATGCTGCCTTCCTCTTTTTTGGGGGGATGTGTTTTGAAAAAGCCATGTGTATTTTAGTATATTTCATCCCTCCCTTACCCACCCACCTTGGAGTCCAACTAAGGGGCCAGGGCCAAGAAACCAATGTCTTGACCCCTTCCAGGCTTCGGGAGAGACATACGACAAGCAGAAGCAACCAACCCTATCCCCCCTGATCATGCTCAACTCCGGGAACAGAGAGCTGAGCACTGCAGGGGTTTACTTGGCCAGCTGGGAACTGCCCGTCTTGACCCACCCCAAGAAGGGGGGCCGATTAGTACACCCGGGCCAAAGTGTACTCCCTGTCTAGGAGAGGTCCGAGCCAAAGTGATGTGTTGAGAGCGCTGGCCCTCTCAATCACCAGGATCTCATTCCCTCCGACACAGGTCGCACCGCACGGCAAACGCGGCGGATCTTAAGGAGACCACAGAGAGAAAAGGAGTGTGGAAAAGAAGACTTGAAGGGGAGACGAAGATAGAAAAGGGCCAAATAAGGGAGGCAGAAAACAAGAAAAAGGAGAAAGGCGGGTTACTGTTAGTCAGGATCCTCACCCTTAGCCTATCTGACATGGGAAGCCCTACCAGGGGCATCAACTCCTTACCACGTTACGCTTAGGCCAAACAGCATCTGCACCTCTCAGGCCTAGAAGCAGTGTGAAAAAAACAGCCTATCTCCAAGTATTGATGCCCCCGCCAGCAAAGCCTAAGGGATCACTGGACCACGCAAACCCTCCGACCACGACAAGGTCGCAACCCCCCGGAGGGGCACTTTGACAAAAGGTTTTTTCTTTGTTTGTTTGTTTGTGGGGTTTTTTTGCATGCATCACCGATAACGTACAAAATTATTTCAAGGATCTCTCCCTCTCTCTTGTCCCTCTCTCTCATTCCTTCTCTCTCACTCACTCTCACAATCACTCTCTCTCATTCACTTACTCAAACATTCATCTCTCCTTCACTCTCTCATTCTCTCTTTCTCTCTCACACAGACACACATGCACATATACATGTATGCTAGTGTGAGTGTGTGTGTGAGTGAGTGAGTGAGTGAGTGAGTGAGTGAGTGAGTGAGTGAGTGAGTGCGTGCATGCGTGCGTGCGTGCGTGCGTGTGCGTGCATGCACGCACCGCGCATGTGAAGGAGAGAGACTGAGACAGAGACAGAGAGAGAGAGTTCAGATGATGGTACAACATTTCTGTTTTAAATTTTCCTATCATACACAAAAGTGGTTATCACAATATTTATTCTGTTTGTAATCAGTCATTTATCTTACTTTGTTGCTCTGTGATCAGTTGTTTATATATCTATGTATTTATGTACACATTCACTTGTTTGCTTATTTACTTACTTGATTATTTATCTTCTGGGTTACTCATGCTTATTCATTTACTCTTTTATTAAATTACTCCTTTTTAAATTTATTCTTTCAAACTATCATTTACTCATTTAGTTACTCAATCAGTGTGTGTGTGTGTGTGTGTGTGTTGTGTGTGTGTGTGTGTGTGTGTGTGTGTGTGTGTGTGTGTGTGTGTGTGTGTGTGGGGTGTGTGTCTGTGTCTAAGAGCGAGAGAGAGAGAGAGAGAGAGAGAGAGAGAGAGAGAGAGGAGAGAGAGGAGAGAGAGAGGAGAGAGAGAGAGAGAGAGAGGAAGAGGAGAGAGAGAGACAGAGAGAGAGAGAGAGAGGGAGAGAGAGAAAGGAGAGAACAGAAAGACACAGAGAAAGAACACGAAAAATGAACAGCGACAGACAGGCAGACATACACCTAGAGATAGAGACAGAGAGAGAGAAAGAGAGAGAGAGAAAAGAGAGAGAGAGAGAGAGAGGAGGGAGAGAGAGAGAGAGAGAGAGAGAGGAGAGAGAGAGAGAAACCTAGTTCATTTCAACTTTCAGACTCTTTCCAATATTCTAAGAACAACAGATAACTACTTTCAATTCCAAACACAGTGCCCAGCATTTTAACACCAGAACATATTTGTTTATGGTTTGCTTGCTTCATTTCTGGACTGTTCACTTATGGTGGTCTCTTTCTTTTTTGTTTGTTTTTTTTTTTTTAAAGATTTTACAACACGCATATAAAAGGAAACCAGTTTCCAAATGTCAAGCCCTGTCACAACCTTGACTGTGAAAGGAGGCCACGGAGATCCAAAATGTTAGAGTGATTGAATCAGGAGGAAAAGAACAGAGAGAGACCACAGGGGTGGAGGGGTACAGAGGGTGGGGTGGGGAGGGGGGAGACAGACCTAACGGTTTCAAGCCTTTCTAGTGTCACAAGGCCCATAATCAAATGGTTAGAGTGCTTGTCCGTAGAGCTTACAGTTGTGATTACCAACCACTTGTAGTGTCGATTTTTTTCAGCCTGAAAGCCTCTCTGCTCTCTCAGCAGTAAACGGTACCCGGTTCTTGTCAGGGAAGGTTGAAGGCAGTGGGGGGAAAATGGTAGGCTCCTACTTGCATCATGCCATGCACTAAACAGAGTGAACCTCTGGGAGTTCACTGACCTTTATGGCCTATAGGCTGTATGAACTGGGTTTTTTTTTTTCAGAGGCACACCTTTGCTGCATTTTATGGGTAAAGAAAAAAAGTCGCTTTACAGTGCATCGTTAAAGGAAATTATCTTTTTACCCTCTAAAAGTTTCCAGGTGATGAACAAATACTCTTTAAGGAAGCTTTCAGGGTGCGAGCTTCTTCCTGTAAAAACTGGAGCGTGGACAGTTTTTTTTTTGCTTTCCCCCAAAGATGTAACTGGCAAACTCATTTTCTATATAAGTACTGCACCATACTGCACAAATAAAATCTCGAAAGCTAAAATAACTTAATGCAAGCAAAAACCACAAGGAAAAACCACAGAGACACCAACGGGAGACAGACAAAAGGACAGAAGGGGAGAGGGAGCGAAGGGTGTATACTGTCAAGGAAAAGTGAGGTGAGACGAGCGTGTTGATACCTGGACGACGCTGCCGTAGTTAACCACACTTCCATAAGCTTCTTGTTCTCCGTCTCGTTCTGTTTCTTTTCCAGTTCCGCCGCATGCTGCAACACACACACATCCAATGTAATTTATGTTAGACAACACATTCAACTGCTACGCATCATCTATCAAAACAAAGAAATCATATACAGCTGAATAACCTGCCTGGCATTCAACAACACAGGGAAATCAAACGGTGGCGAGACTTGTCTAATATGTGCCGAAACAGGAAAATCAATCAGTTCAGTGATCTGCCCCACAACGGTTACCAAAAGTTGCAACCAAGCAGTAGGATGACTTGCCCAACAACATTTATCAAAACATACGGATCAAACCAATCATATCACTTGCCTGACATTTGCCAAAACAAGGAATCAAACCATGTTGCGCCACTTGCTTCACATTTTCCACTACGCAGACATCAAACCAGTCATGTCACTTGCCTGACGTTTACCCAAACTGGGAAATCAAATCGGCTGCGTTACTTGCCTATCAACATTTACCTAAACTGGGATATTCAGTTGTGTTACATTCCAAACAACATTTACTGAAAAGCGAGAAACCAAACAACTCTGTTGCTTGGCCGACATTTACAAGAAACGGGGGAAACCAAACCGACGGCGTGGCTGGTCTGACAACATTCAGCTGGACAGCAAAATCAACCCAGTGGCGTGGTTTGCCTGACACTGACCAAACAGGCAGCGGGTTAGCTTTATCATGACAGCCCATCAACATGGCCGACAACCTATAGGAGGGACAGAAGGTCCCAAACCAAAATGATGATCAAACAACAGACAATGTTCTATACGCCCTAAAGCAGCTGAAGCATGGCTGTGTTGACAGTTAATGAGGATCAAACAACAGACAATGTTCTATACGCCTAAAGCAGCTGAAGCATGGCTGTGTTGACAGTTAATGAGGATCAAACAAAAAGACAAATGTTCTATACGCCCTAAAGCAGCTGAAGCATGGCTGTGTTGACAGTTAATGAGGATCAAACAACAGACAATGTTCTATACGCCCTAAAGCAGCTGAAGCATGGCTGTGTTGACAGTTCAGCCATTCCATTAATCTTTTTTTTTCAAATTTGTTTGAAAATAATAAAATGAACATGTACTGTTCACTCTGGACAATGAGTTTGTATGGACATACAACATTCACTCGGACAATGAATAGTATGGACATACAGCATTCACTCTGGACAATGAATAGTATGGACATACAACATTCACTCTGGACAATGAGTAGTATGGACATACAACATTCACTCTGGACAATGAATAGTATGGACATGCAGCATTCACTCTGGACAATGAGTAGTATGGACATACAACATACGGCAGAAAGACTTTTTAACAAAGTTTCTGGTGCGTTTGTAGACGATGTCATTTAACAAGATGTGTGAAAGGTTTTTTTTTTTTTTTTTTTTTTTTTAAATGACTGGTGAGTTGATTTATAACGTGGTGACAGCCCTGATATGGCCCTTTGCGGTCGGCTGGGCTATAAGCAACATTATCTTATCTTATCTTACATACAACATTCACTCTGGACAATGAGTAGTATGGACATACACCATTCACTCTGGACAATGAATAGTATGGACATACAGCACTCACTCTGGACAATGAGTAAAATCTCTCAAACTTATAACCAGGTAACAATTGAACAGATGTTATAAATTGTGACCAAGGGGAGGGGAGGTGGGGGGGGGGGGGTGAGTGTACAATACTTTCTGGAACCAAGGCAGGACAAGGGGCTGTTAAGGCAGAAAAAAAATACATAAATAAAAAACAGCAGATGACAGTAAAGAAAGACCAAAATGATTTTTATTTTTTTAAAGCACAGTTAAGGAGATCTGCAGAGAAGAGGAAATTTCTACCATAAGACTGACCGACAGTGGGGAGACAGCTTGTTCTGATAGAGCCCCAAGCATCCACTAGGGGCCTGCAAAATAAAGGGACATAAACCAGTGGTGTGACTTACACGACAGCATTTCCCAAAATGGAGACATCAATGACCAAAGTAGCTCAGAGTGTACTCTGAAGCCCGATCATTTCTGTCATATCATGCTGCATGTCATGTCGCGTTGTGTTGTGCAGTACTGTTATGCTTCTGACTGGTTGCTGCAACTGTATGGTGCAGCTATAAAGGCTGGGTCCATACTTTCCAACTGATTTGCACACTCTCTTCTATACAGAGAGAGAGAAAGAGAGAGAGACAGAGATTCTTTCAATGGCAGCATGAATATTTGCCATTGCCATACTGCCATACTGCCATACTGTAATGTGGAAAGACAATGGGGAAAAAATAACTTAGACAGGGTGTGTGTGTGTGTGTGTGTGTGTGTGTGTGTGTGTGTGTGTGTGTGGTGTGTGTGTGTGTACGTGTGTGTGTGTGTGTGTGTGTGTGTGTGTGTGTGTGTGTGGTGTGTGTGTGTGTGTGTGTGTGTGTCTGTGTGTGTGTGTGTGTGTGCGTGTGGATGTGGGTGTGAGCACACACTGAGCTTTTGACACACAGAGCAAGAGAAACATACTGAGAGAGATGAGAGAGAGAGAGAGAGAGAAAGAGGGAGAAAGATGGAGTAAGTCTACATGTATGCGCATTGAGTGTGAGTGTGTTTGCAAAAGGGCTGAGTATGTGTGTGTGTGTGTGTGTGTGTGTGTGTGTGTGTGTGTGTGTGTGTGTGTGTGTGTGTGTGTGTGTGTGTTGTTCTTCAATTTAACGTCTTCCCACTTAAAGTGATTTCAGACGGATTGTGTAATAGTGTACGTATATGTGTGTGTGTGTGTGTGTGTGTGTGTGTGTGTGTGTGTGTGTGTGTGTGTGTGTGTGTGTGTGTCTGCGTGCGTGCGTGCATGCGTGCGTGCGTGCGTGCGTGTGTGTTTTGAGTGTGTGTGTGCGCGCGCGCTCGAGCGCAGGCACTGTATATTTGCATGCGTGAGTGTGCGTGCGCGCTTGTGTGTGTGTGTGTGTGTGTGTGTGTGTGTGTGTGTGTGTGTGTGTGTGTGTGTGTGTGTGTGTGTGTGTAAGTAATTTCTTTTTGTGTATGAGGGGTTGTTGAAAGTTAAAGATAAATTCCTACTGGACTGCGTGATAATGTGGGCATAACGAAAAAAGCAAGCATTTTTTTTACAATTTTGTTAAAGTCAGTAGTTGTCTTTACGGTATTAGAACCACCTTGGCCTGATTCTTTTACCCTTTGGACACTTGTCCTAAGAGTTTCACCACATACAAAACTTTTTCTGTTTTTGGTTTCCCAAAGTGAAATTTTAAACCTCCTATAATTAAAGTTTTACCTCTCTCGTGTCATTTTTCAAATTTGTCCCAACTGATCTTGGGGTGATGTCGGGGATTTTTGGTTTATAAGTTGTGTAATTTGGCTATTTTGTCTTCCATAATCCTTGAAGCTGTTAAAGGTCCTAGTAAATTTTTATAATGTTTAAAAATTCTGAAAGGTCTGCGGAATTTCAGAGTAGTCGTTCCTTCAATTTGCCACTTATCAACTTTTTTCAATTGTTGAAATTCCACAAGGAAGGGCACCCAACAGAAATCCTTTATTCTTTTCACGTAGGAGGTTACGTAATTTTTTTGTAAGAGTCTCACAGCAGATCTTTGGATTTAAAGACTGTAAGGCAAAAGGGGTGACTTTTAGGCACTGCACGTAAAAGTTGTTTTTTCTATGGAAAATTTTTAAAAAAACTTTAAGGGAATGAATACAAAAATTTGCAGTAATTTTCAAGTGTTTGCCCAAAATAATTTAAAATTTCCCCACTTTTTTTTTGGTTTATAAAAACTGCTCCTGTTCTTGGTCATCTAACATGGGGCCCCGTAAAATTTGAAGATGGTCCCCTTTTTAAATTTATTTTCCAAAAGAGAATTTCTATATTTTAAAAGATTGGTGGGTCGTTTTGTTTATTTAATTTAGTTTTTTGTCTAATTTGCTTTTATTTTTCCATTTGGAATTGGGGGAAAAGGGTGTTGCCGCTATTTTGCTTTTGGTTATGTTGGTGTTTTTTAGAAAAGTGATGTGTAGCTGTGATTTTGTGGGTCTGTGGTGTGTGTGTGTTGGTGTGTGTGTGTGTGTGAGGGGCGTGGTGTGTGTGTGTGTGGGGTTGTGTGTGTGTGTGTGGGTGTGTGGGGGTGTGTTTTAAATTTGTGGTTTTTGTTTGCATCAAATATATACATAAAAAAAATGCATACCTGTGCATGTTTTGGGTTTTTATGGCAAACTGCGCTTAGAATACTGTTTGGTTTCTTAATATTAAAAAAAAATCTTTGAAGGAAATTTTCCCGTTTAAACCCCCACATTGATTAATATTTCCGTTTGGGGGGCTGTTCCCTTGGTTTCGGGGGGTGGGTGTGTGGTGTGGTGTGTGGTGTTTGCGTGGTGCGTGCGGCGTGCGGCGTGCGTGCGTGCGTGCGTGCGTGCGTGCGTGCGTGCGTGGGCATGCGTGTGTGAGTGTGTGAGTGCATGTGTGAGTGCATGTGTGTGTGTGTGTGTGTGTGTGTGTGTGTGTGTGTGTGTGTGTGTGTGTGTGTGTGTGTGTGTTGAGTATGAGAGAGAGAGGTACAAACACTTTGAAAACAAAACAAAACAACCAAGAGAGAGAGACAGACAGAGAGAGAGAGGGTGATAAAATGAGAGAGAAAGGAAGGGAGAGAGAGAGAGAGAGAGAGAGAGAGAGAGAGAGAGAGAGAGAGAGAGAGGAGAGAGAGAGAGAGAGAGAGAGAGAGAGAGAAAAAAAAGAAGAAAATGGAAAGGCATGATTACAGCAAGCTGAATGGATTGGTCCACCCAGATAAGGAAGACCATGAAACACCCATGTCTGTCTGTCTGTATCTACGTCCGTCTTGTGCACCCATGTCTGTCTGTATCCATGTCCGTCTTGTGCTTACGTCTATGTTTGTGTACATGTTTCTGTGCAAAGCATGCTGGAACTGTGTACATTTGCTCATTAACAGATGTAACATTCAGTTACATGCCTATATTACAGAAAAAATATGGCCAGACGTAACATTCAGTTACATGCCTATATTACAGATAAAATATGGCCAGACGTAACATTCAGTTACATGCCTATATTACAGAAACAATATGGCAAAGGACAGAAAACAAAACCAATAAAAGGAAGAGAGAGAGAGAGTGATGGAGAGACAGACAGACAGACAGAAGGAAAAGACGACAGTAAAAAAAGAAAGGCATGATTAAAACAAGCTGAACCGATTCGTCCACCCAGATAAGGAAGACCATGAAACACCCATGAATAATCAGAACCCCGCCACCTGGCGCCACGTGTGGGAAGGGGGGGGGGGGACGCTGACGTCATAATGATTCCAGGAACCCTCCCTCTGTCGGCGGTGTACAGTGATGAGATAAAGCAACAGGATGCCTCCATACTGGCTCTGTACCACTGCCATTTACAACTGCTGAGGTTAACAACAAAAAGGAAAAAAAAAAAGAAGGGGGATGGGGGTGTGGGTGGAGGGGTGGGTGGGAGACTGGGACCGCAGAAGGTTGAAGGGGGAACCGACTGCAGAGAAAACGACAGGCAAACGCAGAGATGTTTTGTATTCTCTCGTTGTGTGTGTGTGTGCGAGTGTGAGTGTGAGTGTGTGTGTGTGTGTGTGTGTGTGTGTGTGTGTGTGTGTGTGCATGTGCATGTGGGTGGGTGGGTATGTGTGTAACAGAGACAGACAGACAGACAGACAGACAGCATGAAAGGTGAGAGAAAGAGCAAGACAGACAGACATATTAGACAGGCACAGAGAGCAGCAGAGACAGAGACTGATGGATTACGAAGTGCTAACCCATTTTGCAGAAACAAGATCCACATCCCCTTTGCCCTGTGTGCACCTCCCACTCACATGATAAAGCATTTCAGACCCAAACACACAAGACATGAAGCGGTGCACGGAAGATCTATAGGTAGGCTGACTGAAATCTACAGCAATGGGCAACTAAAAGGGTGCCGTTTTCTCCAACTACAAAAACAAAAATCAAAGTATGTTCCTGAGAGGGTCCAATCTGACCAGAGGGTTGCCTGGTCAACAAAGTTGAACAGTTTTGAATATTATAATTAGTTTCAGAGTGAGGTGACTGCAGGTAGAAACTGAGACAAACTTTTTTTTTTTTAATTACTATTCCGCCAAACGAAAGAGTCAAACAAATTACAAGACAGACCGCAACGTGTTTCGACATCTTCGGTCTTCTTCAGGCGAGACAAACAACATTCAAGACAATAAATACGAAGAACAATCGATCGTTTAACGATTCAAAATGGGCACAAAATGGATGTGGAATCGAAACACGTTGTATTTTGTCTTGTACTATGTTTGTCTCTTTTGTTCATTTCTTTCTTTACTTCTTTACCGAGGTTTACAAGCTACTTTACGGCAACTCAAGCCAATGCTGTGCGTATTATCCTTCTGCTAACAGTAACACATACATAAGAGACAGGCACAAACAACAATATACTTCCCTATCCCTCTCTTTCCCCTCCTCACCCGAGAAAAACAACTCCTAAGCCTGTCCCTTTAACCCTCTACAAGGCTGCAGCACACTTAAAATTTAAAAACAAACAGAAAAACAACTCCTAAGCCTGTCCCTTTACCCTCTACAAGGCTGCAGCACACTTAAAATTTAAAAACAAACAGAAAAACAACTCCTAAGCCTGTCCCTTTACCCTCTACAAGGCTGCAGCACACTTAAAATTTAAAAACAAACAGAAAAACAACTCCTAAGCCTGTCCCTTTACCCTCTACAAGGCTGCAGCACACTTAAAATTTAAAAACAAACAAACAATAAACAAAGAAAGAAAGAAGCAAAAACAGTTACACCAGTATTGAATGAAATGCAAAAGGCATTTCTTCTGCTGGTGTTGCGTAGTGCACAAGTCAAACATAGGGTGGTTAAGCAGGTTCGACTGCCTTTTGTGCATGGAAGTTTGCAGCTTTGTGTGAGTGTCTTATGTTTTTGTAGCATATTCGTTGTTTACTGATAGAAAGTTAGAGCAATAATGTTAATACTGACTGGAGTTACAGTGGTACAAACAGACACAGCAGTACGACATCAAGACGTAATTTGTTCTTCAGACGACAGTGCCATGCTAAGTCACTAATTTGAAGTGACTATATAAGTACAATGTGCACTTTAGTCTTCCGATAGTGAGACAGAAGACAAGACATAGAGACAGAAAAGGCAGAGAGAAAGAGAGAGACAGAGAACTACACAAACAACAAAAGCGAAACAGAGAGGAGAGGGAAACAGTCTGTTGACATACATAGACTGAGAGAAACAGACAGAGAGAGAGAGAGAGAGAGAGAGAGAGAGAGAGAGAGAGAGAGAGAGAGAGAGAGCATGCATATCATATACTCACACTTGCACACATGTATCTCATGCCTGCATGCGCCTACACTTCTATGTGTGATTGCTTATGTATATGCACACTTCAGTTAACTTGTATGTGCTTGCACATTTGTTTTACGTTCATACCTCCCTTCTAAGCACATAATGCTTTCATGTAGAATGGCAGTGTCATATGGAAGCATAGGCATGTGAGTACGAGAATGACGTGGTGAGTGTCATATGATGTGGCATGGCGAGTACGAGAATGACGTGGTGAGTGTCATATGATGTGGCATGGTGACAGTAGCGTGGTGAGCATGGCATGGTGAGTGTGGCATTGTGAATGTGACATGGTTAAGAGCGTCATGGCAAGTAAGGTGCAGTAAATGTAGCATGACAAATGTGGAACTGTGAGTGTGAGTACGGCATGGTGAGAGTGGCACTGTGAGTGTGAGTATGGCATGGTGGAGTGGCACTGAGTGTGAGTATGGCATGGTGGGGGTGGCACTGTGATTGTGAGTATGGCATGGTGGGAGTGGCACTGTGAGTGTGAGTACGGCATGGTGGGAGTGGCACTGTGAGTGTGAGTATGGCATGGTGGGAGTGGCACTGTGAGTGTGACTATGGCATGGTGGGAGTGGCACTGTGAGTGTGAGAGTGGCATGGTGGGAGTGGCACTGTGAGTGTGAGTATGGCATGGTGGGAGTGGTACTGTGAGTGTGAGTATGGCATGGTGGGAGTGGCACTGTGAGTGTGAGAGTGGCATGGTGGGAGTGGCACTGTGAGTGTGAGTATGGCATGGTGGGAGTGGCACTGTGAGTGTGAGTATGGCATGGTGGAGTGGCACTGAGATTGTGAGTATGGCATGGTGGGAGTGCACTGTGATTGTGAGTATGGCATGGTGGGAGTGGCACTGTGATTGTGAGAATGGCATGATGGGAGTGGTACTGTGAGTGTGAGTATGGCATGGTGGGAGTGGTACTGTGAGTGTGAGTATGGCATGGTGGGAGTGGTACTGTGAGCGTGAGTATGGCATGGTGGGAGTGGTACTGTGAGTGTGAGTATGGCATGGTGGGAGTGGCACTGTGATTGTGAGTATGGCATGGTGGGAGTGGCACTGTGAGTGTATGGCATGGTGGGAGTGGCACTGTGAGTGTGAGTATGGCATGGTGGGAGTGGTACTGTGAGTGTGAGTATGGCATGGTGGGAGTGGCACTGTGAGTGTGAGTATGGCATGGTGGGAGTAGTACTGTGTGAGTATGGCATGGTGGGAGTGGCACTGTGAGTGTGAGTATGGCATGGTGGGAGTGGCACTGTGAGTGCGAGAGTGCATGGTGGGGGTGGCACTGTGAGTGTGAGTATGGCATGGTGGGAGTGGCACTGTGAGTGTGAGTATGGCATGGTGGGAGTGGCACTGTGAGTGTGAGAGTGGCATGGTGGGAGTGGCACTGTGAGTGTGAGTATGGCATGGTGGGAGTGGCACCGAGAGTATGAGTACGGCATGGTGGAGTGGCACTGTGAGTGTGAGTATGGCATGGTGGGAGTGGTACTGTGAGTGTGAGTACGGCATGGTGGGAGTGGCACTGTGAGTGTGAGTATGGCATGGTGGGAGTGGCACTGTGAGTGTGAGTATGGCATGGTGGAGTGGCACTGTGAGTGTGAGAGTGGCATGGTGGGAGTGGCACTGTGAGTGTGAGTATGGCATGGTGGGAGTGGCACCGAGAGTATGAGTACGGCATGGTGGGAGTGGCACTGTGAGTGTGAGTATGGCATGGTGGGAGTGGTACTGTGAGTGTGAGTACGGCATGGTGGGATGGCACTGTGAGTGTGAGTATGGCATGGTGGGAGTGGCACTGTGAGTGCGAGTATGGCATGGTGGTAGTGGCACTGTGAGTGTGAGTATGGCATGGTGGGAGTGGCACTGTGAGTGTGAGTATGGCATGATGGGAGTGGCACTGAGATTGTGAGTATGGCATGGTGGGAGTGGCACTGAGATTGTGAGTATGGCATGGTGGGAGTGGCACTGTGAGTGTGAGTACGGCATGGTGGGAGTGGCACTGTGAGTGAGTATGGCATGGTGGGAGTGGTACTGTGAGTGTGAGTATGGCATGGTGGGAGAGGCACTGTGAGTGAGAGTATGGCATGGTGGGAGTGGCACTGTGAGTGTGAGTATGGCATGGTGGGAGTAGTACTGTGAGTGTATGGCATGGTGGGAGTGCACTGTGAGTGTGAGTATGGCATGGTGGGAGTGGCACTGTGAGTGTGAGTATGGCATGGTGGGAGTGGCACTGTGAGTGTGAGTATGGCATGGTGGGAGTGGCACTGTGAGTGTGAGTATGGCATAGTGGGAGTGGCACTGTGAGTGTAAGTATGGCATAGTGGGAGTGGCACTGTGAGTGTGAGTATGGCATGGTGGGAGTGGTACTGTGAGTGAGAGTATGGCATGGTGAGAGTGGCACTGTGAGTGTGAGAATGGCATGGTGGAGTGGCACTGTGAGTGAGAGTATGGCATGGTGGGAGTGGCACTGTGAGTGTATGGCATGGTGGGAGTGGTACTGTGAGTGTGAGAATGGCATGGTAAGAGTGGCACTGTGAGTGTGAGTATGGCATAGTGGGAGTGGCACTGTGAGTGCGAGTATGGCATGGTGGGAGTGGCACTGTCAGTGTGAGAATGGCATGGTGGGAGTGGCACTGTGAGTGAGAGTATGGCATGGTGAGAGTGGCACTGTGAGTGTGAGTATGGCATGGTGGGAGTGGCACTGTGAGTATGAGTATGGCATGGTGGGAGTGGCACTTTGAGTGTGAGTATGGCATGGTGGGAGTGGCACTGTGAGTGTGAGTATGGCATGGTGAGAGTGGCACTGTGAGTGTGAGTATGGCATGGTGGGAGTGGCACTGTGAGTGTGAGTATGGCATGGTGGAAGTGGCACTGTGAGTGTGAGTATGGCATGGTAAGAGTGGCACTGTGAGTGTGATGTGGTGAGAGTGGCACGGTAAGGAAGACACAGTGAATTTGGTCGTCATGGTGAGAGTGGCACTGTGAGTGCGAGTATGGCATGGTGGGCGTGGCACAACACACGCGGCCTGCTGAGCACTGCCTGCTGTGTGGTGTCCCCAGGTGCAGTAGCTTTCCAGCACAGTCTGCTGGCTGAGCATGAGGCAGTGCACCCCCTGCCACAGGGAACAGGCGGCCTCAGCCACACCACTCCATCCATCAACGCCCTGTCTTTCCACTCAACCAGGCATTGCCGTCAGTCATCAGTCTCATCTCCTCGTAAAACCTCTCTTCATATAAGGAAAAAGAAGAGGAAGAAAAGGAAGGAAGGAAGGAAGAAAACTGTCAAGACCATCTAACGCCAGAGTAGAACGCGAAAGACTCGTTCGTGCTGCTCTTGCAAGCTCAGCATGATCACTTGTATGTGTATATGTGTGTGTGTGTGTGTGTGTGTGTGTGTGTGTGTGTGTGTGTGTGTGTGTGTGTGTGTGTGTGTGTGTACAGAGAACTGGTGCAACATTCGTCATTAATTAGATGATGCATGGTAGTTTTGACTCGATGCACCCATTGGACAAGCCTATGTCAGATCACTGGGAGGGTGACATGGTCAGCGTTTAATGCAGTCAGGGGTCGCAGCTGCAAGGTAAGTAAAAAGAAATTGTATAATCCCTTTCAAATGGCAGCTGTAAGTTTTAACTGCCAACCAGCAGCATTTTTCCCCTCAGTCATAATAGTTAATTATTAAAGTCCAGCCAGCAACACAGAGCCTTTTCAGGGTTGCCGTAAATCTTTTCCATAAAAAAATAGATAAATAAATAAAATAAAATGATAAAAAAACAAACTGTTCACTAACAGTCTGTTAAATTTAAGAGAAAATAACATCAGTCTAGAGACATCTATTGGGCAGTTACCAAGTATTCTACTTTAGATGTACAACATGATAACTAGTCTGTTGACATCTTTGGACAGTATCCATATCACCACTGACCATGCACCAGTGCAAGTGTTTAAACATCCTATGGTGCGTCCCCACCCCGTCCTCCACCCCACCCAGTCTCCTCCATCCCCACTGTGACTATATTAAGCATTAGCCCCAACAACGTGTTCATCTAGATCCGGATCGGATCCAGATCCATATTGTGTGGAGTGAATCACTACCCTGTCACCAGACTATAACACGTGTTATAAATTCTATCAAGAAAAAACAAAGTGCAAAGGCATTCCAGAATTAAGACAGCAGCATGGATCACAGGTATAACAACAGACATTAATTAAAACACGCATGCACGCACGCTCACGCCCACCCACCCCCTCACCCCCACCCCCACCCATCCCACCCACACACACACACAGGCAGAATCAGTGTACCTTCTAATTTCAAACGGGCTGCTGCTCTTGATCGTTTCTGAACCCATGTTCATTAACAATTTGACAGTTTGGTTATTTTGTTTATTTGTTTTCCAAGCATTTTTTTTTTTTTCCAGTCAACATCATTATTCTGGCACTGCTGAAGCCTTTCTTTCATACAGGCTAGCACTCTGTTTTTTCCCTCATTCCAGTATTTCCAACATGCAGTAAAGACAGACTGTAACAATCTATTGTGATAACCAGGGCCATTTATTGGATCCTTTTTTACACTAAATGATTTGAAGTTTTGAAGCCTATTTCAGAGGGGAAAAACAACTAGAACCACATTTATACGTACGGGTACACTAATGGTATTACAAGTCAGAGTCAAAATCTTTCATTATGTCCGGCAAAAATAGATTAACATCAGTATAATACTGATCAAGATACATTATTGAACAAAAAATGATGATGCATTGATTTAACCAACACCAGTCGAAAACCAGAAGCAAAATGGTTTAGTACTCTTAAAGATGATAAAACAATGATCATTAAGTATCTTTTCGCGCGCACGTATGCGCGCGCACACACACACACACACACACACACACACATACACACTCACTCACACACACACAAACACACGCATGCGCGCACAGCGTGCGCGAGCACGCACGCACGCACGCACGCACACACACACACACACACACACACACACACCTTGCAACTAAAACACCTGCAACACAAGAATCTCTCCGCAAACAGTTATCTGCCCTCAATCCCCCCTCCCCTCCATACCCCCTTATCTCCATCCAAATCCTTCACATTCATTCATTCTCTCTCTCTCTCTCTCTCTCTCTCTCTCTCTCTCTCTCTCTCATACACATGTATAAAGTGTCTACTGGCTAAAGAGCCTTGACTACCCGGCAATAAGATCTCAGTATCTAAGTGAGGTGATATTAAGAACGTCGGCTGCATCCTTTTCCAGTAATCTTGTTCCTGTATCATCCACCCTGAATGTGTGTATAGTGTGGGTAGGGCAAATGGGGGAGGAGGGGGTGGAAGAGTACCTGTCTGTGCATGCATGCATACATGAGAGGATAGGTATGTGTGAAAGTGCGAGTAGGCATGTGTGTGTGTGTGTGTGTGTGTGTGTGTGTGGTGTGGTGCGTGCGTGTGCATGTCTGTTTATAATGAACGTGTGTGCGTGTGTGTGTGTGCGCGCGTGCATGTGCATGTGTGAATCAACATGAAAGAGAGAGAAAATAAGAGAACTCTGAACAACTTCATTCAAAAATGGACCAAGATTTCAGTCTCAGTCTTCTCTTCCAATCTGTCTTTGCCAAGCAAATGAGGGCTGGCCAACCTAAATTACGTAAATCTAGTGTAAACATATGAGAGAAAGAGAGATAAAGCAAAACAGTGTGTGTGTGTGTGTGTGTGTGTGTGTGTGTGTGTGTGTGTGTGTGTGTGTGTGTGTGTGTGTGTGTGTGTGTGTGTCTGTGCTTGCATGAGAAAAAAACACAAGAAGGAAGAAGAAATGTAATAGCGCTGCAGCAGAAAAGCAACAACAACAACAACAACAACAAACATAAAAATACTTTTGGCAAGAGATAGTCTAGTTACCGCTAACAAAACAAAACAAAACAAAAAATAGTGTGTGCTTTGAGATCAAGAGTGGTATGGCAGAGAGAGAGAGAGAGAGAGAGAGAGAGAGAGAGAGAGAGAAATGGAGAGAGAAATGGAGAGGGAAAGGGACAGAGAGAATGAGAGGGGCAGACATGGGAGGGAAAGGGAGAAAATAATGCAGAAGGAAGGAGGTATGGTGAAAGGGATCAGGTGAGGGTGTGTGCAGGTGAGGGAGGGGAGGAGGGATGGAGGGATAGGGGTGGGGAGTTAAACTGTGGGCTGGGAAAGGTGCAGGGTAGAGGAGAGGGCACTGATATGCAGACAAAGCGATCCAGACGAGTGCAGTAGCAACATACACTTTTAGCCCCTTTTGCTGGATAACATTTAATGGTCCTCTTTACATTGACATAGAAGAGGCAGTGTGAGAGGGTTAGTGGTGGGGGAGGGAGGGGGGTACAGGCAGGGAAGAGGCAGGTGAAGGGTAGGGGAGAGGGGGAGAGAGAGAGAGAGACAGTTGCGAGACAGACTGACAGATGGACAGACAAGGCAGACTGACTGACTGACTGACAGACAGACAGACAGACAGAGACAGAGAGAGAGACAGAGAGAGAGACAGAGAGAGAGAGAATGTGACAATGATCACCACTGATGCTAGCCATATTCAAATCATTACTTACACACAGAGATGACTGATGGACAAAGAACGAATGTTTTAGAAACATATGATTTATTGTTTGACTATTACCATTGATACTAGTAGTTCTGTATTGAAAGACAGCCCTGATGTGGCCCTTTGCGGTCAGCTGGGCTGTAGGCAACATTACCTTACCCTTACCTGTATTGAAATCTTCTATTAACACTCAAAGCAACACAGTAATGAGCAGTGAGCATAGACTTCTGAGGGAGAACACTGAGCATGGACTTCTGAGGGAGATACTTCTGAGGGAGAACATTGAGCATGGACTTCTGAGGGAGATACTTCTGAGGGAGAACACTGAGCATGGACTTCTGAGGGAGATACTTCTGAGGAGAACATTGAGCATGGACTTCTGAGGGAGAACATTAAGCATGGACTTCTGTGGGAGAACACTGAGTATGGGGTTCTGAGGGAGAACACTGAGCATGGACTTCTGAGAAAGAACACTGAGCATGGACTTCTAAGGGAGAACACTGAGCATGGGGTTCTGAGGGAGAACACTGAGCATGGACTTCTGAGGGAGAACATTCAGCATGGACTTCTGAGGAAGAACACTGAGCATGGACTTCTAAGGGAGAACACTGAGCATGGACTTCTGAGGGAGAACACTGAGCATGGATTTCTGAGGGAGAACACTGAGCATGGACTTCTGAGGGAGAACACTGAGCATGGACTTCTAAGGGAGAACACTGAGCATGAACTTCTGAGGGAGAACACTGAGCATGGACTTCTGAGGGAGAACACTGAGCATGGACTTCTGAGGGAAAACACTGAGCATGGACTTCTGAGGAGAACACTGACCATGGACTTCTGAGGGAGAACACAGCACGGACTTCTGAGGGAGAACACTGAGCATGGACTTCTGAGGGAGAACACAGCACAGACTTCTGAGGGAGAACACAGCATGGACTTCTGAGGGAGAACACTGAGCATGGACTTCTGAGGGAGAACACTGACCATGGATTTCTGAGGGAGAACACTGAGCATGGAGTTCTGAGGGAGAACACTGACCATGGATTTCTGAGGGAGAACACTGAGCATGGACTTCTGAGGGAGAACATTCAGCATGGACTTCTGAGGAAGAACACTGAGCATGGACTTCTAAGGGAGAACACTGAGCATGGACTTCTGAGGGAGAACACTGAGCATGGATTTCTGAGGGAGAACACTGAGCATGGACTTCTGAGGGAGAACACTGAGCATGGACTTCTAAGGGAGAACACTGAGCATGAACTTCTGAGGGAGAACACTGAGCATGGACTTCTGAGGGAGAACACTGAGCATGGACTTCTGAGGGAAAACACTGAGCATGGACTTCTGAGGGAGAACACTGACCATGGACTTCTGAGGGAGAACACAGCACGGACTTCTGAGGGAGAACACTGAGCATGGACTTCTGAGGGAGAACACAGCACAGACTTCTGAGGGAGAACACAGCATGGACTTCTGAGGGAGAACACTGAGCATGGACTTCTGAGGGAGAACACTGACCATGGATTTCTGAGGGAGAACACTGAGCATGGAGTTCTGAGGGAGAACACTGACCATGGATTTCTGAGGAAGAACACTGAGCATGGACTTCTGAGGGAGAACATTCAGCATGGACTTCTGAGGGAGAACACTGAACATGGATTTCTGAGGGAGAACACTGACCATGGACTTCTGAGGGAGAACACAGCACGGACTTCTGAGGGAGAACACTGAGCATGGACTTCTGAGGGAGAACACAGCACAGACTTCTGAGGGAGAACACTGACCATGGACTTCTGAGGGAGAACACTGAGCATGGACTTCTGAGGGAGAACACTGACCATGGATTTCTGAGGGAGAACACTGAGCATGGAGTTCTGAGGGAGAACACTGACCATGGATTTCTGAGGAAGAACACTGAGCATGGACTTCTGAGGGAGAACATTCAGCATGGACTTCTGAGGGAGAACACTGACCATGGACTTCTGAGGGAGAACACTGACCATGGATTTCTGAGGGAGAACACTGAGCATGGATTTCTGAGGGAGAACACTGAGCATGGACGTCTGAGGGAGAACATTCAGCATGGACTTCTGAGGGAGAACACTGAGCATGGACTTTTCAGGGAGAACACTGACCATGGACTTCTGAGGGAGAACACTGACCATGGATTTCTGAGGGAGAACACTGACCATGGACTTCTGAGGGAGAACACTGACCATGGACTTCTGAGGGAGAACACTGACCATGGACTTCTGAGGGAGAACACTGAGCATGGACTTCTGAGGGAGAACACTGACCATGGATTTCTGAGGGAGAACACTGAGCATGGACTTCTGAGGGAGAACACTGACCATGGACTTCTGAGGGAGAACACTGACCATGGATTTCTGAGGGAGAACACTGAGCATGGACTTCTGAGGGAGAACATTCAGCATGCCAGACTTCTGAGGGAGAACACTGAGCATGGACTTCTGAGGGAGAACACTGAGCATGGACTTCTGAGGGAGAACACTGAGCATGGACTTCTGAGGGAGAACACTGAGCATGGACTTCTGAGGGAGAACATTCAGCATGGACTTCTGAGGGAGAACATTCAGCATGGACTTCTGAGGGAGAACATTGAGCATGGACTTCTGAGGGCAAATATTGAGCATGGACATTTCAGGGAGAACACCACAAAGACAATAGGGCCACTGGTTGGCTTTTTTTCCACTTCCTTTTTCCCTAAACTCGAAAAAAAAAGATTACCAAGCCTGTAAAGTTAGCCATAGAAAAAACCAGACCTGGCAAAATATCTATTTTTCAGAAACGAGGTATATTTCTTCACATTGTAAAACTGAAGAATAAAATGCAAGGGTAGGATGAAAAACAAATGATTTTCAGCCAAAACGTCACATTATCACTGCTTAATAATGATAAATGATAACATGAAGAACAAACAACAGCCATCTTTATTTTTTTTTAAATCTTCGTTATTGAGATCCACACCTTGAAAAATTATATCATTCATTTGTTGGTTGCAAAGCATTTCTCTGTGTGTGTGTGTGTGTGCGTGTGTGTGTGTGTGTGTACACTGGTGCTCATGCACATGAGCAAATGCCTGCATGTGTTCGTTCCACGAGTGTGCATGTGTTCAAGCCCCAGGTTCTTTCACACCCTCACCTCCTCTTTCACAGCCCCCTGCCATCATTCACACAGAACCACCAAAAATAAAGGCAAAAACGCGCGTACAACTGGTACTTCTGGAACAAGCAGGTAATGTGCAGCACGTGTACTGTGCCAAGAAGAAGGAGAAAAAAAACGTTTAACAGCCCTCTCATTCTGTAAGCGAACAGCTTCCCCCATCCCTCCAGAGAACTCCAAAGGAAATGGCCAAGATGCCTGTCCAGCAGGTTTGTGGATTGCTGGCTGGGAGTGGCTCTCCTCTGGGCAATCTATGATTGCCAACCTCTGTTATAGTTCCGATGCTCTCTCTCTCTCACACACACGCACACATGAACACACACACACACACATGCACACGCACAAGCACACATACGCACACACACACACAAACACACAACACAACACACCACACACACACACACCCTCACACACACACAAACACACACACACACACTACACACACACTACACACACACATTCACTACACACACACACACACACTACACACACCATAGTTGCCAAACATCTGGAGTCAAAATTCGGGAACTAGGGAAGGAAAGGGGGGGGGGGGGGGGGGGGGGGGGGAGAGACAGAGAAAGACACAGACAGACAGAAAGACAGAGAGGATGGGAGAAAAAAGGAGGAATAAAGACAGAGAAGGGGGAGGAGGTAAGAGACAGACAGACAGACAGACAGACAAGACAAAACAGACAGAAAAGACAGACATACAGACACAGAGACAAACATACAGACACACAGACAAAAAGAGACAAGAACAATCTTTTTTTCCCCAGTCCAACAGCCCCATAAAATGGCACTGACAGTAATTTTGGGACACAGAGAGAGAGAGAGAGAGAGAGAGAGAGAGAGAGAGAGAGAGAGAGAGAGAGAGAGAGAGAGAAGAGAGAGAGAGAGAGAGAGAGAGAGAGAGAGAGAGAGAATAAGACAGGAAGACCGAAAGAAACACAGGGAAAGAGACTGGGCCTTTCTTTTTTTAGTTTGGAAAGAATGGCAAAAAGATGGGGAGGGGGCGAGAAACTAAGGGGGCAGGTACAGACAGCACCAGAGAGAGAGAGAGAACAACTGAGAGAGAGAGAAACAGACAGGCAGGCAGGCTGACAGGCAGACAGAAAGACAGACACAGAGAGAGACTAAGTCAGTGAGTCAGGGAGAGAGAGAGAGGGGGAAAGAGGAGGAGAGGAAGAAGAAGAAGTGATGAATGCAGGAATGGGGGGATAGCTACAAAGGGAAAGGGGAAGAACACAGGTGGAGTGAAAGATGGAGAACAAATGACTATTTCCTTTTATTCATGTGGGTGAAACACAAACGTTGTTAAATTCTTTTCAAAGCTGCCCTCACCAAGACCATCAGAAAAACATACAAACACATAAAAAATGAAACAGAACCTAATATAATGTGACAGCACACAACCCAGTATAGGGATTAGACACTCAATCATCACAGAAGCCCCATCCATAACTCCTTTATCATATCTCTGGTTCTCCCTCGGTTGGATTCTTCCCATACCTCATTTGTTGGACTTCCACAGAATCTTACAATAAATCGACTGGACAGGGAAATGATTTGTATGGAACATTTCATATTCAAAGTGCCAACAAGGGAACGTGCTACTTCCCTGCATTCTGATCTACTGTAGTTTCCTAGATCGAACTGAATCATCACCACACATTTTTAAATGTTTGACTGCCACACCACCTTGTTTCTTGTCTTATTTGTTCATTTGCAAATCCATTCTCACTCTCTCTGTTCCTCTACTGATAACAGGCATCTGTCCGTAAACAATTCCAAAACATCTGAAAAAGTGTTTGAGTCTATGTGCTTTCTCTCATTTTGGACATACTTTGTAGAAATATAATTAACTCTATATATAGTTTTCTCTTACCTTGGACACACTTTGTAGAATAAACTCTATGTGCTTTCTCTTATCTTGGACATACTTTGTAGAAATAGAGTGAACTCTATCTGCCTTCTCTTATCTTGGACATACTTTGTAGAATGAACTCTATGTGCTTTGTCTCATCTTGGACATACTTTGTAGAATGAACTCTATGTGCTTTCTCTTACCTGGGACACACCTTGTAGAATGAACTCTATGTGCTTTCTCTTACCTGGGACATACTTTGTAGAATGAACTCTATGTGCTTTCTCTTACCTGGGACACACCTTGTAGAATGAACTCTATGTGCTTTCTCTTACCTGGGACACACCTTGTAGAATGAACTCTATGTGCTTTCTCTTACCTGGGACATACTTTGTAGAATGAACTCTATGTGCTTTCTCTTACCTGGGACAGCCCTGATGTGGCCCTTTGCGGTCGGCTGGGCTATAAGCAACATTATCTTATCTTATCTTACCTGGGACATACTTTGTAGAATGAACTCTATGTGCTTTCTCTTACCTGGGACATACCTTGTAGAATGAACTACCATCTTCAGTCTGTAATGCTCTATAAGTTTTGACCTTCAGTTCCATGCTGAAATCCTTTTAACATTCAAACCGTTTTCTTCTTCCCATCATTAATTTAGCGCACCATTTCAAGTATTTTTTATATTGCACTGTTTGTATTTGTTTTTTGCGCATTAATGATGACTGTTGCGTGCTGATGCTGTGGTGGTGGTATGTGTGACAGTAAGAGAGAGAAAGAGAGAGAGTGAGGAGAGAGAGAGAGAGGAGAGAGAGAGAGAGAGAGTGTGTGCGTGTGTGTGTGTGTGTGTGTGTGTGTGTGTGTGTTGTGTGTGTGTGTGTGTGTGTGTGTGTGTGTGTGTGTGTGTGTGTGTGTGTGTGCATGTGTAATTGTAATTATCTCCAATACATGTAAAAGTGCAGACAAATGGAACAAATTTCTATACTTTTCTTCTCTTTCTTTTTTCCATGTGTTAGCTTTCATGAGTGATGTGTGTGATGGTGTTTAGGTGTGGAGAAAAGGGGGAGGGGTCAACTGGATGAGCTTATCTTGTTGACGTGTTGATGTGTCTATTCATGTGCAATGACAGTGGAAGACACATGCTCGAACGTTGGCTTGTCTGTTCTAGTAACCATCTTGAGATCAAAAGAGACAGGGGGCACATCAATCACTATCTTAGGCATAAATGCCATCATTCCCAGCAGTATTTATATAAGGATACTTCTGTGACAAGATGGCATCAAAATGGTTGCACATATCAAAATGCAAATAAGTCCAGTTGATCTTTAATACCCAATTTAAGGCAAGACTCAACTTTCAAAGCATGAACACTCTCTTAGTGAGAGTTATACGTGTTCATTTGTCACAGAGTTAAACCACTGGGCTACCTCAAACAACTCTAGGATCAGACCATTCCTGTAATGTGCTATTTTCAGTTTAGACAGACTCTTCAATCACTCAAACTGCATAGCATCACATTCGCCGAAGACGCTCTGTTCATGAAGTAAGAGTCATCATAATCCATTCCACTGGATTCTCTCTCTCTCTCTCTCTCTCTCTCTCTCTCTCTCTCTCTCTCTCTCTCTCTCCCCATCCCTCCCCCTCCCCCACGGCTGAATGGAAAAAAGCATTTGTATTGCTTATCTCATTACCCTGGTACAATAAAATTTCGTTCGTTCATTCGTTCTTTGTCTGTCTGTCTGTCTGTCTGTCTGTCTGTCCGTCTGTCTGTCTGTCTGTGTCTCTCTCTCTCTCTCTCTCTCTCTCTCTCTCTCTCTCTCTCTCTCTCTCTCTCTCTCTCTCTCTCTCTCTGGATATGTTCCTTTCATTTAACAGCAACCTGCAAGCTGAAAAGTACCTATCAGTAGTAACAGACAGATGGCATAGAACTGTACTCGCACGTTTTCGAACCAGAACCTTGGGTCTACATGCAAACAAGATATGGTTCATGCCTGGCACAACAGCAACTAATAACTGTCCAGTATGTAAGTTGAATGACAATGAAGACGAGTGCCACTTTTTATTCCACTGCGAAGCTTACAGACAAATCCGCGAAAAGTGTTGCTTGTTTCAGTTGCCTGCTGTGAAAAGCCACAATCTAGCCCGTGTGCTGACACTGAAAAATGAGCTGTTAATCAGATCTCTAGCAAAATACATTGTCGAAGCTTGTAGAGTTAGAAAAAACACGCTGACTTGATTTCCTGTTAGACAAACTCTTTCCTTATTCAGTGCCCGGCGGTCATTGGTTATATCATTGGTTATGAGATTATGAATGTAACTAACTTGAATGTACATGTATGTGTGTGTGTGTGTGTGTGTGTGTGTGTGTGTGTGTGTGTGTGTGTGTGTGTGTGTGTGTGTGTGTGTGTGTGTATGTGTGTGTGTGTGTGTGTGTGTGTGTGTGTGTGGTGCGTGCGTGCGTGCGTGCGTGCGTGCGTGCGTGCGTGCGTGCGTGCGTGCGTGCGTGCGTGTGTGTGTGTGTTAGTATGTGAGCATGCACGTATATGCATGTGTGTATGTGGGTATGATATCGACGTGACGCTGTACCTACATATATACAATGGTTATAGTTGTGTTAAAGTTAGTCGCTACACATGTCTCAGATCTTTTTCATGGATGAATACGCCCCCATGTCATGATGGCTGTACTGCTATTGACATTAAAATATCAATGAGTCAATGAGTCAATGAGTCTCTCTGGATAGAAGGATGGAGTGGGGGTAAGGGTAATGTGGTGATGCGGTGAAGGAAGGCCAAAGATCAGGCAAAGCGAGGCTAAAACGCAAGTTACAATTATTTCCAAACTGAACACCTTGACTCAGAACACAAAACAAGCATTGTCAACAATTCTTTAAAACAGTGTTTGGGTAATTTCTGGACATTTTACAAACTCTTCTGTATGCCTCCAAAGTATTTATCATGGGAAAAATGTGAACACTTCCCATGTTTATTTGTTCGATTTCCTGTCCTTGTCCTCATCTTTCTGCCCAAGACTAGCTTTCACAAAACTTTGTTGGTGACAGGTCTGTAAGGGAATGTTGCGTTCCTCAAAAGCTAGTGGTTCTTTTGGTATCAAACTTCAGCAAAGTAAAAAAAAAAAAAAGATCATACGACACCAGGTCTCTGAAAGTTTGAAACTTAACATGCAATTTTTCATACACTCACTTCTGACGAATGCCAAACTTCAAATTGCAATAAAATCAAACCTAACTACATTATTTGGTTTCTGTTTTTGCAATTCACCCCCCCCCCCCCACCCCAGCCCCCCCCCCCCCCCCCCCCCCCCCCCCCCCCCCCCCCCCCCCTTCTCCCTTGCAATTTTTATCGTACAACATGGATGCAAAGCTTCAAACCGAGCCAAAAAAACCTCCTTGGTTTTCTCACACAATATCACATACCACTTGGTCAAATGATACACAAAGTGAAAGCAAGTGCACCACATCCATCACATTCTCTCTCTCTCTCTCTCTCTCTCTCTCTCTCTCTCTCTCTCTCTCTCTCTCTCTCTCAGACACACACACACACACACACACACCACACACACACACACACACACACACACACACACACACGCTCCCACACACAAATCAATGTTTCAGATGATAAACATTTTATTATGTCCCGCACCCCTTCACTTAAGGCTACACTTTAAGGCATCCAGGATGTATGCTTATGTCTCAAATCCCTCCACTTGGTAGATACACCCTACTTTACAGATATTCATTATTTTATGCATCATTTCACTTGCAGTGATGTTTCATCCGTACATGAAGTCCTACATTCAATTCACATTTTTACCCTGTGTGTCTGGTTGGCTGGCTGGCTGGTGGGCTGCTATTTCTTTCTCTCTCTCTCTCTCTCTCTCTCTCTCTCTCTCTCTCCCCCCCCCCCTACCCCTCTCCTATCAATAAAACTAACAAACTCTGTCTGTCCCTCACACACACACACACACACACACACACACACACACACACACACACACAACACACACACACACTTAATCATCAGGCGGGTAGAAATTATAATAGATTTGAATAAAAATGACTCTCTCTCGCTTTGCTTTAAAATAGATTGTCTTCACACTTCTTGCATACTTCTTGCATTTCCTGGGTATTTTTTGTTTCTTCAATTCTTCCCCAAACCCCACTCTCGTCTCTCTCCCTCCTTCCCTCCCTCTCTCTCCCTTCCCTGCACACCTACCACTCCTGTCCCTCTCTCTCTCTCTTTCTCTCCCTCTTTTAACTGGTTTTTGTGTGCTTCTACATTTATTGCCTTGTCTCATTTTGCAATGCTGACTCTCCTCACGGCAAGGACTTGATGTAAAAAAGCACACCAGTGCTTATCTATCATCCTCGTAATAAGGAATTTTGTTTTTGTCATCTAGTCTGTCTCTGTTGCTTGCACACACACACACACACATCCACGCGCTCACATACATACACACGCACGCACACACAAACATGCATGCACACAAACACACATGCATACATATATGTACACTAATGCATACATCTCTACACGCACGCACGCACGCACGCACGCACGCACGCACGCACGCACGCACGCACGCACACACACACACACACACACACACACCACACACACACACACACACACACACACACACACACACACACCTGTGTACAAAAAAGACTAAGTCAGGAGACTGCCAATGTCTACATTGAAGAACAATCTTGTTTATTCAACCCAGTAAACTCAGTAAGCTGATGACGCGATCGTTCCCGACTCCCTGAAGCACCAGAGAAGAGATATCCCTCTTTTTGCTTCTGCCTATAAACATCAGACGCTTGTATCTGCCTTTTAACCCTTCCTCTGCCAATGCTTATCAACACTGCTGTCAATTCTGCCAGGATTTCTCTTTCAAATTACCCATGGAAGTAACACTGGATTAAGTCCATTAAAGAAAACACACACACACACACACACACACACACACACACACACACACACACACACAGCTTTGTTCTTTTTTTAAGCCCAACACGTTCTTTTTTTGATTGGTTGTTTTTTTCTCTTTTTTTTTTGGTTGCTATTGGTATGTTAGTTCAACTTATTTGCTGGTAGTGCATCTTTGGACATTCATGGTTTTTGTTGTTCTTGTTGTTGTTGTTTTTTTTGCTCTTCAAATTTTTTTATCCTTTAATCTTTACTCTTTGAAAAGCCATCTTCCTCTTTGTTGCCTCAGCACCCCCTCTTCCCTTCTTCTCTCCTCTTTCCCCCAATTTTTGCGTGTTAAATCACCTCAGCTGTTTCACAACATCAGCACATAATCTGGTTTATACACTTCAGCAGCCAATGCTGACATTATACATATTTTCCTAGATGTATAGATCTGGATCATGCATTATGCAAACAGCTCTCATTCTATCATCTCCACATCCTTTCCCATGTTCACACCTTCCCTTCCTCCATTGTCCATCCACCCCTTACAATCTTTCTCTCCCTCTCTCTTTT
>CM031615.1:56426661-56434161 GCA_018398815.1 Conus ventricosus | reverse complement strand
CGCCTCTGCGCATGCCTGTTGTGCCAAGAACTTAAAAATAATGGCGGAAAACATTCCTCCCCATAAGCTCTTCCTGTTCACTCCAAAAACAATAAAACAAAATAATAAATACTCAGTGACAGAGTTTACAGCCTGTGTAAGAGCTACGCCAACAAACACTGGAAGTTTGCTTTGTCCTGATATTCAAGAACTAGTTCAGGTTGGGGGGGGGGGGGGGGGGCTGCTAACCATTTCTGCTTGGGAAACCAGGGTACTGTCGAGAAAATATTTAGACCTGATCTTCGAGAAAACATTTAGACCTGATGGGATTAAGGGGTGTGGAAAGAGGGTCTGTAAAGGGATGCCCATCGAGGTCTTGTAAACACTACTCTGCTGTAGGTGGGCAATACAAGTTCGGCAGGCTCCTGTATTTTAAACATTGTACTATTACTTACAATTCACATCAGTCCTTGGACTGCTGGGGCACCACTTGTATAATACACTACAATGATACATGTACACAGCAAGTTCTTCCAAAGAAGGAAACACAAATCCTAAGAAAACACACGAGTACTATGAAAGAAGCTGAAAAGTATAAATCCGTAGTACATCTGTTGATAAATACAGTGTTTCAAACAAAATGCTCCGTCAGTGTGCAAATCAAAAAGCTGACAGACCTATGTGCTATGTAAAATATGTGCTCTCTCTCTCTCTCTCTCTCTCTCTCTCTCTCTCTCTCTCAAGAGATGCCCAAGCCAGATGATAGACTGGAGAAGTGAGGACTGGAAAGAAGGGGTAGCGGAAGAAGAAACGTATGTGGAAGAGGAGGAGAGACCCCTGTTACCCCCCCCCCCAAAAAAAAAAAAAAGTCACAGAGAGAACCAAGGTTCAAAACTAGAAACGGAAACCCAGTAAACACACACACACACACACACACACACCACACACACACACACACACACACACACACACACAACCCAGGGATGGACACACACACACACACACACACAACAAACACATGCATACACCACACACACACACACACACACACACACACACACACACACACACACACACACACAGCACTTAAGATGAACTGTCCCCACACCTCACCCCACCCACCCAACCCATTGTCTCCAGCAACAGAGGGGAGCCAGAGCACATACAGCCCATGCAAAGTGTCAGCATTACTGCCTGTTTACATCTATGCAGACAGCCTAATGCAACCAGCAGACCAGCCCCCAATCCCCCCCCCCCCCACCCGCCCCCAACTGTCTAAAACACCCCCCCCCCCCCCCATCCATCTCCTCTCTGTCCCCTTCCCCTCCTCCCTCCCCTTCCCCCCACCACCTTCCCCCCCATAATACGGCTATGATATCTTCCTCAGAGAAGAATCAAATCCCTAAACTCCACCCACTTCAGGCATGCCCTGAGCAACAGGAACTCAGTTCGTCAGCGGAAAGAAGGTTGGGAGGAAAATGAAGCTGGGGGAATGGGGGTGGGGGGGGAAAGATCCTGGCAACCAAAATTTCTAAGGGGTTACTAACAGAGTCTCGACCTATATACATACTTGCATGAACCAGCGCACCTGGATAAGGAAGGGGTGGAGAGGCAAGGTTGGGGAGGGGGGGTAGGAGAAGGGGAATGGGTGAGACAAGATAGAAAAACAAGAGACAAACAATTTAGCATACTGAAACAGGCAAAATACAGCAAGCAACACAGAAAATGAGCACACAATAATGGCACATTGACTGAAAACATGGCAAAAATACAGCAAGCCAACAAAAAATGAGGCACACAATAAGCACATTGAACCTGACAACATGGCAAAAAAACAGCAACCAACACAGAAAATGAAGCACACAATAATGCACATTACTGAAAACATGCAAAAATACAGCATGCCCAACACAGAAAATGAGCACACAAATAATCTCATACTGAAAACATGGCAAAAAAAAAAATACAGCAAGCCACACAGAAAACAGCACACAATAATGCACATTGACTGAAAACATGCACAAATACAGCAAGCAACACAGAAAATAGGCACACAATATTGCACATTTGACTGAAAAAACATGGCAAAAATACAGCAACCAACACAGAAAATAGGCAACACAAAATGCCATTGACTGAAAACATGGCAAAAATACAGCAACAACACAGAAAAATGGAGGCACACAATAATGCCATTCTATACACAAGATAAACCCAGAACCACTGAATTTTCCACAACTTTTCTTGGCATCTCACCTCACATGAAAAACACATGATAAACAATGCATGTCTCGGACCGATCGGCGTACTAACTCAGCCGCCATAGTTTTGAGTAATGGTGAATTCAGAAATAAGAGCGTGTGCGCGTGTGCTTATGTGTATATTGTGTTGCTAGTGTGCTGTGTAAGATTGTGGTTGTGGTTAAGTGGAAGGTTAGCTATGGAGGGTGCTGGAATTAAGTTACACAAGAGTCGTAAATTCCAATCTTCACATTGGTGTAGGATGAAAAGCGGGAGGTTGGTTCCATTCCGATTGTACCCTTTTGTTACTTTGGTTTCTACACCAGAGAAGGCGCAGGAATTACGGCTGTGTTGTGTTGTCCAATCTGTGAGTTGTTGTGGGAAATTGTCGGCTGTTGCACGACAACACTAGGCACCGTTGTCGGCTGTCTCTCTGCGGAGGGATAAACGCTGCCTGACCAATCGCTGTTTTGTTTTTGAGTAGAGTTCGCTTGGTTCCGACCAGTCGAATGCGGGGGTACTTTCACTTCGGTCCCTGTGTGCGTCGAGTGGACCGCCTTGTACGTGCGCGCAGCGCCGTTAGTCGAGCTGAGTGACTTCATCATAGTTAGTGCCAGGTCCTCGTCGTCGGTGTGCCTTGCCTGTGCCCTGGGTTCTGTGCGTCTCCTGTTGGCAAGCCACTTCACCATTCGAGAACTGAGGTGTATTTGAGCGTCTGTCTGTCCAGGTTGGATTGTTAGGTTTTTTCATGTGGGTGTTCGTCATGGTCCTTGTATTTGACAGTTGTACGGGGGTGTAGTTGTCTCATGTGATTTTAGTTGTATTAGATGTTTGTGCGTATACTGTTGTCTAGTATGATGTCTCTGGTTCTGTGATTGAAACTTCTTGTCCCGGTTTGTTGGTTACCTCTTTTCTGTATCTTCTGTAAGTAGTGTACATATGTTCCCGATTTCGATGGTCATGTGGATAGTTGCTAACAATGTTTCGAATAATAATCCGTTGATGGACGGTGATGTAGATATTGGTTTTGTGATTATTTCTATGGTATTTCAGTGGGTTCAATAAGAAGGGTAGTATGAGGGCATTTTTGGTGAGGATCATAGTATGAGTTAGGCAAGGTCGCTAAACTAAAGGGATTTGTGCGTCGATTTCATTGTAAATTAGTAGTAGTTCGTTGAATGATAACGATTTCGATTGACCTGCACACATTGAATTGGTACTGCCAGTTGGGCCAAGCTATCTGTAGTCGTGTGGTTTATACAGAGTACGTCGTGACTATTCAACTTACATGGTGTCTTTTGCACTTTCGTTACATCTTGGTTCTCGACCGTGTCGTGCGCAGTGGGACTGTATCTGTGACGACGTATTACACAGGACAGCAGTCGGATGGTTAGAATGATTTTATTTTTTTTTTTTTTTTTAGACAGTCACACACATGCAGGATTTATGGTTTGTGACATATTAGGGTGGAGAAATATGTTTTAGGTTGCAGAGACAGTCCCCATTATAATTTTTAGTATCGGAAAAAGTAAAGGGTAAATTTAAGGCGGGTAGCTCACAGTTGATAGGAATAAAAACGAGGATGTGTGGCAAGTAATACTGTATGAAGTATGGTTTGTTGGCATACCAAGATAACCACTGGTTTATCTGACAAGAATGCATGAGAGTGGGGTGCTGATGAAATTGTGGCGAACAAATCAGGGATTGATTTAGATTATAATGGACAGTGCAAAAAAGGAAAATAATGAAGGATTGTGCTGTGAGCCGATTCTCTTGTATGAAGATGCTAGAAACTGTGAACCTTAAAATTGATTAAGTTCTTTTTGTTTTGTTGTTTCTGAGATTTTTTAATCCTGATTACTTAGGTGAAACATTTCCCCTGGAAATGCTAGTTGATTTAGTATTTTCTAAGGGCCCATGAGTCCCGTGTTGGATTGCTTATTGGGATGATTCCCTCGCTGAGAATTGTGTGCGAGTCATAATTTCATATTAATTGCTAATTGGGCTCAAGAGAAATTGTGGGTTACCTGGTTTGTAAAGTTGCAGGAATGGATCTGATATCCCCAAAGTATCGGGATGGGGGGTGTATCCGAAATTCAAGTGGTCACTCTCATGCCCACCGTGTGGGAGGTAGCAAGGTATGGAGAGTAAAGCTTTACCAGTACCTATGGACTTGATGACTCGGTAGTAGCAACATTACAGTAGTCCTACAGATTGTCACAGTGGTCTCCGGTTCCGTACTGAGGTGGCCAACCACCCGCAGTCTGCTGCCGCCGCGTGCAGCAGGTGAGCGCAGTTTCCCTTGCCTGTGTGCTTTACCGGGAAGGTCCGGCTCCGTCTGGGGCAGCTCTCCCCTCTTCCGGGTTCTTCCTGGAGTTCTCCACCACCGTGTGCGGCTACCCTGTTTCCGTCCTGTGAGAGGGCGCTGCACCAACCTTCCCTCACCACCTCAGGTCCGGCGGCCTTCAAGGAGGAGGTGTCCTTCAGCCCCGGCTCGTTCGAACGTCTGGCGGTGGGTCGCCGGTGTCGTGCCACTACGAGGGAGAGTCAACCGTGAGGAGTCACGGGCGCGCCGGGTGTAGATCTTCGGGTGGCAGCCTCGTGAGGCCACCGGACAGCGCTGAGGACGGAGGCTTCCTGGAGGAGCAACCTGTAGGTCCTCGACAGCGCTGGGGACGGAGTCATCCGGGGAGAGTCAGCCTGCGAGGGTCCACGACCAGCGCTGAGCGCTGAGTCCTTCCTGAGGAGTCCGTCTGTGAGGGTCCCCGGACAGCGCCAAGGACGGAGCTTTCCGGCCGGGATATTTCCCAGGGGTGTTTAAAGGTGTTGCGTTAGACACTAGGCAAGGTGTTAGCTACTGCCTCCTGTTGGGACGTATGCCACACAGTGTATGGGTACTTGTCTTGCCTCTGAGGACCAGTGACCAGTGCATATGTGCCGGGGGGGGGGGGTGGTCTAAAGAAAGGGGGTCCGGAGAGGTGTGGTGGTAGCATGTTAGTTTAGAGTCCCTTTGGATTCGTGGTCCCTATTAGTTAGCCACCACGTTGCGGGCTATCTCTGCGGCCCTCGTCCCTAGACGCTGGATATACCCGCAACTGTGTTTATAGAGTTAGGTTCTCTAGGGTCGTAGGAGGTAGTGTCAGTGAAGAAGTGGATACCTGTTGTAGAGACGTAGTGGGCGCATATTGTGTAAAATAAGAAGTGCGCATGATGGAAAGTCTGTGGAATGTCGGTTATTGCTGCTCTAGTGTGTAGAGGGTGAAAGGTGGAGCCGTCCGCTTAGAGCGCCGTGACAATGCACAAAAAAAAGAAAGAATCATCTACACAAACGCTGAACAGCAGAACGGCAAATAACAGGTGAAAAAGGAGACAAGACATCAAAACGCAGAACAGAGCCCGAACGAAACAAAGGAAGGTTGGTGACATGGGAAACGGAGAAGTGAGTTATAACAGAGAGAAAGAAAAGCATGACACGGAAATGAAAGAAAACTGAGTGACACGTACTAACAATGAAAGATGAAACCACAGTGGTCAAATGAAAATCAACACAGCCTATGATCTGAACCCCTGACCATGCTCATGCGTTCGTAATCCTGACGCCAAAGTGCATGGCATGTGATCGCGTATATGTGCCCTGCCTTTGCCAGTTGGGGGGGGTGTGTTGTGTGTTTTTGTGGTGTGGTTGTGGGGTATTGTGTGCGTGGCTTGGGTTTGAATAATGCGTACTCGGCGTGTGTGTATGTTTGCGCGCGCGATCTGTAAATATACATGTATCCTAGTCTACTCCTGGCCATTAAACACACATTTGCTCACAATTCTCATCTCTTGATACGGTATCCCAATATAAAACACATACGGAAGGGCCGTTATTCAACTTTTCACACTGAATGCCGTTTATATACTTTTCATCACTTAGTCCGTTAATATACTTTCTCACGGAATGGCACCTGACCATCATTTTTTTTTCACAACAACAAAAGTATAGCAAGGGATCCTATTTCGCATTTCTCTGCCTACATGTTCAGAGAGACTTCCCAAACAAAAATTCTACACTTTCAAGGACGATTGGGACATCATTTAAGACTGGAAACAAAGGAACTCAAGAATGTAGCATACTGTGCACAATGGTTTATAAATCAAGTGCTACAAACAACCTGATAATCACAGACAATAGGAAAAGGAACACATGCGCAGATACAACAGGATATCTATATTCTTCATTTCTAAAAGAAAAAAAAATGATGACATTTTTTTCTGACAACATTACCGATTGCTCCATGATAATCTTGTTTTAAAAAAACACTTCCAAGCACACTAAGCAGCCCCTTGAAAAGAATCTTCAACAGTGAAGAACTTTTTTTAAGACTTTCACACTATACAAATGCTAATTGCATTTAACTATGCGGGATCCTGTCTTGTGGATGTTAGTTTTATTCTTCTATTTAACGCTGTTCAACTTTAAGTGATAAGACAAAATAATGCTGAAATGAGTTGAGACAAAAATGAAATAGTTATTGCAAAGCGAGGATAGCCTACGTCAGTGTTGTTGGGGGTGTGTGTGTGTGTGTGTTTGTGTGGGTGGTGTGTGGGGTTTGTGTGTGTTTGTTGGTGGTGTGGTGTGTGTGTTGTTGCGAGACAACTGTGTGTAGTGAGTGGGTTGTGTGTGTGATGTTGTTTGTTGGTTGTGGTGGTGTGTGTTGTGTGTGTGTAGTGTGTGTTGTTGTTGTGTGTGTGCATGCGCGGCGCATTACACGCATGTAACAGTGACAGGCATGCACAGTCTTGCATGCAAACGTTATGGTTTCAGGTAACAGACTGAGAATGGCTTTGTCCACAGCAACGAGTCAGACTCAACGCATTTCACAGAAATCAATCAACCACACACAACCCTTGCATGTTTTACGTTGCCTTGAAATCGATCCCACACCCATCAAACACATCGCACCTACAACACTGAATAAAGTACCAGGTAAAGGCCATGAAAAGCACCTGACACAAACAACTTCCCTGCTATGTCCCTAATACTTGGTACCTGTCCTTGCAACGAAAGGCAATTCGTGGAACTACACAAAGACCACTCGTTTTGGTTTCATCCGTATTGCGTGTGGGGTCCACAATCATGGACAAAGAAATCTCAGAGTACTTATGAAGGTGGATCAACTTGTGTGATAACACATATTTGGTATGCCAGTGTGTGACAAGCCTAGAAAACCTATCGGGCCGTCTGGAGTTATGACCTGGAGCAAACTCAAGAACTGTTTGTACTGTAATGAGAGACAAG
>CM031615.1:56314161-56416661 GCA_018398815.1 Conus ventricosus | reverse complement strand
TGTGTGCACGTGTGCATGCGTGCGTGCATGCGTGCATGTGTGTACGCGCCTGCCTGCACATGTGTGCACGCATGTGTATGGTGTGTGTGTGCGTGTGTGTTGTTTTCTGTTTCTTTTGTTTGTTTGTTTGTCTTTCTGTATACAGCAGCAGAACAAGTGCCTGAGAGAGAAACAAACCGCATTTACAAGAATGTGTATTTCGCTGTCAGAGAAAACCTTCACGTACTGCAGGATGTAAACAACACAACAACAAAGTTCACAATAAAACAATTTAAAAAAAAAACATTCAACTCACATGTAATCTCTCCAACAGCACCGAGTCAGGAGCAGAGCTGGTCTGTTTCTGAGCATTCCAGAACTGGTTCTGAGCGGAGTATCTGCTCATGGGACATACTTTGAACAGGCAATCTGTGGACAACACAGACACAGAATGAAATGGTTAACACAATGACTAGCCCACCCTGTCAGTCTTGTTGGAATCCATCCACAGTTCTTAGCTTTCTGACTGCTGATCTTACCGAAACACTAACAGGCAATTTCTCTGACTTATGTTAAAGACTAATATCTTTTGGGGACAGTTCATAAATCATAAATGAAAGAACATACTGCCTTTACAAAATGGTCATTAATGAGATACTCAAAACAAAATAACATCTTGTCTTCACAACGTACCATCAGACTCTGGAACCAAGCAGATTTACCAAAATTGCGCAGGGATACTCATGATTTCAGTCGTCTTTTTTTGAGGTCCCATAGTGTTAAAGATAATGTCGGTGACCTTTGGAAGTGTATAAAAACTAACTTGGAATCTATTATGGATGACAACATACCTACTAAAATAACTTCAAGCAAGAACCACCAGCCATGGATTACTACAAAAACTAAACGTTTGTTGAGAAGGAAACATCGTTTCTTTAAGAAATTGAAACTACATCCTAATTCAGAAAGATTACTGGTTAGGTATAAACAGATTAAGAGAAGGTGTCAGAGAGAATGTAGACTTGCTCACTCCAATTATGTTAATTCGATGATTTCGGAAGGTGATCATCAAAACAAGAAATTATGGTCTTACATAAGGAGTAAGAGACAGGACAACATTGGGATTCCAGACCTGAGAAACAACCAGAATAACCTAATACAGGACCCTGAAGGGAAAGCGAACTTATTAAACAAGCAGTTTTGTTCAGTTTTCTCAAATCCCAAACCTTTAATTAACGTTAGACTAAAGGATGATGATAAACTCCCTGAAATGCTAAACATCAAAGTAAACAAAGCAGGAGTATTTAAGTTACTGACCAATATCAATGAAAACAAAGCTACTGGTCCTGATGGCGTTCCTGGCAAGCTCTTAAAATTATGTGCCAATGAATTGAGTGAGGTATACCAATTACTTTACCAAGCTTCACTGGACCAGGGAGTAATACCTGATGAGTGGCGAGATGCGAGCATTGTTCCCTTATTCAAAAAGGGTGACAAAACAAAAGCAGAGAACTATAGACCTGTATCTCTTACATCCATATCAGCTAAACTACTTGAACACATAATATATAGTAGCATAATGGACCATCTTGACAAATATGACTTCTTAAATAACGCCCAGCATGGTTTTAGACAGCGAAGGAGTTGTGAGACCCAACTTATAACAACTCTCAATGATTTTAGTAACTGTCTTAACAACAGACAGCAAATAGATGCAATTTTATTAGATTTTTCTAAAGCCTTTGATAAGGTTGACCATGAGGGCCTGCTGCTTAAATTAGAACACATTGGCATTGGCGGTTCTTTGCTAAAATGGGCCAGATCATTCCTCGTTGGGAGAACGCAGAAAGTTGTTGTGGAAGGGTCGTCATCCCATTGTAAACCAGTCTTGTCAGGTGTACCACAGGGAACTGTTCTGGGGCCCTTGTTTTTCTTAATTTATATAAATGACATAAGTAGAAATCTCTCTCCTGGAACTACTATAAGGCTTTTTGCAGATGACAGTTTAGTATATAGAACAATCAGAAGCAAGAATGATATACGCATTCTACAAGAAGATCTAAACGCTTTACAAGAGTGGGAAAGAACTTGGAAAATGGAATTTCATCCCCAAAAGTGCCAAGTGTTGCGTATATGTAACAAACGCTCACCAATTAGATCAGATTATTCTATCCATAATACTATTCTTAAAGAAACTAATGCTGCAAAATATTTAGGCGTGATTATAGATAGTCGTCTCAAATGGAAAGAACATTACAATTTAGTATGTAAGAAAGCAAATAACATCTTAGCTTTCTTATACAGGAATATCAATGACTGCCCCCAAAAGGTTAAAGACGACTGCTACAAAACACTGGTTAGACCAGTACTGGAATATGGTTGCTCAGTTTGGGATCCTTACCATCTAAAGGACATTGATAACCTTGAAAAGATTCAGAAGAGAGCAGCACGGTTCGTAACAGGGAACCACATCAGAGAAAAGGGGAATACTAGGAAGAACATGAGGAAATTAGAATGGAAACCCTTAGAAGAGAGAAGAGCTTTTATTAAACTTAACACCTTTTTCAAAGGCAGAGCTAAAGTAATTGATATTCCAATGGAACAACTAGTATTGAATAAAAGTAGCACTAGGAGTGGCGGTCAATGTTATACCATACCTGCATCAAATATTGACAGCCACTTACATTCTTTTTATCCCAGTTCTGTACGGCTGTGGAACTCACTGCCGGGTGCCATCAAGATTGCCACAGGTGCAATCTCATTCAAAAAACAGGTTGATTCGACAGTTTTGAGATCTGCATATTGACGTTTTTCTATTTTTACTTCCCCAGATATTTTATTGAATATCGAGTGCGACCCCTTGTTGCCAAGTTTGCTCCAGGGGCCAACAGTCTGAGTCGCACTGTTTTATGTTATTTTATTCTACTTTTTAACATGCGCGCTGGTGACCTACTCGTTTTTGAGTGAACCAGCATTTTAGGAAGAAGAAGAAGAAGATGGTCATCAATGAAATACTCAAAACAAAAGAACATAATTGTCTTTACATAATGGTCATCAATGACATACTCAAAACAAAAGAACATATTGCCTTAACAAAAGAACATATTGCCTTTACACAATGGTCATCAATGAGATACTCAAAACAAAAGAACATATTGCTTTTACATAATGGTCATCAATGACATAATCAAAACAATCTTCAACAAATTTCACACAGCACTTGGCTCCAGTATCAGCAATCTTCTCTGCACAGTTTCCCCTCACTTCCCCACCCCTCTACATCCCTCTCTTCCCCTCACCCTATAAAATGGCTATTACTTGCTCTGGCACAATTACAAACGTTCTTCTAGAGCCTGTCTTCTGGAGGACCTGAGACAAAGCACAGAATCCTTGAGAGTTACCTGAATTCTGTTCCTCCCTCACCCCCCCCCCTCCCACCAGCTCCCCTCCCTCCTGCTCATGCCACCCACCCTCACTGAACTTACACTGAGAGGTTCCTGCTACTACATATATTAGTTTTGTACCTAAAATGGGTATTCTACTTCTTCAGAGTCAACCAACAGGAGACAAAATTACCCAACAACTGGCTGCCGCTTTTTCTTTTTTTTTTCTTTTCTTTTTTGTTTGTTTTTGTTTTGGTTCTTTAAGGTCATGGCACTGAGATCAAAGAGCACTTTCCATCATGGCAACTGCCCTGACCATCTAAACTATGCACAGATCCATCATCGGCCAATCCATATTGTTATTCTGGTCACTGTCTTCATACTCTGCATTAGGTATAGATCCTTCAACAGCCAGTTATCAACGGAACCATTAACTTAACTGGCTTCATCTTCTGCATCAGAAACAGATGCTTCACTAGTCAATTACAGCAACTGCCTTTACCTTCTTTACTACTTCAGTACCTCCATCTTTTGCTTTTTTTTTTTTAGGTATAGATCCTTCAACAGCCAGTTATCAACGGAACCATTAACTTAACTGGCTTCATCTTCTACATCAGAAACAGATGCTTCACTAGTCAATTACAGCAATTGTCTTTATCTTCTTTACTACTTCAGTACCTCCATCTTTTGCATCAGGTACAGATTCTTCACCAGCCATTCAGTGACACCATTATGGTAACTGCCTTTGCCTCCTGCATCAGGTAAAGATGCTTCATCAACCAATAATGATACCACTATGGTGGACGCCTTTTTTCTTTCTTCTGAATTTGTTACAGATTCTTCACCAGCCGATCAGTGATGCAGTATCTTTTCCATCAAGTACAGATCCTTCACCAGCCAATCAGTAATACTGTATCTTCTGCATCAAGTACAGATCCTTCACAAGCCCATCAGCATGGTAAATGCCTTTTATCTTTCATATCAGGTATAAATCCTTAAACCTACCAATCAGTGATGCCATTCTGATGCCCTTTTAATCTTCTGCATTAGGCACAGATCCTGAACTAGCCAATCAGCATGGCAAATGTCTTTATCTTTCGTATCAGGAATAAATCCTTCACCTACCAAACCATGATACCATTCTGATGATCTTTTAATCTTCTGCATTAGGTACAGATCCTGCAGCAGCCAGCATGTACTACCATACCTTCTACGTGGAGTACGGATCCTTCACAAGCTAGCCAGTGATATTACTATGACAAACCCCTTTACATTCTGCTTCAAGTACAGATTATACATGATAAATCCCTTTACATTCTGCATCAAGTACAGATTATACATGATAAATCTCTTTCTCTTCAACATCAAGTGCAGATCTTTCACCAGCCAATCTGTGATACCATTAGAGTAAATGCTTTTATCTTCTGCATCAAGTGCAGAGTAAATGCTTTTATCTTCTGCATCAAGTGCAGATCTTTCACCAGTCAATCAGTGGTACCATTACAGTAAATGTTTTTATCTTAGAACTGCATCAAGAGCAGATCTTTCATTGCACCAGCCAATTAGTGATGTCATTGTGATAAATCCCTTTATCTTCTACACCAAGTACAGATCCTTTACCAGCCAATCAGTGATGCCATTATGGTTAATGCCTTCATATTCTGCACTGGGAACAGATCCTCCACCAGCCAGTGATAAAAAATATGATTAATGCCCATATCTTCTGCATCATCAAGTATAGAGTCTTCACCAGCCAATCAGTGATTCCTTTATTCTTTGAATGCTGGAGCCCCCCCCCCCCCCCCCCCCCCCCCCCCCCTCCCCCCCTCTCAATATTACCAGTGTGTGCATACGTGCACGCGAGAAACCATAGAGTCGATACCCATATTTCCAGCCTATGCTGGAAACGTTCATTTACAACACCATGTAGTTTCATGTCTGCATGAACAGGATGTGACACTCCAGCATTATATTTAATCCAGTTATTGGACTTTACAGACAATGCATAATGCAAAACCCCGACACTGATTGATATCCAATAACAGCCCGAAGCATGCGTTATCTAACGTCCCCCCCGACAATTCTGTCCATACTATGCCCAGTAATCAGGACAAATCTTTCACAGACAGGATCAATAGAAGCAGGGTGTCTTTCTCTCCCCTGTATTGATTCATTCCCATGGAAACTGCTCAGGAAGTACAGGCTAAATACCGATTATGTTACACATGGCAGAGAGTAGCAGAAACACAACAAAACATCAGGAGCCCTGCACACTTGTGCAGTACAGAGTAAATGCTGTTTGATTATTATCTCATTACAGAATATTGCTCATAGCAGGTTATTACCTTGCTCTCTCTCATTCACATGGGGTTTTTGCAGAATATTCAACACTTTTTTTTCAGTTCTTCCCCCTCTTATTAACTCACTGACTCACACACACAAACATGCAGACACGGGTACCCATGCATGCGTGCATGTGCGCGCACACACACGCAATCACACACACACACGCACGCACGCATGCGCACACACACACACACACTCCCTTGGACACATGCGTATAGTTGCAACGCTAAAGGTGCAAGTATTTTTACCTATAATTAAAAATGTCTGAATCAGTTTCACTAAAACAAAATTTCAATCACCTGGCATGCCTAACTCTGTGATTACCAGTTAACCAAATGTCTCCCTCCCAATTTAAAAGGGAAAAAAAGGGGGTATGCTTCATTCAGCCGCGATTGTTTGTTCAAGGTCCTGACCTCTATTTATTCAAGGTCCTGACCTTTAACCCCTTTCCTACTTTCCTCCCCTCTACCAACCTCTTGTTAAACACTCTTTCACCAAGCCTTGTTCAGAGATGCTCCACCTGATGTGATATTTGAATTTTTTAGATTAACATTTTTCATCTGATCTGAGATTTTACATTGGAAAGATTTTTTAACAACATTTCAGGTGTGTTTTTCGGAGATGTATTTTAAAGGGTTGTGTGAAATGAATGGCTTGTGAGTTGACTTCAACATGATGACAGCCCTGATATGTCCCTTTGCGGTCGGCTGGTGGGCTATAAGCAACATTACCTTACCTTACCTTAAAGAGTTCTACACATGTGTCCAAACAATCAAAATATTACACTCACATACAGCATATAAATCATAAACAATAGTATCCACAATCATAATATCATGCACAATCCACAATCATAATATCATGCACAATCACAATACGCATTTACTCTGAACCTTCACTTGAATTTTTTTTTAAAACTGTTATTAAACATTTTTTAAACAGTTGACTTTTTTTTAAACAATAGTCTTTGTTTTGTTCAAAAAGTATGGGAATCACTTGATGCCTGATTATCAACATCCCATTCTTTTGTCTTTGTCTCTGTCGAGTTCTCTTGTATGTCAGAATTTCCTCCCTCTCCCAATCATAACACACAAGCACACAGACACAGACACAGACAGACACACACACACACACACACACACACACAAAGATACACACACATACACACACACACACACACACACAGAGATACACACACACACACACACACACACACACACACAGATACACACACACACACACACACACACACACACACACACACACACGCACACACACATACACACACATTCCCTAATTCACTATTGCTCTCTCTCATGTACCTATATATTCCAATCCCTACAGTTCCAAACATCAGCAAAATTAGCAACATGCCCACATTTCCCAAAACATGGCAAATAAATCTATTAACAGATTGTACACAGCCTCTGGTGCATCCAGCTCAGGGCATTTTTTCAAAGCATGTCTTATCAGTTGACAACTACAAACTGCCTGGTAATAGTCTTCCGCTCAAGAATTCACACTTGATTATTTTGTAATACTTAGTGCTGGGATCTGCAACAGCTAATACTAGGAATAGGACAGTGTGAGCAGACAGACGACAGAGGAATGTGAGCAATGTATCATTTATCACTCTTAACTGGCGTTACTTCATTCTGAGACTAAAGTAAGAATCACGGTTTGTTGCAAATATTTAGTATCTGGAAGAGAAAAAGGACAGTAGTGGGTAAGGATATGGGGGCATGAAGGGGTATAGGGCTTGAGGGGGTCGGGAGGTGGAGGAGGGGGGAATCAAAGGTACTTTACGGACAGCGGTTGAGTAACTTCAGGTGGGATTGTTGTTGTTCTTGTTGTTTCAAATTTGCTGCCTTTTCAGTTAAAATCCACACATAAAACTTTCTCGAATCCATCTTACTGTGCTAGTGAACACATTTTGGTCACTATGTCCCTTGCCACTCCCAGTCCTTCACACTCCTCCATGAGCTCTCACTCCCCCTACTGCTCCACCCCCACTTCCACTCCACCCACCCCCACCCCCATCCTGCTCTATCTCCTCCCCTCCCCTTCCTCCTTTATCTCATCCACTTCAACCACCTACCACTTTTTCCTCCTGAACATAATCTGCCTCCTCTTTGCGTAAGATAAGAGAATGCAGAATCTCTTCTATGCCCGTGTGTAAATCAACTAATTCTTAACAAGTCTGACCCTGCCCTGCAGAGCGCCAAATCACTGTCCATGTCCATGTAGCTGGGAGAAGTTCCAAAACTGTTCTGCATCAACGCTCCAGTGCAAACCATTTTCTGCTCAATGCATCGTACTTCTACCCAGGTCTATAAGTGAGGGCCAATCACTCTTCTCGACCAACTGGCCAGGGTTCATACTGATGTCTCTCTCTCTCTCTCTCTCTCTCTCTCTCTCTCTCTCTCTCTCTCTCTCACACACAGCCCTGATGTGGCCCTTTGCGGTGGGCTGGGCTATAAGCAACATTATCTTATCTTCTCTCTCTCTCTCAATCTGTGTGTGTGTGTGTGTGTGTGTGTGTGTGTGTGTGTGTGTGTGTGTGTGTGTGTGTGTGTGTGTGTGTGTGTGTGTGTATAGTGTGTGTGTGTGTGTGTGTGTGCTGTGTATTTGATTACAACTGTTGGAACTTGAAAAATGCTCTGGTCACTAGTCCGGCATACCAGTTCCTTGTTAGATTAAACCCCTTTTTTTCCCTCACTGAAAAGGGTTAACTCTGTGTGGTATTACTTTAGCTCCCATCCATTTCTTCCAACTGATCTAAAAATATACAAGCTGGTGCGGTCATAAACTGTCTCTTGCCTTTCACCTGAAACTTTGTCAAAGCACGACTTTGAAGTCTGTGTTAACAAACTTTTTATAATAAAGCACACTATCATGTGAGGATTGCTTTGAACATCCCTGTACTAATAAACTACTATCATACAGTACATAAACCATAATCATACGGTACATTGCCATGTTGGGATTTCTTCTGAAAGCCACAGTATGCTTCAAACACAACAATCTTCATGCTTTTCATGAAAAAAGAAGTTCTACCCGAAAGTAATGTGTGGCCGTCTACGTGGCAGGGTAACCAAAACTGGCCAAGGATGCATGCAGTCCCCCACTCAAAGAAACACACTCAGTGACACGGACCAGGATTCTTACTGAGCAGACAGCTGACGCTGAGCATTACACCTCTACAGAAACCACAGTGGACGCTATCCACAGGTGCATTCACTATCAGCTCACATGAAATACTCTGGCTCTAAATTTGCAGTGGACTTGGCTCAGCATGAATCCCCAGCTTTGATATTTGATAGATGCCAGGGTACATAATACCAGTAACTGCCAGAGTAATCATCTGCTGGAGAAGACAATCATCACCTGCTGCTTGGTCTTACGCTTGGTACTGGAACTTAAATCTAACCTTAATCCAGCAATAGCATATATATATATGTCTTTCCTTCGACACAGTTTTCTTCCTTTACAAACTGCTCTGCTCTACGCAGGTCCATTCTGCTCAAAAGGACAGCTAAACATATCAAATGAAACCAGTCCCTATTCTGCGCTGGACAAGACAGTCCAAACACATCATTCTTCCCTAGCTAGTGCTCCCTAGGTGCATACAAAATCTGCATTGAGCCAACCCCGAGCTACTGAGAAAGGTCAAAGGTCCCATGCATAAATCCCGTCCCTCTGCCGATGTGATTAGCTAAACAGACCATCTGCACTAACCCCCGCTCTCTGCAACTATTGACAACAAAAATCTATGGTGTACCTGTTCTTCATGTCTTAACTACTACAACCAAGAACACTGATGAGCAGAAACAATGCAGGACTCCTCAGGAAGGACCAAGTGGAAGGACGAAGCAGAAGGACGAAGCGAAGCGCAAGGACAAAGCAGAAGGACGAAGCAGCAGAAGGACAGGGATGAGGAAAGAGGGATGAAAGTTGCAGGACCAGTCTACACTTACCAAAGTGTTTAAGATCAGAGGCAGCGGATGGAGGGATAGAGGTGGTGACTGATGAGCGACTCGTTTATGAAGTTTCTTTTTTCGATGCAAAGCCACTTTGTTGATTTTTTTCTTTGAATTTCTCTTTTTCGTTTTCTTTCTCTCAGGAAGTGCTGGCTGTTGCACTTGCTTGCTTTAAAGAGCTTGAAGTACGCAGTAAGCTGGAGACTTTACCAACTTGTTAAATCCATCAAGCAGAATTCCTTGTGTCAGTTCCTCGTTGTTTCAAAGCACTGACTGGCTTCCTCTCTGCACTGAGCTTTCACTGCATTTTATTGGTTTCATTGAGTTTATTAAGCCTAAACAGATATCTCGCAGGGAGGAAGAGGGAGGGCGGAAAGGGAGGGACGGGCAAGAGGGAGAAAAGAGGGGAAAGGAGAAGGTGGAGGGAAAAGGGGGAGAGGAGGAGGAGTGTGGTTGCTGTGATCTGGGATGGTAAAAGCAGGACTGAGGTGATTGCATAATGAGTCATGCCATTTTTATCTTGTTGTATTCTGTACTCATGAAAATATGTTATCATTTTTGTAAAGTGCTTACAGCCCTTTGGAAGGCATTAAGTGTTATATCAGTGCACATCATGATCATTAAACATATATTTTGGCAATTCTAGAAAATGATCCACACCACATTACTCACAGTCTAAGTGCATACAGAGCCAACACACTGGCCACAAACTATCACCAGCACATTTCTGCAAGATATATAGCATGCTCTCTCTGTCTCACACACACACACACACACACACACACACACACACTATCTCTTATGCGCGCGCGCACACACACACACACATACACACACACACACACACACACACACACACACACACACACACACACACACACACCCACTCGCACACGCACACGCACGCACAAATACACACACTCTCTCTTGAGACACCAGATAGATATGCTACACGACTCATCCTACACATACACAATCAACCTAAGCATTAAAGCAATGACAATACAGGTATAAAACTGGAGGGGGGAGGGGCGGGGGAGACTTTTAAGACTTTAGAATCAAAGCCAGGTAGGAAATTAAAAAAATGTATACAGCAGATTCCGGATGGCAGAAACAGGGGTCACATCTCAGTGTCTGTAAAAGATTCTAGATGACAGAGAAGCAATTTACAACTGAAGATATTAGGACACTGAAAAAACAAAAATAAAAGTAAAACTAGTTACCTCTGAATTTCTTCGGTGGGTTGCCCAAATCACCAGCTTCTGGCTGTATCACACATCGGTCATCAACCAATCTGTGTGACAGAGGTGCATGTAATAAATGGTCTATACCCAACCAAAATCATCCCAGTTGTAGTGTCTTTATATCTGATTGTTGGTGAGGCTTTATCAAGTCAAGTCAAGAACACTTTATTATCTCCAAAGAGAAATTAAGAGTTGCCATAAAAACACATCTATGGATCTGTATTCAACAAATCACAAATCACATCCACCTTCACCCCATCCACCCACTCACACACACAGAATAATACAGAATAATATATATATATATATATATATATATGTAGCCGGGTGCTAACAGTGTATATGTTTCTTTTGGTTACCTTTCGTGGATGAAAATGTTTTGTTCAAGAGTTATCTTCCCCCTTTACCTCCCTTGTTGCATCTCATTTTTTTGTTGTGTAAATTCTTTAAATCATGAATACCTCAGAATCTACATAGTTGTATGTACGTCGCTGAAGTCACAAAAATTAATGTATTTTATTCATTACAACCGTACTGGACTGAGAAGCCCATCTCTTCTCTAAACTGGGATTTTGCACGAGCAATCTGGCGCCATTTTCAATTGTCTGTCGAATGAACATTGAATAATTCTTGATTTTACAAAAAGTAAGAGGAAAACCGAAGAATCTGAAGATGCATGTTAAAAGTAATGTCCATGAGCTCTCATTTCGTATATCGCATGCTTAGGTTCTTTTCCGTACAGGCTTGCGACTATACGAAATGACTGACGACGCCGGTTCCCTTGAGCAAGTCGCCTTCTTCGTTCATTGTCGGAGTTTTGATCCAAATTATCATTCTAGGAAATTCTGACTTCCCGATCAAAATCTTACTAATGACTCCATTTCTGTTATGAATACAACTGAAAATGTGTAGGATTTATTATTTAACAGACCATTTCAACAGAGTATTTTTCAGTTGAAAATTGTGTCAAAAGTAGGCACCGACGGCCTGGCGAAGTGAAAAGTCAGCTGTGTTTTCTAGTACTTTTTAATAACACAATTCTCCACTTAGACACTGTCTCGGAAAATGAAGTTTATATGTATGAAAAGAGCGAAATGCCAGCTATTCATTCATTGTAAAATTATATATATATATGTATATATATATATGGTGCTCGGTACTTATCCTTGGAATTTATTAGTTCTTTGTGTATATATATATATATATATATATATATATATATATATATATATATATTATATATAGCTGGTAATATATTTTCCGGCTTTGAAAAAGTGCTCAACCATGCGGGAGCAGCTAAAATAATGATTAAAAGCAAATCTTAAAACCCGGGACGACAAACTTGTTTCGAGGTTCTTCCTCTCTTCAGATCCCGTGCCAATCCCCTGCTACTGACCTCAATTGTATATATATGTTTTGGATTGTGAGCTGTGGTTCAGTTGGGTTGTGTTGCACGTGTTGTGCAAGGGGGGGCCCTGCTAAGGTTATAAGGCTTTCTTTATTGGGTATTACTGTATGGGGGGGTCCTATCACTCTACCATCAGTTGCTGCATCGTTGAACATTTCTTCATTGCAGGAAAGGTTGGATAACCTCTTGTTTATCCCTTGTGGTATAGTTTTTATGATTGCTGGTGGGTGGTTACTCATGGCATTTACATATAATGGTTTATCATTGGGTTTTTTGTATGGTCTGTATTGGTTTTTGTTTAAATCTAGTGTTACATCTAAGTAGTTGACTACTTTTTTGTTGGCTTCTATAGTAATTTTTAAGTTGTGGTTTTGGAACAACCTACACAGTTCTTTCTTTTTATTCTCTACCTCTCTAGGTGTATTGTCCAGTGCTGCCAATCCGTCATCTCTGTACAGCCCAACTTTATGCCCAAGTAGTTTGTGCATTTTTGACAATAGCAACAGGCCCACAACTTAAATGTTCAACGATGCAGCAACAGACTACCAAGAAGCACTGTTGAAAAGTGGATACAACTACAAGTTGAAATATGAACCTGAAGGTACCACTGGAAGCAGGAAGAAAAACAGAAAGAGGAAAATAACCTGGTATAACCCACCATATGATGGTAGAGTGAAAACCAACATTGGCAAAGAATTCTTCAAAATATTAACAGAATCGTTCCAGAAAGACCATAAACTTTTCAAAATATTCAATAGGAACACTATCAAACTATCTTATTCTTGTATGCCAAATCTTAAAAAAGTAATTGATGCTTCAAACAAAAAGAAAACCAACGTCAAAAATGAGGGTGACAAACGGAAAACTTGCAACTGCACAATCAAAGGACAATGCCCTCTGAACAACCAATGTCTCTCTGATAACATCGTATACCAAGCCACTGTGACAACGAAAAGCAGCAAAGAGACATACATAGGGATTACAGAAAACAAATTCAAAGCTAGGTACGCCAATCACAAGCAATCTTTCAAGTATGAAAAATACAAACACCAAACAGAATTAAGTAAACATATATGGGATCTTAAGAAAACAAATACAGATTTTAACATCACATGGAAAATAATCAGAAAAGCAGCAGCATACAATAATAGCACAAAGAGATGTAATTTGTGCACGACAGAAAAGTGGATGATCTTGTGCAAACCTAGTATGGCAACATTGAACACAAGAGTTGAAATCATAGACAGTTGCAGGCACAAAAGGAAATTTTTATCAACAAGTATAAAATAGCAACCCTGATAGGACCCCCCCATACAGTAATACCCAATAAAGAAAGCCTTACAACCTTAGCAGGGCCCCCCCTTGCACAACACGTGCAACACAACCCAACTGAACCACAGCTCACAATCCAAAACATATAATATACAATTGAGGTCAGTAGCAGGGGATTGGCACGGGATCTGAAGAGAGGAAGAACCTCGAAACAAGTTTGTCGTCCCGGGTTTTAAGATTTGCTTTTAATCATTATTATATATATATATATATATATATATATATATATATATATATATGTAAAATACTTAAACAAGCTTTCTGAACCAGATTTCATCAAAAGTTCAGTTGTACAGGGGTGCCTGATGCCCAGTCACAGACTCACATGAAATGAAGAGCTTGTCAAACACCAAACAGGCTATTGTTCTGTCATGTCTTCTTAGTGGAGGTTTGCAAAAGCATCCCAGAATGCTCGACCATATCTTCTGAAGCAGCGTGAAAAAGATGCTTCAGATACTTACTGACTGCAGTAAGTTAACCATGACACTGCATCAGTATGAATTAGATGACAGTTTACACACAGTGATTTCACTTGTAGCCGGGTGCTAACAGTGTATATTTCTTGGTCACCCATCACAGACGAGATGTTTTGTTCATGAGTTATCTTCCCCTTACCCCTCCACACCATCACAACTGTCGCTGCGAGCAGGATCGGAGACAGAAGGACCAAGGAAACACAGCCCAAGAAGACCGGACACCATGGCCAGCCTGCCCCTACCTCTGCACCCTCTGCATCAACTTCCCAAATTCATGGGTACCGAGAGCAGCAGGGAAGTGGAGGACTTCATCCGGGAGGCCAGGCTTGCCCTGCACCTGCAGTCCCTGGATGACAGGACAGCCGCCCTCTGGCCGATTGCCGCCCTAGACGGCCGAGCTCGACAGGAGGTGATCAGGCTGCCAGCGACAGAGGTAGACTCCCCAGCCAAGATCTTGACCATCTTGGAGGAGAACTGGGGAGAGCTGCGTGATGTGGTCACCCTGGCCACAGCGTTTTTCACCAGGCAGAAGGGCCAGGACGAGACCATCTCTGAGTATGGGTCCCATCTCCAGTACCTCTGGAAGAAGGTCAACCAGGCTGGGGATGGAATGTTGCCTGCCACCATACTCAGGGATGCCTTCACCCGTGGCCTACGACAAGCAGCACTTCGCAAGGATGTCCGGTATTTCGTCCGGAACCATCCTACCACCACCTTTGAAGAGGCTAGGAAGGAAGCCCAAAGGTGGATGCAGGACTGCAGTGCCGACGGCGACATCCTCCACACGGCTGGCACTGCTGCTGTTGCCTTGCTTCAAAGTCAGCTAGAGGCACTCACAGCCACAGTCGCCAGCCTGAGGCAGGAAATGCAGCAGCCACCACCTGCACAGCCACCACTGCAGGTCCACAGCTGTGTGACGGACACACAGCGCTTGAGACGATGGCCCGGGCGGAGACGGCGACGGAGGTCGGCACCTGTGAAAACTGGGGACAAACCCCAGTCCTCTGCCACTGTCAGCAGCCAGAATGCTGGCAAGCAACACGGTTCAGCAGCACCCAGGCGACGGGCAAAGTCCATTTTGCCTCAGCTGTCACTGGTAGAGCTGCACAAACTCCAGCAGGAGGACCCATCCATCAGGCCAGTTCTGTCCTCCTGGCGAAGGAAGCCTACTGCTGGCAAGAACGGAGAGCTACAGGCGCTCATTCAGCAGCACAGCCGACTCACCTGCCGACAAGGGGTGCTGTATCGGCGAATGGTGGACCCAAAACTTCGGGCGTGCGACTAGCAGCTGCTCCCTCCCAGACTGCTCCGCCCCAAGGTTTTGTCATCGGTCCACAACCGCCAGGCTCACCGGGGCTACCAGAATGCTGCAGAGATGTTACGCCCCCAGGTCTACTGGCCTGGTATGTACCGGGACCTGGAGCAGCACCTGGCTGATTGCCGACCCTGCAGAAAGGTCAGCCAAACTGCCAGTGCCTCCACACCATCAATCTGTTCACCAGAACCCAGGCCACCACGGGCTGCTGTGGCCTCCAGACAACTGGCCTGGCCCTGTCAGGCAACTTCAGTGCCTGACGGCAGAACCGACACCCTGCCGTCATCGGCGCCACCTGGCCCGAGGAGACATGCGACGGGAGTTGGAACCACCACCGGACTCCAAGATGGGCTGGCAGATGTTCCCACAGCCCAAACCCAGAACTGGTAGCCACCCTGTGGACACTGGTGTTGCGCCCCTGGTATGTATCGCTGACCCACCCAGACCAGCCCCACGGCGAACTACCTGTCTGGCAGTGAAACCAGTGAAAAGGTATAGTGACAGCAGGGATGATCAGGAGTTTTTGCGTAAATAACATAGTCGGATGTAACAGTAGATATATTCCAGGACTGATTTATGGTTGAATACCTCCTTTTGGGAAGAGGTGCTGAGGACTGGTTGTTAACCAATTATTGTTGTTGTTGTTTTTTTGCACAAGCTAGTACATATGTTTGTTTTTCATATTGGATAATGTATGCTCCTGTTTTTTTTCTTCCACCAACCATAATGGTGAAAGAAAAGTAGGTCGAGTGACTTTTGGGGAAATTTTGTTCAAAACGACAAAACTCAACAAAATCGGATCTTCATGGGGACTTAACGCTAAGGATTTTATAACATTCTTTTTATGCCATTTTTAGTACCTGACATCTTGGAATTTTGTTTAAATAACAAGTCCATTATTGTACCCCCGGTACCCACCCAGTGTTTTGGATCTTCATGAATTTCTCTTCCTAATCATTTCTGGCATCTGACTTTTGAATTTTGTTTAGGTAGCAAATTCTTTCAAGTCATCCTGGTATCCGACATTTTGGAATTTTATTCAAATAATAAGTCCATTAAATTGTCACTTGGTACCTACCCAGTGCTTTGGGTTTTAACACATTTCCCTAATGATTTCATCTGACCTCCTGGAATTTTGTTTTAAATAGCAAGTCCAGTTCAATTACTTATGTACCCAAAGTCCGAGTTTTGTTCAGGAAACGAATCCCTTGTAGTTGTAGTCATTTTTGTATTTGACTTTTTTTATTTTGTATACAGCACGTGCCTGTTTCAGTCAGTGAGAATCTGCCAACTTTCAGGCGCCTTGTTTAGAAGGGCAAGCCTTTGGTAGTTGGAATAATGTGAAGGCAGAGATTGAGAGAAAGAGACAAGATGTTTTAATACTTTTGATGTTTTGCTCCTTTGATGTAAAGGTTTTGTTTTGGGAGTAGCCATGCCCCTGAAGACTTGATGGCTAAAGCTCCATTTTTTTTCACTGATTCATTTGTTGTGCTCCTACTTGATAACTCTTGTTATTTTCATGTCATTTTGTGCCAGCGAGGACGCTGGTTGTAACAGAGTAGGGGGGATGTAGCCTGGTGCTAACAGTGTATATTTCTTGGTCACCCATCATAGACGAGATGTTTTGTTCATGAGTTATCTTCCCCTTACCCCTCCACACCATCACACACTTAATTATCATTTACATTTTAAAATACTGTTCAGCCTGTCTACAGATTGAAACAGAGGATGGACAACCATTTCTTTCACAGGAAGCATAATTGATTTAGTAGAATCTGAACAATTAAAAATCCCCCCCAAAAAATACTGAACATGAATGTCTTGCTCTTGCAGAAAATCCACAAAGTCAATCTTATGACCATTACAACAGTCCCAAAAGAGGGCTGTGTTCTCTAACTCTAACAAAATTCAAAGATCATTCTCTTTAAGCATCTGTAACTTTAAAAAAAATCGCATGTTCTGGAATCATAGCATTGCACAGCCAATCAAAGTTGAACTGAGAACCACAACATCATATTGCCAATCAAAATGCATAGAAAACTCTATAAACAATTTTCTGGAGGCTTCTTGCTCTTTCTGCAATGTTCTGGTAATCGAAAACTTCCTGGATCATTGCGTGTAATTTCTGTTATCAGCATGTTATCTGGAAATGTAATATGAACATCAACTGAAACAATCCTAAAACATTTTCAAACATGAAGCAAAAACTCAATTTCAATCAACCAACCATACAAGATCTTATCTGTTCCCTGCATCATAAAGTACAATCGGTAGATGAGAGCCAACCACTGAGTGGGTTTCCTACAACTGAAAAGACACCCACCCATCTCAAACTGAAATTATACAAGCACACTATGAACTCATGTCATATGTATGCACATGTCCAACAAAACACTGACAAGCTGGACTGTCCACCAAAATGAAAATCTTGTGGGACTTACATCACTGACTGACCATGCTGTGAAAGATATCACACACCTGTACCAATTTGTTCAGCATGCAAGAATGTTTTATAGTATTTTACAATATTACAAGTTCTATATTTGTCATAAATCTTCTTTTGCACTCCTCATTTCAAAAGCTTCTTTGGTCAAAAATCAAGATCAGTTTGGTTCCAGAAAATATTTATAACGACAACAGAGTGCTCTTGTGGCACGAGAACATGTTAATCTTGGTTCCAGAAAATTATTATAAAGACTAAAAGAGTGCTCTTGTGGCATGAGAACATGTTCATTTTTTACTTTAAATACAACTTTATCATTTAATACAAAAAAAAATTCCCCTGTACGTGAGGTAAATACTAAACAATTAGCTAATCTATCATCTTTGCAGTTAATATCATTTTGATGAAAAATCAAGTATTTGTTGTCCCCCCCCCCCCCCCTCCCCCTTTCCTAGCCCTCTACCTTCCATTTCTCTCCACCTCCCTCCCCCTTCCTCTGCCCCTGTCCCTTCCTCTCCCCCTGCACCCCCCACCCCAGTCCCTTCCTCTCCCCCTGCACCCCCCACCCCAATCCCCTCTCCACCCCCTACCCACTTTCCCCGTCATTCTGTTGCCAAATTTGCTCCAGGGCCAACAGTCTGAGTCGCACTGTTTTATGTCTTATGTTATTTTATTTTACTTTTTAACATGCGCGCTGGTGACCTACTCGTTTTTGAGTGAACCAGTATTTTAGGAAGAAGAAGAAGTCTGGGTGTGGCAGAACTTCTGGATAAACGGAACAACGCAGCAGAACCTTTTTTTTCCCCCTATGAGCGGGTCGTGAATGAGGGCAAACGATTTGAATTATGCTTAGTTTATATTAACAGAATAAACCCTTGACACGCATTTTTCCCCCTTCAGACACTTGCAAATTTAAGCTTGACTTCACACAATCACTGCTTGCAACAGTGTGGGGTTAGGCCTATCTTCAAACAGGAAGCTTACCCGAGTGTGGACAAAAATCCATTGACTGTGCCCTCCGCGAACAGAGACACAATGTCCCCGATATGGAGAAAACTTGCTGACATCTTCGACCACACAACCGCCTCGTCCTCTCCTTACAAATGTGCTCGAAGAAGCACAAATATTCGCCGCTAGCTTGCCATTTTATCCCGCAAGCACACCTGCTGCTCTCGGACACATTTTTGGTTGTAGTCCGACTTCTGCTAGCGCTCCGATTCATACAGAGTCACCTCAGCATTTGCGTAAATGGAAATGTAAATGGTCACACTCCACGATTAGTGATGCGGCCAATGTCATTGTCTAACGGTTAAAATTCCAAAGGACTTTCTTTCGCTGGTGTGTGTGTGTGTGTGTGTGTGTGTGTGTGTGTGTGTTTCAGTTTCACTGTCTCCGAGAGGTGTCAATGTGTAGCAATTAGTCCATTTACACTCCACACATCTACAAAGCTATGATTGGATGGCTTGCAAAACCGGTTTACAATGACATTACGTGAACAACTAAAAAGAAAAGATTTGGGCACTCATGCACAAGACAAAGCAGATGCTTGACTTTAACATTGATCGAATGCGTTGGTCAGGCCTTAATACCCCTATGTAGCTAATACACTATTGCCTGTGTGTGTGTGTGTGTGTGTGTGTGTGTGTGTGTGTGTGTGTGTGTGTGTGCTCATTTGTACAGGTGCATGTGCACATGTGTGTGTGTGTGTGTGTGTGAATGTGTGGGTATATGTGTGCATGCATGTTCTTATGAATGTGTGTGTGTGTGTGTGTGTGTGTGTGTGTGTGGTGTGTGTGTGTGTGTGTGTGTGTGTGTGTGTACATACACGCATTCTTGCATGTATACATAAATGTGAGAATGCAAAATATCTGTAATAAAAGAAAATCTACTTTAAAATCAAATAACAATTACTGCAGTGAGCTAGGAATTGTGAGCACATGGTGTGCTTCTGTATCTTTTCTATGTGTGTGTGTTCGTGTGTGTGTGTGTGTGTATGTGTGTGTGTGTGTCAGGGTAAGGCGATGGAGGACAGGCGTGGGGGGGGGGGGGGGGTTCATACACTCACTCTCTCTCTCTCTCACACACACACACACACACACACACACACACACACACACACACACATATATTAAAAGCAAGTTAAAATCAAGCTGCTAAAAACATCTACAAATTTGTTTCACGCTGTGCGGTCGTCAGGATGTGATGAGCTTGTATTGCCAGTGCCACGTATATATATAGCTAGCTGGCTTGCTGTTGTTTTTTTTCCCGTGCTACACGTGTTTCTCAGGTGTTGGTTTTTATTCACTGATAGGAACTTCCATCTGCGTCTGCAATTGTTAACCATTTCTGTTCTAACATTTAGAGTTGCCAACTGTGGTTTACATAGTATAATGTATTTCTCTGTAAGGCATCGATTACATTTTTTTTTTTGAAATGTTGTTGTAAGGTGCTGCTCTTTTTAAGATTTTCCAAGATATGTTGTAGTCTATATTTTTATCTTTAAGTTTCCAAATGTATTTACTCAATTCTGTTTGGTTTTTATATCTTTCTAAGTTGAATGATTGTGGTTTGCATATCTAGTTTTCAATTGATTTTCAGTGATACCTACATAATGTTTCTTTTGTGTTCTCTGATGTTACAGTGGCTTGGTACACAATGTTGTTGTAAAGACATTTGTTGCTTAGGGGACACTGTTCTTTTTTGGTACAGTTACAAGATTTCCTTTCGTTACCCTCCTTTTTCTCTGTGCTGCTTTTCATTTTGTTTGCTGAATCGATGGCATTTTTAAGATTCGGCATACATGAATGTGATAATTTGATGTTGTTTTTGTTGAATATCTTAAATAATTTATGGTCTTTTGGGAAAGATGATGTCAAGATTTTAAAGAATTCTTTCCCTACATTTGTTTTAACTCTTGCATCATATGGGGGATTGTACCATATGATATTCCTTTTCCTGTTCTTTCTGCATCTTTTTGTATCATTGTCTGGATAGTATAGTAGTTTGTAATTGTAGCCACTTTTATGTAACGCCTCTTGGTATTCAACTGTAGCATTGTTGAATACTGTTTCGTTACATGACAAATTGGATAGTCTTTTATTTATGCTTTGGGGTATTGTTTTCAGTATGGAGGGTGGGTGATTGCTTTTGATGTTTACATAGACAGGCGTATCATTTGGTTTCTTGTATGGTTTATATGTGTGTTGGTTGAGGTCTAACGTTATGTCTAAATAGTTCACAGTCTTTTTGTTTGCTTCTATGGTGATTTTTAAGTTTTGGTTGTGGAAAATTTTACACAATTCTTTTTTCTTATTTTCAATGTTCCTAGGGTTGTCATTCAGAGCGGCAAGGCCGTCATCCCTGTACAGTCCAGTTTGTTTTTCAAGTTTTTTCTGAATATTAGACAACATGAATAGTCCGACAAGTTCGCAAGTTTCGGCACCATCATATGATCCCATTGTGACATCGAAAGTTGAATTCCTGCTTGTGTTCTTAATCCAGGTTTCATTTTTACTGTGCAGTAAAGTTTTCTTTGTGTGGAAAATGATTTCCATTTCTGACCCTGATATTTCTGTGTACTTGTTGGCAAATTTTATAGCTTTAGTTAGTTACTTTTCATCTATAGATGGGTAGAAATCTACTATGTCAAAAGTTATAAAAACTGTATTTTCTTGTTTATTGAGTTTTTTGAACCATTGTATTACTTCATATGTGTTTTCCCAGAGATTGAGTTCAGTGTTTTCTTTTATGTTTTTTATGGTTTTCTCTAAGATTTTTTTACTAATTTTCCCTAGTTCAGATTTGGAAGGGTTTATCAATCTACATGTTGGGTATATATATATATATATATATATATATACACACATACATTTCCTATGTCTGCTTAATTCCACGCACCAGTGCAAGAGCAAGCAAGAGTGTACTCGCTTGTGAGTGTGTCTGCATCTCTGTGCGTGCGTGCGTGTGCGTGCGTGCGTGCGTGTGTGTGTGTGTGGTGTGTGTGTGTGTGTGTGTGTGTGTGTGTGTGTGTGATGTGTGTGTGTGTGTGTGTGTGTGTGTGTGTGTGTGTGTGTGTGTGTGTGTGTGTGTGTGTGTGTGTGTGTGCGTGCGCGCGCGCACGCATATATACTGACTTCCATAAAAAACGCGAAAAATTGAAAGGCTATTTTTCGGGTGAAAAGGGGTGAATATACAATATTGAACCATTGTGGCAAGTTATTTGGGTCCAAGACTCACGTGCAGTGAAAAAATTGTGTGAGCAACACATCATTCCCGGCAGTGGAGGGTCAACAAAAATGGCAAACTGGTTGCTGCATGTGAGGCACGTGCACACCATGCAGAGCAAAGTTAACCAGCGACAAGTACGCAGGCATGCAGCCTTTATAAAGCCGCGCTTCAAGGTTCAGGTAACGACTTGCCGTCTGAGCGCTACAGAGATGCCAAGACTACGAGCAGAGGAACGCAATCGTGCCCTAGGCCATCTGGAGGCTGGTGTGGATGCCAGGCAGGTCGCCAACATCTTTAACGTCCACATCTCAACCATCTATCGTCTGCAGCACCGCATGCGAGTCACTGGTACCATTGATGATCGTGTCCCGGCCAGGCCATCCTTGGGTCACCACACAAAGAGAGGATCGCCATCTTGTTTGAACCTATCTGCGGGACAGGCGGCAAACAGCCCCTAACACTGCTCGACAGGTGCCTGGGAATCTCCAGCAATGAATCGGCCTCAACACTATGCGGCGGCATCTTCAGGAGAACGGGCTGGCATGTAGGCGTCCTCACAGAGGTCCGGTACTGACACCAAGACACTGGCAGGACAGGCTGCAGTGGGCACAAGCCCGAATCAACTGGCGCAGGCAGCAGTGGGGATGCATACTGTTCTCAGATGAGAGCCGTTTTTGTATTGACATGGCCGACGGTCGTGTCGGAATATGGCGTCGACCTGGTGAACGCTATGCTGACTCCTGTGTGGTAGAGTGGAACCCCTGGGGAGGCCCGAACGTTATGATATGGGGTGCAATTGGCATTAACCACGTCATAGGACCAGTCATCTTTCAGAACATTGGTCCTGGTCGCGGACAGGGTGTCAATACACAGCGCTACATCAACCAGGTGCTCAGACCCCATGTCGATCCTTTTTTTTGCGCAACACCCAAACTGGACATTCCAACAGGACAATGCAAGACCACACACCGCCAGGGCCACCCAGCAATTTCTTCAGCATAACAACGTCAATGTGCTGCCCTGGCCAGCTCTCAGTCCCGATTTAAACCCAATAGAACATTTTGGGGATGAACTTGGCAGACGGTTGGACCTCCTGCGTCCACGACCAGCAACAGCGGCTCAACTTCACCAGGCCATCGTCCATGTATGGGCTGGTGTGCCAAGGGGACGCATCAACCACCTGGTCCACTCAATGAGCCGCAGGTGTCAAGCAGTTGTCAACGCAAATGGTGGCCACACACGGTATTAGGACTTCAAGCTGGTTTGTCACGTGACCTTGGATTTTCCACACAAAAGACATATTGCTGATGACATTTTCACACATTACCGGTGTAATGAATCAAATCACGTTGAATTCTCGCTTCCACTCTGTACAATTGTGACCAATAAAATTCACCCCCAACCTTCAGCTTGTTTTGTTTTCGCGTTTTTTATGGAAGTCAGTATATATGTGTGCACATGTGTGCAAGCGCCCTCGCAGGTGCATGCATGAGCATAGGCGTTCCTGCGTGTGCGTGTGTGTGTGTGTGTGTGTGTGTGTGTGTGTTTACGTGTGTGTGTGTGTGTGTGCGCGCGCACGCGCGTGTGCAGGTACTGTTCATACACTTGCTTTTGCTTTTACAGTTTCACGTTTTTCTATTTGTTTGTTTGCTTTGCTTGTTTGCTTCAAAGAGACGTTATCATATAAAACCTCTGCTTAAATGGTTTTTATTCAGATATATACATGACCATGCAGTCGCAAACACCTACTGCTATGGATACTAAAAAATGTCCCATCTGAAACATCTTAAAACACACATTTGATATATAAGGTACTTCAACTGAGGATAATCTCACAATCTAAGGAAGAGGGACTTCCTGGTTCTGTCAGATTCACTGTCGGCTTTGGAGGCCATAGCTGGCCGCAACCTTCAGCATCCAGAACTTTTACACTTCTTTGAACTTTTGTCCAAGTTGAAAGTGGAGGGTTACAACATTATTCTGGCTTGGGTTCTGTAGATGTAGCCAGGGAGAAAGTTATAACATATCGATGATACTGAACACAGAGACCAGGCACGCACTGTCTTCTATTGAAATCTTTAATCTGCCACCTTTCCTTTACAAACATCAGGTTATGTATCAGGTAAACACAATTCATTCAGTGGCTACATGACTGGGCTGCAAATCACATGGTTGTAGCTTAGGCCAGAGTGTGCTAAGGCATGTGTGCTGGCGAATAGTATTCACAACTGACTGCATGTGTGTGTGCGTGCGTGCGTGCGTGCGTGCGTGCGTGTATGAGAGAGACACATGTTACATCTCCCTTCTTTTACAACAACAACAGCAACAACTAACCAACTGGACACACAATAACACATATAAAAATCAATGCACACAACACAATTTTAGTTAGATTCAGAAAGGATGTATATACATTGGAGGCAACAGCAGGCAATTCTTTTCATGCATTTTTCATTACCAATCACTTTCCCTGCAAAGGAAAGAAGAAGAAATTAAAAATGAATAGAAATAATAATAAAAATAAACAGCGTGTGGAGTACGGGCATATTCATATCCTTTTTCATATGCTTCTGCAACAGTCTCTGAACGGTTACACATGTGACAGTCCACAACTACAACAGTCCCTTGAGTCTATCACTGCAGACTAACTCATGACCAACAAGCAATCTCTGTCACTTGGTGCACGCCACCAGTTACAAGTTAAGCTTCCTGTATGAAGCCAGGCTGGTAGTTGAGCCGGTGAGGTCGCTTCACCGGACGCCCATACCTGGTGGCGAGAGGGTCAGGGCTGTCTGGCGTTGACGAGGTCGTTTGGTAGTGGTTGAAGGCACAGCTGCTGTGGCCAAAGGGTGTGGCAGCGTTTGAGTCTGCCGTGGCTGTTTTCTGATCAAACGGCGGTTGCGACGGTAGGTGTTGCCGTCATCTGTCTTCAGCATGTATGATCGCGGTGCCTTGCCGTGCGCGGTGATTCTGGCGGGCTCCGGGAGTGAGTTGCACGAACACTTCATCTCCGGGCTGGAAGGCGGGGAGGGGCCGGCTGCCACGGTCGTAGTAGTTCTTTTGGCTGGCCTGGCACTGGCGGCGCCGAGCCACCACAGTCTGCGGGTCGACGACTCGGGGCTGTAGCTGGCGGTGGGTGTCGGGCAGCACAGAGCGCAGTTGTCGACTCTGCAGCAGCTGTGCCGGGGATGCCAGGCCATCCACGGGGGTATTGCGGTACTCAAGGATGCTGAGCAGCGCGGACCCTTTGCCCGCCTTGGCCTTTTCCAGGATGTTCTTTGCCACTTGCACATATTTTTCTGCCAGGCCATTAGACTGTGCGTAGCGGGGGCTGGTCGTCACGTGTTGTATATCCCAGTCTCGGGTGAAGCGGGCAAATTCATCCGAAGAGAACTGGGGCCCGTTGTCGCTTATGAGAGTCTCTGGGATGCCGTACCTTGCGAAGTGAGCCTTCAGCTTTCTGACCACAGCCGCAGTTGTTGTAGTGGTCAACTCATCGAGCTCGAAGAAGCGGCTGTAGTAATCTACGGTTACCAGATAGTCTTTTTTGTCCCAACAAAACAGGTCCACCGCCACTCTTTGCCATGCGCGTGATGGTATCTCGTGAGGTAGCATCGGCTCCTTGGTATTGGACGGCCGCCTCTCGTTGCAGACGGCGCATGCAGCCACGGTGCGTTCGATGTCCACTGCCATCCTGGGCCAGAACAGCAGCTGGCGTGCACGCTGAAGGCACTTCTCCACGCCAAGGTGGCTGGCGTGAATCTTGGTCAACATTTCGGCTCGGAGCATCGCGGGTACGAAGGTTCGCTCTCCCTTGAAGATGACGCCCTTTATGAGTGAGAGTTCGTCCCTAAAGTTCCAGAAGTCTTCCGCGCTTTTGTGGCAATGCTGGCGAGAGTCGGGCCAGCCGTCGCGGATGTATGTCAGCACCACGCCGAGGTTCGGGTCGTCGTTAGTGGTCTTTCTGATGAGCTCCATCTTTTCGTCACTGACGGGCAGGTTTTTTATGATGACATGGATCTGCACATCCATATCTTCAACAGTGTCCAGGGGCTCAGGCGGTAGTGACTTGCGAGACAAGGTGTCAGCCACAGGGATCTGATTGCCTGGTACGTGAACAACTTTGATGCTGTACTTTTGAAGGCGAAGGAGCATACGCTGGAGACGTGGGGGTGCTGATGCCAGGGGCTTTTTCACAATTGTCTCTAGAGGTTTGTGGTCGGATTGGACAAGGACCTCACACTGGCCGTATATGTACTGGTGAAATCTCTCGCATCCGAAGACGATGGCATACAGTTCCTTTTCTATTTGTGCATAGTTTTCTTCTGTCTTGTTTAAAGACTTGGAAGCGTAGGCGATGGGCTTGTTGTCCTGGAATATGGCTGCACCCAGGCCGTGTTTGCTAGCGTCCACTTGCAGGGTGATCTTCTTTGCTGGGTCGTAGATGGCGAGCACGGGATGGCTGGCCAGCGTGGACTTGATGTGATCCATGCGGTCTGCTGGGGCGCTTCCCACACGAACTCATTTTCGTCCTTCAGCAGATCACGTAGCGGCTTAGTTGTTTCCGCCAGGTGGGGGGCGAACTTTGACAGGTACGTCACCATGCCCAGCATTGTCTGCAGCTCTTTGTGGTCCGTTGGCGGCTTCATGTCTTGCACAGCCTTCACTTTTAGCTGGTCGGGCTTGATCCATCAGAGGAGATGATGTGGCCGAAGTAGTCTACTTCTTGCACGCCGATGCTAAGTTTATCTGGGTTCAGCTTGAGGTGCCGTTCTGTGGCTCTGTCCAGTGTGGCCTTGAGGTTGCGGTCGTGCTCTTCCTTGTTTTCTCCCAGTCACTAGCAGGTCGTCCACCAGTGTCACAACACCCGGCACGCCCTCAAAATCCTCGTCCATTTTCCGTTGGAATTCATCTTGGGCGCTCACCAGGCCGAAAGGCATGCGTAGGAAGCGGTACCTGCCAAAGGGCGAGTTGAAAGTGGTCATGTAAGACGCCTTGCTGGACAGCGTCATTTGCCAGTAGCCACTTTTTGCGTCTAGTTTACTGAAGTATTTTGCTCCTGGAATCTTGGCTAGTGCATCTTCTAGGGTTGGCGTGGCGTAGTGTGGCCGCTTTATTGCCAGGTTCAAGTCTTTTGGGTCCAGGCAGATGCGCAGCTTCCCGTTGGTCTTTTCCACCACCACCAGCGATTTTACCCAGTCAGTCGGGCGCGTGACCTTGGCGATGACCCCTGCAGCTTCCATGGCATCCAGCTCCTTCTTCAGGCGTTCTCTGAGTGCATGCGGCACACGTCTGGGCGCGTGGACTACGGGTGTGCTGTCTTCTCGCAGGTGGATGTTTACTTCTCCCTCCAGGCTGCCCAGGTCGTCAGCGAACAAGTGATTGTACTCGTGAAGTACGCTCTCCTTTGTCAGTTCTGGATGGGCCACTGTCAGCACCATCTTGATGATCTGTAGCTGCAGCGACACCTGGAGCCCCAACACTGGCTGCGAGTGGCCTGTCGTCTCAGCCACGTAGAACGTGCCTTGGTAGTCCTGAGCCTTGTAGGAGCATTTCATGGCTGTGACGCCCTTGATATTGATGCGCTGGCCAGCGTACCCGTACAGGCCAACTTTACCAGGCTGGAGTGGTGGCGGCGCAGTCATCTTTGTGTAGATCTGATGGGGAAATACGTTCGCCTGCGCGCCGGTGTCGACCTTGAAGCGCAGAACGTCACCTGTCTCCATGCGGATGTTGACGTAGGCGGTGTCGGGATGGTCTCTGCCGTCGGCGATGACGTCGACGTTGAGGGATGAATTGAGGTCGTCTTCTTCCTCCATTTTCTCCACCTGATGGACGGCTCGCTTGCGTTTGGAGCGACACACCTTGGAGAAATGGTTCTGTTTGCCACACTCCCGGCATTGCTTGCCGTAGGCTGGGCATGCCCTCTTGCCGTGTCTCTGTCCACAGTTATTGCAGTCATATGTGTCACTGCTTTGGTGTGGCCATCGATCTTTACTGCTGGACTCCATGCGTCTCTTCTTGATGACGTCTACTGCCTCTTCTTTCTGCATGGCCGCCAGTTGCTGCTTTGTTGCTTCATGCGTCACGACAATCTCGATGGCTCTATCCATGATAAGCTGGTCTCCAGCCTGCAGCAGCTTTTCTCGGGCCTCTTGTGATAGGATCCGCACACAATGCGGTCGCGCACCATTTCCTCAGCGTCTTTGTATGCACAGTCCTTGACGAGGGTGCGGATGTCGGTGAGGAATTTCTCAAAATGTTCCCCTTCTTGTTGGTTTCTGTTCAGAAACAAATATCGTGCGAACGGGGAGTTTTTCTTAGGGGTAGTATGCTTCTCAAAGTTCTTGCACAACACCTCTAATTTGTTGCTATCTTCAGATGACAGATTCCATGTGTTGAAGATTTCTCTTCCCTTCTCTCCTGACCAGATGAGCAGGTAGGCGCATCGTTCAGCTTCTGAACTCTTGTGCAGCGGTCCGGCAAACATTAGATTCACATGCTGCTTGAATTTCCGCCATTCCTCTTGAAGACTTTTTGAGTCGCAATTCAGGCTTGGATTCTGTAGAGATGAAGCCATTCTTCACTGCAAACTGCGGTTCGTTTCCTCTCTGACACCATGTAGATGTAGCCAGGGAGAAAGTTATAACATATCGATGATACTGAACATAGAGACCAGGCACGCACTGTCTTCTATTGAAATCTTTAATCTGCCACCTTTCCTTTACAAACATCAGGTTATGTATCAGGTAAAAACAATTCATTCAGTGGCTACATGACTGAGCTGCAAATCACATGGTTGTAGCTTGGGCCAGAGTGTGCTAAGGCATGTGTACTGGCGAATAGTATTCACAACTGACTGCGCGCGTGTGTGTGTGTGTGTGTGTGTGTGTGTGTGTGTGTGTGTGTGTGTGTGTGTGTGTGTGTGTGTATGTGTGTGTGTGTGTGTGTGTGCGTGCGTGCGTGCGTGCGTGCTTGCTTGCGCGCGCGCGTGTATGAGAGAGACACATGTTACAGGTTCCTGGTCATGTTGGCATCGGAGGGAACGAAATGGTTGATCGTTTAGCCAAGAATGCCACAACAGAGAAATTGTCCAACATATATATCCCCTGCTCAGTTCTGAAACCCAAAATTAACGATTATGTCAGAGACCTCTGGCAGGAGGATTGTTCCTGTCATCTACGTCTGGTGGTCGTAAAGAAGAAACAGTTCTGTGCCGGCTGCACACCGGCCATTCGTATTTTACCCATTCGTACCTTTTAAAGAGTGAAGAAGCTCCGTGGTGCATTCCATGTCATGTGCCACTCACAATGAAACATGTTCTTTTAGAGTGTTGGGACTTGCACGATGTGAGACAAAAATATTTTACAGCAGATTCCATGAAAATTGCCGATTAATGTCCCAGAGTGAACCCACTGACCAGCCGCCAATCATTTCGTATAGTCGCAAGCCTGTGCGGAAAAAATCCTAGGCATGCGATGTACAAAATGGGAGCTTATGGACTTTACTTCTAATGTGCATTTTCGGGTTCTTCGGTTTTTCTCATACTTTTTGTGAAATCAAGAATTATTCACGGTTTGTTCAACGGACAAATGAAAATAACGCCAAAATTGATTGTGCAAAATGCCAGTTCAGAGAAAATATGGACTTCTCGGCCCAGTACGATTGTAACAAATAAAATACATTAATTATGTGACTTCACTGACATATATACAACTATGTAGGTTCTGAGGTATTCGTATTTTAAAGAGTTTACACACGAAAAAACGAGATTCATCAATCAAGGGAGCTAAGGAGGAAGATAACTGTCGAAGATAATATATTTTCGTCAAGAGATATAATTTATACACTGTTAGCACCCGTCATCCGCATACATGTTTTTACAACTAGAATTATTTAGCATCATGAATAGCGGTGTTCAGTCTGTTTGCTCTTTCCTTTTCATACGCTGATTTTCTTCTTCTTTTTTCCCCCATGTCAGTAAATATCTTCTTTGCTTCCACAAAGGCAAGCAGATGTCTATTCTCGATGACCCTACTTTTGCCGTCATAATAACCGTTTTCATTTTCTATCTCCTCATTACTCTGTGATTCCTTTATGTCTGAATACTTTTGCTTCCTTTTCATCAATTTTCTGTATATATTTTACAGTTTTAAGTGCGTTTTGCTTAGCCTCTTTGCATTCCTTATCAAACCAAGCGGCCCCTTTATTTTCAACTTCGATACCTGTTCTCACTTGTTTTTTTCATACAAGCTGCAAGATGATGCATTTAACAGACATCCTACAAATCTGTTCAAGGCTGACTTTTTATGCCTCAATTTCATCAAACGCTTGGTGAAGCTCTGCTTCTGTCCCAGGAGAGGAAAAATTAACAAAGGATTCCTCTTCTTTCTCCTTTGCCCAACACAACTTTTCATTTTTGTTTTCTGAACTGGTTCTAGAACAGTTACCAATAATGGCTGAAACTGGCAAATGAGCAGACTCGACATTATCAATTATCTTGAAATAAACAAAATCACGTTTGTGTAATTTATTAGACATGATACAGTACTCAATAACACTGCCCTCTGTGCAACAAATTGTACGTAAAACTGTCATCAAAATCTTTCTCGCACATCCCTTTGAGAACAGAACATTGAAACATTACAGAATTCAATCAGCTGAGACCCAAATGAATTAACCTTTGAATCTTGAGAACATCTTGATACTAAAACTACATCATATAAAAGGGTCAACATCCACATTGGTCAAACCATTCACACTGGCTGTTCATGCATTTAGGTTACCACAGATAAACAAGTAAAGGACTTCAAATCTTTCATACAGGGTACTGACACATCTTCCAAGATTTTAAATTCCAATCCACTCTGTAGGACGTTGTATACATTAGGCTCACTGTACATTCCTACAAACATTATGTCTTTGGCTGTGCAAAACAACAATCCATCTAACTGCAGAAAACTTTGTTTTCATAATCAAGCTTGATCACCTTTATTCACCCGCTCACTATACTTCTGTATTCAACAACACCACCCGATTTTCTTTCACTATGTGCTAATTTTCGTGCAAGAGAAGATGCAAAACAATAGTCAAAAGATTTATCTGATTCAAAATTAAAATCTATGAAAGTTTCTGTCAGACAAAAAATATCGAACATTCTAAGAAGGCTTATGAAATCATCAGAATTTAGACGATGAAGTAACCCCTCCACATTCCAAGTAACCATTGTCAGTGTCTTACCTTTCCCTGAAGATGGAGTATGGCTGCCTTAATGGCGGGATAAAAAACGGTCATACACATAAAACTCCACTGCCTGTCTATACAGGCAGTGTCCGCAGGAGTATCAGCCTGCGTACGCAGAAAGAGAGAAAAAAAAAGTGTCTTACTTTCATTGATGTCCATGGGCCTTAGCCCACACACCTGTTTTGATGAGGTGGTCAATCGGGAATCTTTCCTGCTGTCCCGACGTCTCCCGAAGCTGGTAACCCGGAGCTTTGCCTGTCATGGTGCGATGCTGGGGGGTGACATCAAAATTCTCCTATGACCCGGAGACCATGAACCTCGCCCTGTCGCAAAACTTGTCGTGATGACGCCTGGAGCTGGTGTGGTCTTCCCCGTCCTCCGTGGCTGTCCTCCCTCACCACGGTAGAGTACAGCCTGTCGTCCACTTGCTGTATTGGCATATGCTGATCTGTGGCCGTGCTGTCGTGAACGGACATGCTGTTGTGGCCACTGTCCGTGATTCGTCATCTGTCTTTCTCAACACGCCTGCCGCTGCCGCCTCTCTGTTACGACCTGGGGGAAGGCTGGAAATCTTCCTGAGGGTGAGCGAGGTGCGTTGCCATCGAACTTCACGTACGTACCGTTTCTTTGCTCTTCAGGTCAAAGGTAAAGGCGCCTCTCGTATCTAAGCCAGCCCTCTTGTAGTTGTCGCGCATTTCTTTTCTGAACGTTAACAGTCCTTTTCCGTTATTCCGGACTTCACTAACACCCATTGTTTTCCCAAAAGGATGCCCTCGTTCGATCTCTACATCTTTTCCGATGTCCATCTCGTATCTAAGCACAGCCCTCTTGTAATTGTCGAGCATTTCTTTTCAGAACGTTAACAGTCCTTTCCGTTTATTCCAAACTTCACTAACACCCCTTGTTTTCCCCAAAGGATGCGCTCGTTGGATCACTACATCTTTTCCGATGTCCATATTGTCGTCTATGATGAGCGCACTTTAGCTTCACACTCTTCCCAGGATGCACTTCTATGTTTAAAGTCCACACACAAAAATCATAATGATAACAAAAATAGATTGTTTCAACGGGAACGATTTTCGAAATTATCCATTTGTCCTCAAGCATTTCTACAAGTATTTGGTATAAATCCAGGCTTTCTCCAAGTCTGTCATGTTCAAAACACTGCATCAATATCATTTGTAGTCATTCTCTGTTGTTCACACAGTTCATCTGAGCAAGTTCCGCTATCTTTTTAGATACAATGCTCTGGTTTGTTTCCAGTCGGTCTTGCGTTCTATTCAGTGATTCTGTGCGCGTTTGCACTGACCCTGGTAAGTTGCTGCAGAGGAGACTGTCCCGTTATCCATTCCCCGTGCATTCTGATTGCACGTGTTTGCACTGACCTGATAAGGTGCTGCAGCGGGGACTGTTCCTATCCATTTCCCGTGCATTCTGATTGTACTAGGCTGTGTTGCTTGCCATCTGTCCGGCCACTGTGCCAGGGTTAATTTGATGTCCGATATCACGTGCAATGCGAACAGTGTTGTGACAGCAAAACCGTCGGCGAAGTTGAGTTTGAGCCCTCGAACTCTTTTGCAAAAGTCAATGCTTTATTCTTTTTTTTTTCTCAACAGTTTTATCAACCTTGACACAAAATGCCAATTGCCGATCAGTGGTCTTGCAGGGCAACTGGCATTGTGAAAGGATGTCAATACACGCACTAATTAACAAACAAACCAAAAATTAGGGTTTTTTAATTTTTTTTGGACGGAGCTCAAGAAGTACGCCGCTATACTTGCCATGTGAACACGATGCAAAGTTCCCAGAGAGAAAAATTACTCTTCTTGATTATTCTTCGTGTGTGTGTGTGTGTGTGTGTGTTCCCCTCATGTTATTCTTTTGCATTGGATAACGTGTGTACTGTGTAGTACTCATGTTATTGCTTCCAATACTTTTGTGTTCATTACTTTTTCCTTTTTCACTTTGCAAATGCCATTAAGTCTACGTTACAGCTCTAGGTATATACTGTTTCGTTGTTGTCGATTGTTTTTGTTGTTGCTGTTGCTTTTGTGTTGCTTTACTCTCATTTCTAGTGGTCTCCATCCTCTTATATGGCTGCGAGACATGGACACTGATGGCCGAAACAGAAAGAAGAATCCAGGCGTTTGAGACGAGGTGCCTGAGGAAACTACTCCGTATCTCCTACAAAGAACACAAGACCAATGATTATGTGCGGAACCTGGTCACTAACCTAGTTGGGCCCCACGACGGAAGATGGCATGGTTTGGCCATGTCATTCGTCACAACACCCTCTCCAAAACCATTCTTCAAGGTACCGTTGAAGGAGGGCGCACACAAGGACGGCAGAGAAAGAGCTGATCCGACAATATAAAGGACTGGACCAAAATGACCGTGCCAGATCTCCTCACGACAGTCACCAACAGTGTCAGAATAATCAACTCGATGATTGTGGACACTGAACGGATGATGAATAACTTCTTTTTCATCTTTTTGAATTTTTATTTTTTTTAAATTTTTTTACGAATGATCTGTTGGCGAGTTGAATAAATAGGCCTCTGTACGTCTGTGGTTTGGATCTTTCCCACTGCTATTTAAAGGTCAAAGTGTCCTACATTGCGTATGAACAGGTTTTCATCTGTGTGTTAGTCGACGAGTTCAATTATTAGCCTATACCTAGTGCGTCTCTGTTCAGTATCATTCCCGTTCAACAACCAATCCGCACCAAAACTGAATATAATCTGGCCCAGTGTATCCTCTAAACTGTTATGTGCACTCAGTGCATTAAACTGGGTTTTATCAGTGTGTCCCTTAGCTTCGTGTGTGCGATCTCCTTAAACTCTTGGTCATGCCTGGTGCACTTACCTTGGTTTAGGGCTGGTTTGCACGAGCTCAGGGCAACTTCTACGGTTTGTTTGCCATGACAACGCGGACACGCGAGATCAGCTGATTTCTGGCATTTCAGCAGGTCTGAATCCGAGGGCTGAAGGATTGTACAGATCAGAGGATGGCGCTGATCCTGCGAGCTACCATGTGCCCTATTTCACTCCAGCTGAGACTTTGGGGTACGTTTTACCACATGGTCAGCTGCTTCTGTTAGCTTTGGTGACTGCCGTCTGGTTGCTCTTCTTTCTTTAGATCCTGTATCACCATGTCTCTCTTTGCTTTCCCTTTTGTCTCTGACCACCACTTCGTTTCTGTTCACCGCAGCCCCTGTCCGTTAGTTTGGGTGTGTCCCGTTGTTTGTCTGTGTCTCCAGCACTTCCCGTTTTCTATCACTCTTTGGCTTGGCCTGGAATTATTTCATGGCCTCATCTCCCGAGTCCTCAAGCATAGTCAGTAATGTTGCTTTACCCACTCTGTATTCCCGGAGGATGGATTTCAGGGGTAGCTTCAAGCTTTCCTTGGCGACAATAGAGAGCAGCGTCAGCGAGACCAAGTGGGGCACCGAGCCCTTTCCTTGTGGACTGGTTGGTGTTGACCTCCACCGAGTCCACTGTGCTCATGCTGATATCGTACGTCAGCAGAGGCAGGAGGGCCTTCAGAATCAGCAAGAGTCGCAGACACCAGACCTTGTACTGGCCAGAGAGCCCATAACTGGTCCGTGACCTGGAGGCTTTCCTCAGCCGTTGGCCTGGTTTCCTTTCCCCTCTTCGTGTCTTACAATGAGTCATCATCACACCACCTTCAAAGGCTTCTGAACGGCTCTCCTCTCACCATCCGAAGGGCGCGATTGGCTACAATGAACGGACATGTTCAAACTACTTTTCCTTTCCGCAGGGAGAGCATTAGTGATTTCTTTGGTTTGAAACGTGTCCTCGATGAAGCAATTAACTTGCAGTGGCGTGTGTTTCGTCTTCCTTGGTGGACAGATCTGCTGTATTGTCCAGGAAAGCTTTTAGAGGGGGCCGTGTAATATCCATTTCCCGAGTTCTGCTGAACTTATACTATTCATGGTTGCTTTCAAGATGACCCATAACCAACGAGAAGAGTATTGCGAAGACTGCAGAGCCGACCGATATGCCAGCTTCCACACTGAACCAGTCTGCTTCCACACTGAACCAGTCTGCTGTGTATTCTTTTGCGGGTAACCCCACTGAGAAGCAGTTTCTCGATTTTTATTTTTTTGGGGGAAGGGGTGGGCGGGCTGGGGGCTAGATACATCTTGAGGGGCCAGTTGAATCATCTCAAGAGGAACTGAACCATATGCATTTTCAGATTAAGCCACATCACATCGAAGTCCCTCTTCTCTGTCCTAGATCTTTGTCTTGCTTCCCACATGACAGCGGCACGTGCAACACAGCAAGACACTCCCGGGATGGCTTCTTTTCTGGACTGTCACAGACAAGTACCCATGTATATCCATACTGTATTTGACACTGGCGTAGAACTGCGATGGGGTTGTAGCAAAAAGCTTTGTTTTTGGTTTTGTCTGTGTAGGAGACAGGCAGATGGCAAATGTGAATCATTAAGTGTGCATCTTTATTTTCTCATTATGAAGAAGGTAAGTGGCAACTATGAGCTGTTTACATAAACATACTGCTCATAAACTCAGATGTAATAAAACACGGACCGTGTATAAAAGACTTTGAATTATTTACTAACAATTCCTCCACTGAAGCATCGTCACTTGACAAAAGGTATGAAGAATACTGTAAACTTGCGTTTGTTGGTGATTTTCACTGTTAACTTTTGTTTTGATGAAACACATATACCCTGGTACTACATTCAATGAATGTTTGTTCGACTTCAAAGTTGCTGAGAACATGGTTTGAGCATTGTAAACCCGCACGTGGCATGAACAGGGGAGACAGTAGACGTGGTTACTACACATACATTGAAAGAATAGGATTTATGCTTTTCAGAAATGAGGCCCATAACGTCCTTTCCTCTGTGTAACGTGTGTGTTCGTGAAAGAGGTGTGGGAAGAGGAGAGAGAGAGAGAGAGGGGGGGGGGAGGGAGTATGTACAAGTATGTGTGTGACTATGTGTGTGTGAGACTGCGTATGTTTGTGTGTGTGTGTGTGTGTGTGTGTGTGTGTGTGTGTGTGTGTGTGTGCGCGTGTGTGTTTGAGTGAATGGGTGTATATGAGTGAGTGATAGAGAGCGAAGGAGGTAGGGTGGTGACAGAAGAGAGAGAGAGAGAGAGAGAGAGAGAGAGAGAGAGAGAGAGAGAGAGAGAGAGAGCGAGAGAGAGAGAGAGTAAATGTCTGAGTGAGTGAATGAGCAAATGTTTGCGAGTATGTGTGTTTGTATGTATGAGTGTGTGTGTGTGTGTGTGTGTGTGTGTGTGTGTGTGTGTGTGTGTGTGTGTGTGTGTGTGGTGTGAGAGGAGAGAGAGAGGGGTGGGGTGGGGAATGTGTTTGTGTGCGCATGCATGTGTGCACACATGCACATTACTGCACATATGTGTACTTATTTGTGTGTATGAGGGAGTGTGTGTTTGAGTGTGTGCATGCATGCACATTACTGCACATATGTGTATATATTTGTGTATGTGTGTGTGTGTGTGTGTGTGTGTGTTTGTGTGTGTGTGTGTGTGTGTGTATGTGTGTGTGTGTGTGTGTGTGTGTGTGTAGAGAGAGAGAGAGAGAAAGTGAGATTGTGTGTGCATTCACACTGGAGCCCTTACGGCACAATTATTGTTTTTGACTCAAAAAGTTTGCATTTGTTTGTATTATTGACTATAACTGTATCAACTGGAACTATGCAAAACATGACCCCCACCCCCACCCCTCCCCCCCCCCCCAAAAAAAAAAAAAAAAATCTGTAGGAAAACAAGGCAGAGCCAAATGCTGCACTGTGCATTTATTAATGATGAAGACAACATCGTTACATAAAAAAAGGGAGCGGATAGAGAGACCAAGGCAGAGTATCGGATAACAGAGAGAGACAAAGAGAGACAGGGGTAGATTGAGACAGAACAATGCAAGAGAGAGAAAGAATGAGAGAGAGAGAATGAGAGAGAGAGAGAGAGAGAGCACAAATTCAATGAATTCTACATACACAAGGCTGCACAAGACGATATAAATGCATTTTCTTTAGTTTTGGCTTATACTTCATTACTGGAAGAATGCTCTGCTTATCAGTGAGGATAACAACATGATTTATTTTAGTGAGAATATTTTTTTCTCTCAATACAGCATAAGTTTTGTTAGTAAGATGCTTTAAAATTATTGTTAAGTTTTCTGGTAAATATTATCACAAACCTCTGGTAGATATGCCTGTACAAATAATCTCAGCACATTCATTTACATACACCAAATATTACAGTAAAGAATGTAAAGGTGTCTAAAAACAGGATGGTGTATTACCCAAAAATTTCTTGTTTTAATTCACTGGAATAAAATGTCTGAAAATAGGCTTTGATATTTAAATGTAAATTGGCTTTTCATTAAAGTAATTTTAGACTTAAAGAAAAAAAAAAGATTTCAACACCAACAGTCTCATTCTGTCCAACTCAGGCAATTACAATAACAACAGCAAAAGCACAATTTTCATAGCAAGTCTTGTCTCTGACATTGGAAGACAAAACAGTCAGACGAGTCTGTAAAATTTAGCAGCAGTTTTGTTTTATACCGCCTGAACTTTGGTCGTGTCCACAGTGTGATATTAAAAAGTCTGTTGAGCAGAGGCAGATGTTTCAGTGGAGATAGTCTTTTCAATAGCTCTATCAACATGAATGGAACACAGGTGATGATAACAGGGACACGAAAATGTACATTTCCACAACAGTGCTAAAAAGGAGTGAATGATCAAAATGGGTGGAAAACTGAAACGTCTCAAGCAATGGCTAAAACTCTTGTTCTTTTGCGCGCCCATGCCGTTGTAGATGGCAAGCCCAGTGACACAGTGCTGACCAGGAATAGGTCAAACAACAACCGCATCGCACAATGGTGAAAGGTCGAAACAGACAACAACATGTACACAGTCAAACCTTCAAATAAAGACCTCCCTGATCACAGTTTTCTCTCTCTCTCTCTCTCTCTCTCTTTCTCTGAACTATTGTTTTTGTGAAAGATTTGTTTTCTTTTTGTTTACAGAAGATTCATCTCCACAAGAGACCCCTTCCCATTGAAGACCCAATGTCGAAGAACTTCTGAGGGTTGCTCTGAAGACACTCCTCTCTATTTTTACCACTGCACTACCAGGATGGCTGGAACACTAAGACAGGCTGTTCAATGCAAGCTGTACCACCACACTGAGCACGTCAGTCTTTAAGGTGCCTCGCAGTTCCATGGCTTGGACAGAATCTAGCAGTGAAGAGAAGGCTAAAAGACACCACACTAGACACACCTGAATGATTTTCATTAAGCCCTTGGCTGCTGACACCTAGGGAGATTACTACTGCTGTCCAGATTTGAAAGAGAAAGAAAAGAGAGGTAACTCCACTTTGTCCACACTCGGAAGGCATCATTGCCTAAACTGATTAACCTTGTGTTGTTCTTTGTGAAACTCGACCAGACAGACAGTGATGTCTCTGTGATCACATGGATGACCAGTAAACTTACAGGTAGCATTCAAAGGGTCAAGATGGGCAGATATTGCACATTTCACTGTTGCCACTAGTGGGACAAGACTGAGATGTCAAACATCACAGTAAAACGTTAAAGCAAATGCACAGTTAAGGACAGAGAACACATATTTCACATCTCACGGATCCCACCTATTGGACTGAAGCTAGTTGTCCGCTGAGAAGTCATGTACTACACCCCAAACACTACTACACCCCAAACACCAGAATGATGAAGCTGGTAATAGGGTGGATAGCAAACAGATATGTCACTCTTACCAATGCTGACTAAAGCTGACAGACAACCAAGATGCCCAGCATTACACTGAAAACACCACAAATCTAAAGTTGTGAAGATGGGCATGGAACCTGAACTTTCATTACAGCCAACAGTTGAACAGAAGCGGGTTTTGAATGGAGTTGTTGAAGACTACATTGAAAACAGCAGAATCATTATGTTAGAAAGAAGGGCAGGGAACTCATGTTTCACATTTCACTGACCATCACCAGCTAAACTGCCGCTGGTAGTGAACCCAGATGCCAAACATTGGACTGAAACACGTTACACACAAGACAAGTGAACACGCGTTCCACACTTCACTGATGTAGCCAATCAAATAAAAGCTGGAAGTGAAATGGAATGTTGAACACAGCACAGAAAACACCACAATGGTCATATCGTTAAGAAGGCTGTGAACACATGTGTCACACTTCACCAATACCACCAGTTGGACCATAGCCGGCAACAAGATGGAGAATTTAGTTAATGAAATCTACACACGATCATTTCTTAAGCACTAACTGGTCAGCCCCTAAAAAGGGAATACACCTGATTACATTGTTTATTCCATTAATATTTCTGGTCACAAATCAACATACAACACATACATACATTAGAATGTTATGAACATCATTCAAAATTTATGCTCTACATGACTGAAATTAAGTATATCAAGCGCTGCAGGAAATTTTGTCTGCCATGCAAGCAAAAGCCAACCTTTTTTTCGGATCATGATTTCCTCTTTCAGTTTACATTCAACATTATAATGTTTATGGCTAAGACATTGATCTGAAGGGGTTACAGAACATAGTGCTGTGTGTGTTGAGAGAGAGAGAGAGAGAGAGAGAGAGAGAGAGAGAGAGAGAAGAGACAGAGAGAGAGAGAAAATGAGAAAGGGAGGGAGTGAGTGAGAATGAGGGAGACAGACAGACAGACGAAGACACAGAGAGAGAGAGAGAGAGAGAGAGAGAGAGAGAGGAAAGAGAGAGAGAGAGAGAGAGAGAGAGAGAGAGAGAGAGAGAGAGAGAGAGAGAGAGACAAAGAAAGATAGAGAGACAAGAGAGTCATACACAAATGTCACACTCCAAACTCATCTCCCACCGATGTTTCTACCAGATACCACTACACATACACACACACAAAAAAGGAACAGAACAGCAAAACTTCAGCCAATGAGGCTGAACACATCTTCCAGTTTTCACAAGAGTCTACATTAGCGTGCTCCTAAGCAGCAAAAGCAGCTGTGCTTGTTCACTGTTGGGTACTTCATGTTCATATTCTCATTAAGATCTGCTTTCATGAACACACATAAATTCATGATTGTAAACATGATTGTAAAATTACTGAGGAACCAACAACACACAAAGCAGATTTTCTGACCCAAATCTACCTACACATGCTGCCATTCCAGAAATGCACATACTTCAATAACAAATTCAACAGTTCACAGGAAATTCAACGACAGATTTGAAAATGCAGTAAATGAAATAGAAACATGTATATTACATGTATAAAACTGCAACAAAAATGTGCGTTACGCTTTGTTCAAAAGAGAGAGCCGAAATAGCTTTGTAAAGGCAAGTACAGCTATCAATAGCAAACAGCAAATCAAAATGTGAATAGAACAATTATCAAAAGGCATACATGGCTGTGTGAGTACAAACACACCTGGTGATTTTTCACAAAAAATTGTTTTTTGATGGACAAAAACAGTATTTTTACACTGAACAAACATGAACATGTTATTTGATTCTCAACAAAAAAAGCTCAAACCGTATTACAAAAGTAGTAAAAAAAATCCTACACATTGGAACCAAAATGCACAAATAAACAAATGTCCTGTAAATCATTGCAAACCTTACCTACACATCATAATAACTATGAAGCTTGTATAATTATACATGTAGCCGGGTGCTAACAGTGTATATATTTATTTTGGTTACCTTTCGTGGATGAAAATGTGTTGTTCGAGAGTTATCTTCTCCTTACCTCCCTTGGTCGAATCTCTTTTTTTTTATTGTGTAAATTCTTAAAATCATGAATACCTCAGAACCTACATAGTTGTATGTACGTCGCTAAAGTCACAAAAATTAATGTATTTGATTCATTACAGCCGTACTGGGCTGAGAAGCCCATATTTTCTCTAAACTGGATTTTGCACGAGCAATCTTGGCGCCATTTTCAATTGTCTGTCGAATGAACATTGAATAATTCTTGATTTTACAAAAAGTAAGAGAAAAACCGAAGAATCTGAAGATGCATGTTAAAAGTAATGTCCATGAGCTCTCATTTCGTATATCGCATGCTCAGGATCTTTCCGAACAGGCTTGGCGACTATACGAATGACTGATGACGCCGTTTCCCTTGAGCAAGTTGCCTTCTTCGTTCATTGTCGGAGTTTTGATCCAAATTATCATTCTAACGAAATTCGGACTTCCCGATCGAAATCTTGCTTATGACTCCATTTCTGTTATGAATACAACTGAAAATGTGTAGAATTTATTATTTAACAGACCGTTTCAACAGAGTATTTTTCAGTTGAAAATTGTGTCAAAAGTAGGCGCCGACGGCCGGCGAAGTGAAAAGTCAGCTGTGTTTTCTAGTAAATTTTAATAACACAATTCTCCACTTAGACACTGTCTCGGAAAATGAAGTTTATATGTATGAAAAGAGCGAAATGCCAGCTATTCATTCATTGTAAAATTATTTCACGCTCTTCAGTATCTTTTATTGAAATAGAGGAAAATATGACGCAAACGCGTTAAAAGTGGCTTCACTCTGGGACATTAATCAGCAATGATTTAGTACAGGAACAAAATTGTCAAATGTGACTTACTGCATTTTATTCCTTGTGTTTCTGAGGTTTCATCGATAGTAAATATGTGTTAATAGTTTGAACGGACAGCGAGCCAGACAACACTGAAGCCGCGATAGAAAACACAAATTTCTGTTGGTTCCGGCCTCGCGAGGCCCGTTTCGTCTCTGGCACCGTGTTGCTGGCTTTGCGGCCGGTACGTTGTTATAAAAGTAGAGCGTTGTGTGAGAATGGTTCAGAGTGTTCCCTGATGTGAGCGACTGGCGTGAGAGGCAGAGAGAGTGCTCAGTGCGCTGAGTGCTGTGCGAGAGAGATTGCTCCCAGGGCTGCTTCCGGTTGGAGCTCCTTGCCATGGGAGAGAAATTAAAAAGGAGAAAGCTCTACTTCGTCCTCTTGTGTCTTCTTGACTGGCTGCTGTCCCTTGGTTCCTGCACTTATCACCATCTGCCTGTCTTCACCTGCACACCCCTTACCCTCCACACCATCACAATTGCGCTGCGAGCAGGATCGAAGACAGAAGAGACCAAGAAGACACAGCCCAAGAAGACCGGACGCCATGGCCAGCCTGCCCCTACATCTGCACCCCCTGCATCAGCTCCCCAAACTCATGGGTACCGAGAGCAGCAGGGAAGTGGATGACTTCGTCCGGGAGGCCAGACTTGCCCTACACCTGCAGCCCTGGATGACAGGACAAGCCGCCCTCTGGCTGATTGCCGCCCTAGATGACCGAGCTCGCCAGGAGGTGATCAGGCTGCCAGCAGCAGAGGTGGACTCCCCAGCCAAGATCTTTACCATCTTGGAGGAGAACTGGGGAGAGCAGCGTGATGTGGTCACCCTGGCCACATCATTCTTCACAGGCAGCAAGGCCAGGACGAGACCATCTGGGAGTATGGCTCCCATCTCCAGTACCTATGGAGGAAGGTGAACCAGGCTGGGGATGGAATGTTGCCAGCATCCATACTACGGGACGTCTTCACCGGTGGCCTACGACAAGCAGCACTCCGCAAGGATGTCTGGTATTTTCGTCCGGAACCATCCTACCACCACCTTTGAAGAGGCTAGGAAGGAAGCCCAAAGGTGGATGCAGGACTGCAGTGCCGACGGCGACATCCTCCACACGGCTGGCACTGCTGCTGTTGCCTCGCTTCAAACTCAGCTAGAGGCACTCACAGCTACAGTCGCCAGCTTGAGGCAGGAAATGCAGCAGCCACCACCTGCACGGCCACCACTGCAGGTCCGCAGCTGTGTGACGGGCACACAGCACCCAGGACGACGGCCCGGCGGAGGCGACGGAGGTCGGCACCTGTGAAAACTGGGGACAAACCCAGTCCTCTGCCACTGTCAGCAGCCAGAATGCTGACAAGCGACATGGCCCAGCAGCACCCAGGCAACAGGCAAAGTCCATTTTGCCTCAGCTGTCACCAGGAGAGATGCGCCGACTGCAGCAGGAGGACCCATCCATCGGGCCAGTTCTCTCCTCCTGGCCAAGAAGCCTGCAGCTGGCGAGAATAGGAGCTACAGGCCCTCACCCAGCAGCATAGCCGATTCACCTGCCGACAGGGGGTGCTGTATCGGCGAATGGTGGACCCTAAACTTGGGGCGTGTGAGCAGCTGCTCCTTCCCAGGTTGCTCCGCCCCAAGGTTTTGTCAGCAGTCCACAACCGCCAGGGTCACCAGGGCTACCAACATGCTGCAGAGATGCTGCGGCCCCTGGTCTACTGGCCCGGTATGTACCGGGATCTGGAGCAGCACCTATCTGATCGCCGACCCTGCAGAAAGGTCAGCCAGACCGCCAGTGCCTCCACGCCACCAATCCATGCGCCAGAACCCAGGCCCAGGAGCTGCCCTGCCTGTAGACAACGGGTCTGGCCCTGTCAGGCAACTCCACTGCCTGACAGCAGAATGGACACCCTGCCGTCATCGGCGCCACCTGACCGGAGGAGACTGACGCGACGGGAACTGGAACCACCACCAGACTATAGGACGGACCGGCATACACCCCGCAGCCCAAGCCCAGAACTGCAGGCCACCCAGTGCCCACTCCAGTTCCGCCCCTGGTACGTAGTGATCCACCCACGCCAGCACAACGACGAACCACCTGTCTGGCAGTAAAGCCAACAAAAAGGTATGACCTCAGTTGCCTGCCTGGATGACCAGGAACTCTTTCATTTAACTGACTCGGTCGGATGTTACACGAGACAGTAAATATATTCCTGGACTGATTATGATTGCTGAATACCTCCTTTTGGGAAGAGGTGCTGTGGACTGGTTGTTAACCAATTATTTGTCTTTTTTTGCACAAGCTAGTATATATGTTGATTGTTCTTCAGTTGGATAATGTATGCCACGGTTTTTCAGAAGCCAGCAGTACTGGCTAAGGATTTTATAGCAAATTCTGTTTTTGTCATTTGTATCTGACTTTATGGAATCTTGCTCAATAACAAGCCCATTGTTGTCGTTTGGTACCCAATGCCTGGAATTTAACAAATCCATTCAAAGTATATTTTGTACCCGACTTTCTTGGGATGTTGTTTTAAATAACAAATCCTCTCTAAGTCATTTGGTACTGACATTTTGGAATTTTGTTCAAATAACAAGTCCATTGTTGTCACTCGGTGCCTACCCAATGTTTTGGATTTTTTTAACAAATCCATCCTGGTCATTTTGGTACCTGACCATTCGGAGTTTTGTTTTAAATAACAAATCCATTAAAGCCGTTTTAGGTTCCAAAATTCGGGTTTTGTCCAGAAAACAAATCCTAGTCATTTTGTATTTGATATTTTGCAATTTTGTTTAAATTATATGCCCATTCTAGTCAATGCGAATCTGCCGACCTTCAGAAGCTTTGTTTAAAAAAAGCAAGCCCTTGTTAGTTGGAATGATATGAATACAAAGAATGAGAGAGAGAGAAGATGTTTTGATGCTTTGTTTTGATGCACTGATATAAGGGTTTGTTTAGGACTAGAAATGCCTCTCCAGACTTGAGGTCTAAAGCTCCAGTTTTCCCATTGATTTATGTGTTGTACTTGATGACTCTGTCATTATGTCAGCGAGGACGCTGGTTGTAACAGAGTAGGGGGGGATGTAGCCGGGTGCTAACAGTGTATATATTATTTTGGTTACCTTCGTGGATGAAATGTTTTGTTCGAGAGTTATCTTCTCCTTACCTCCCTTGGTCGAATCTCATTTTTTTATTGTGTAAATTCTTAAATCATGAATACCTCAGAACCTACATAGTTGTATGTACGTCGCTAAAGTCACAAAATTAATGTATTTGATTCATTAACAGCCGTACTGGCTGAGAAGCCCATATTTTCTCTAAACTGGGATTTTGCACGAGCAATCTTGGCGCCATTTTCAATTGTCTGTCGAATGAACATTGAATAATTCTTGATTTTACAAAAAGTAAGAGGAAAACCGAAGAATCTGAAGATGCATGTTAAAAGTAATGTCCATGAGCTCTCATTTCGTATATCGCATGCTCAGGATCTTTTCCGCCAGGCTTGCGACTATACGAAATGACTGATGAGCCGGTTCCCTTGAGCAAGTTGCCTTCTTCGTTCATTGTCGGAGTTTTGATCCAAATTATCATTCTACGAAATTCGGACTTCCGATCGAAATCTGCTTATGACTCCATTTCTGTTATGAATACAACTGAAAATGTGTAGAATTTATTATTTAACAGACCGTTTCAACAGAGTATTTTTCAGTTGAAAATTGTGTCAAAAGTAGGCGCCGACGGCCGGCGAAGTGAAAAGTCAACTGTGTTTTCTAGTAAATTTTAATAACACAATTCTCCACTTAGACACGTCTCGGAAAATGAAGTTTATATGTATGAAAAGAGCGAAATGCCAGCTATTCATTCATTGTAAAATTATTTCACGCTCTTCAGTATCTTTTATTGAAATAGAGGAAAATATGACGCAAACGCGTTAAAAGTGGCTTCACTCTGGGACATTAATCAGCAATGATTTAGTACAGGAACAAAATTGTCAAATGTGACTTACTGCATTTTATTCCTTGTGTTCTGAGGTTTTCATCGATAGTAAATATGTGTTAATAGTTTGAACGGACAGCGAGCCAGACAACACTGAAGCCGCGATAGAAAACACAAATTTCTGTTGGTTCCGGCCTCGCGGGGCCCGTTTCGTCTCTGGCACCGTGTTGCTGGCTTTGCGGCCCGGTACGTTGTTATAAAAGTAAAGCGTTGTGTGAGAATGGTTCAGAGTGTTCCCTGATGTGAGCGACTGGCGTGAGAGGCAGAGAGAGTGCTCAGTGCGCTGAGTGCTGTGCGAGAGAGATTGCTCCCAGGGCTGCGTTCCTGGTTGGAGCTCCTTGCCATGGGAGAGAAATTAAAAAGGAGAAAAGCTCTACTTCGTCCTCTTGTGTCTTCTTGACTGGCTGCTGTCCCTTGGTTCCTGCACTTATCACCATCTGCCTGTCTTCACCTGCACACCCCTTACCCCTCCACACCATCACATACATAACAACAACAACATGACCCCCCTTAAAGTAGAGAAATAAACACACATACAAAACAAACAAAACTGAAACAGCAGCATTATCTAGTTCAAGCCACCTTATACACAATGAAGGCAAATTACCATTTAAAATAAATGATAGCTACATCCAGGGGAACATAGACAAAAACAATAGCTGATCTAGTCCATTTTTTAAAGTACTTTTTCACGTTATTTTTAAAAGGATTAAAAAGTAACTCCACCTGTTAACAGGGACAAACAAATTACAAGACAAAACACGACGCGTTTCGACCTCTTAGGTCTTCTTCAGGCAAGATAAACAACACTCAGGACAATGAAAATGAAGAACGAGCAATCACTTATCTTCTCAAGTTTGGCGGAAGATGGGCGTTGAATTCAAATGTGGCCATTGGGTAGGTGGATGTCCTTCCCAATGGCCTCATTTTCATTCAACCCCTTCCCAATGGTCTCGTTTTCATTCAACCCCCTTCCCAATGGCCTCGTTTTCATTCAACCCCCTTCCCAATGGCCTCGTTTTCATTCAACCCCCTTCCCAATGGCCTCGTTTTCATTCAACCCCCTTCCCAATGGTCTTGTTTTCATTCAACCCCTTCCCAATGGTCTCGTTTTCATTCAACCCCCTTCCCAATGGCCTCGTTTTCATTCAACCCCCTTCCCAATGGCCTCGTTTTCATTCAACCCCTCTCCCAATGGCCTCGTTTTCATTCAACCCCTTTCCCAATGGCCTCGCTTTCATTCAACCCCCTTCCCAATGGCCTCGTTTTCATTCAACCCCCTTCCCAATGGCCTCGTTTTCATTCAACCCCCTTCCCAATGGCCTCGTTTTCACATTCAACCCCCTTCCCAATGGCCTCGTTTTCACATTCAACCCCCTTCCCAATGGCCTCGTTTTCATTCAACCCCCTTCCCAATGGCCTCGTTTTCATTCAACGCCCATCTTGTGCCAAAATTTGAGAAGATAAGTGATTGCTCGTTCTTTGTTTTCACTGTCCTGAATGTTGTTTATCTTGCCTGAAGAAGACCTAAGAGGTCGAAACGCGTCGTGTTTCGTCTTGTAATTTCTTTGTCCATGTTAACCGGCAGAGCGACTTTAAATTCCTTTTAAATTTGTATCAATTTCCGCCTGCAGTCACCTCACTTTGAAACTAACTTTTTTTAAATGTTGTTGTTGTTTATATCCGGAATTTCATACATGTATCTTTGCACATTAACTAATAACCCCGACATAAATTCGATTCAGATATTGTAAGAATGAATAAGTGATCCTGCCACCACACAAAATCAAACAGGACGCGTAATCCTTGAACACAGTTAGATACCTACCAAAACTTTACATCTCCGAGATTGAAAAAAACAGACAGACAAAAAGAGGCAGAAAAGGTTCATAGACGAGAGAAAAACAAATAAGTGAGAGAGGCATCCAGGAGGTGCGGGTGGTGGGAAGGAAGGAACGGATGAAATTTGATATTTCCAGGAAAATGAGATAAGCAAATTATACATGCTTTTTTTCCCCCACCAAGCCCTGGAGAAAAAAAGAAAGAGGGGGGGGGGGGGAGGGAGATGCATGACAGGTGGACTTGGATGCAAGTGACCTGAAACAGTGAAAAGTCTGAACAGGTGGGACACAGCATACACAGTAAAGTGGGCTAAAAGACAAAAACACTCAAATACAATACAAACTGATAGCCGAGGCCGTGAGAAAATTCAGCTAGAGATGGATGTAATGAACAGACATAAGTAAATAAAAAAGCAACAACGACAACAACAAAATAATTAGAGTAAGTCAATGACACAAAAAGGGAATAAATACAATTGATTCAATAAAAAAAAAACAGCTGAAAATTCCAGTGGAGAAAATGCAGCAGACACTGAATATACAAATACAAAATCAAAATTGCCCATCTCCAACAATAAAAACATAAAATGATGGAGCGGACTGGAATTCAAATAATATTTCCAGCAAATTAAAAACAGCACATAACAAGTAAAAATCACAATTTGAAGAATTTTCCCGACTGATTGTGCTTTAAAACATGATAAATCAAACTCATCTATACAGATTTTTTAATGAGCTTCCAGGGACAAAGTGTACCCCTGGAATGAGATAAGATAATGTTGCTTATAGCCCAGCCGACTGCAAAGGGCCACGTCAGGGCTGTACCCCTGGAATACCAAGGGAGAAATATTGTAATACAACAAATGAATGAATTCAATAAAGCAATGAAATGAAAGTACTAGCAAACAAACATATGAAGAAAAGGAAAAAGAAAAAGAAAGAAATTGAACCCACAATTCATCTAGAAAATGTCTCCTACTTAAAAAAATCTGCTCATGTAACCTGCTTTCAAAACACATCTAAAAACCTCCCTTTTCAATCAAGCATTTTAAACAACGCTGTACCCATGTAAGGGGGGCAGTGAGTTCTGTGGTGATTTTTTTGTTACTTCTGAATGAATGAAAGAAAGAATGGTACATGAAAACCCAATGAGTTGTTTACCACTGGAACAGTGGTATATAAATATTATTTATCATAGTAAATGTCCAGTATGTATTAACTAGCCAGTGATAAGAAACACCAAACCAAACCAACCAACCAAGAAACAAAACAAAACAAAACAAACAAACAAAAATCCCTGATGTTGTCTGGAAGTTTAACATTCCTGGCAGAAACACAAAGACTGACAAAAACCTTCACATAATCTAGGGAACAAGTGTGCTCTAACCATGACAGAAACATTGGTCCGCATTTCCTGGGATAAGTTATCACATTCAGCAAAAAGCAGGGTCAGTAAGTGATCACAGATGTAAATGTTCTTCTAAAGAACCTTGGGGAAAAAAAAAAACCCTACTCTGAAAGTATGCCAGTAACGACAGGTTGTATGTCAAGGTAGTTGGCAGGGATGAAAGCCATAGAGGCTGGAGGAAGAGTCAGCTGAAGTAACATTCTTCGTGTCTTCTTCTTCCCCCTGAATTCTACGAGAAGACAAAGGGGCACCACACTGTTGAAGAGTCAGTCAGATTTCTCCAGTTCTGCCCCTTGTGAGCCAAGGGTCTCTGCAAATATTTCTGTTATCCCAGTCTACATTGTTGTCAAGTCTGTCCAGTTTCCTGTCTTCCCTCCCGTCTGCCTCCTTCAACAGTTCCCTTAACTATCATTTTAGCAAGGCCGCTGGATCTTGTTGCATGGCCATAGCAACATAGTCTTCTTTTCTTGACCGATGTCTGTAGATCTTGTTATGGTCTAAAGTACTGTTCGATGCTTTGACACACTTGTACATTTGTGACAGGATCAGTACATTTGATATCTAGTATCTCACACTTCATTTCCACGGCTTACTTTCCTCTCTCCAGACTTACTGTGAGGGTCCATGTCCCACATGCATACACGAAGATGGAATCTACCAGAGCAGACATGAGCCTGACCTTGTGTTTCATGGAGATGTCATCATCCTCCTACACAGATTTTAATCTGGACAGGGACCATGTTGTCTTTACTGCCCTTGAGAGGATTTCTGGTAGTAACATCTCACTGCTGTTGTGGATCTCAGGTAAATGACCAGGTGATCAGTTTCTAGCTTCTGAACAACGACTGTTACATCAGTGTTGATGGTGGTGTCATGACTGGCCATCAATATGGTCTTCTCAGTGCCGATTTCCGAACTGTATCTTGTCCATGTTTCATCCATTCTTTTAACAAGGTTTGTGGGTTCTTGTTCACTGCATGCATGGCCATTGATGCCATCTGCAAATCCAAGGTTTGCAATGGTTCTTCCTCCAAAGGCGGCTGTGCTGACATCTTCAAGAGCGTCAATCTTAAAGCATACCTGAAGGATGTTAAAAAGTGGGGGAGACAGAAGGCAGCCCTGTCATATTCCAACCGAAGGAGTGAACAATTGTTCTACAGCACCGTGTATGAGCAATGCACTAACTGATCTGGGGTACAGATACTGGTGTTGATAAGATTTTGCCCAGTGTTAAATGTCTTCAATGTGGCCCATAGTGGCTTCTGCCAGATTGTGTTGAATGCCTTTTTGAAGTCCATGATGAGGTGATGGAATTCCATTGGTAGCTGGAGAGTATGGACAAAAACATGACATCAGTCATTAAACTGTGGTTCTCACCATTCAACCTGGTGAGTACATAGCACGACTAAGCTAATGTTCTCAGCTTGCTTCCACTGGAATAAACCTGAGGAATGTTCTCAGCTTGCTTCCACTGGAATAAACCTGAGGAAATGAATAAAATGTAAAGCGCTTAGACGTGTAGACATTGTAGAGCTCCAAGCCAGCATTACCTGTACCAAGGAACAGGTTTGACAAACTGGAGAACTCAGAATGTGTCAGTGTCATGCCATTCAAAGAGATCTTATTCCCCTAGCAGTTAAAAAGACAACTCTGATTACTCGGGGTATTTTTTTCTTTTCCTTTTTTTCCGGTCAACAGCATCCACTTTGGATTTGAGCATTAGTACAGTCTGGTAAAAGAAGAAAGAACTGCAAACAGAAAAAAAGCAAAAGTAAAGATTTAGCACAGTCCTTGTGCCTACCCTGCTCAGTAAGACATTGAAATTAAAACACACACCCACGCACGCACGCATAAACACAGACACACAAAAATGCAGTGTCTTGACTCTAACAAATGTAAATCAACAAGACATTATCTTCGGCTGTTGAACTAACTTTCACCTGTGTTTACTCCATCTCAGTCCTATCAGACTCTGTTCAAAGACGATCAGGGGAAAACTCTCGATCACAACAAAAATCTCTGAGACCATTGTAAGACGGGCTTTAGTGATAATCATTCAAGGACATTTCCAGACAGATATCTCATTTTCAAAAGAAAATTTGAACAAGAGTGTGCAACATAACACAAATCAAGACAAGGGTTTCATTCAACTATGATTGTTCTCAACACCGATCAATTACAATTATGTTCAGTGTACAACAATAAAAATTAATACAACATGGTCAGTGGAGTCAGACACAAAGATGTGAGCAAGCGGCAGACAAAAAGTGCAGGATAAGATAATGTTGCTTATAGCCCAGCCGACCGCAAAGGGCCACATCAGGGCAAGTGCAGGATAAATTAACATAAATCCTCACCTTGCACCACAACTCATCTGCCTCGGTACGATTCTTGGCTCCAAAACCTTCTTAAGTAGCCAACAGATCTAGTTCTCTTGCACCAGAGTACAGATGTGCATTGCTCATGGTATTCCAACACATCACATGGAATGTGAACACCAAAATAACAAAAAATGGATGGGTATATCTCAACAAGCCAAATACAGAAAAAGAATCGCCTTTGTGAACAGTACATGTCTGGTTTATTGATGGAATACTACCTTGGTAAAAGTGTATGTCTGTTTTATTGACGGAATATTACCTTTGTGAAAAGTATACACTGTTCTACTGATGGAATACTACCTCTGTAAAAAGTGTATATTTGATTTATTGATGGAATACTACCTTTGTAAAAAGTGTATATCTGTTTTATTGATGGAATACTACCTCTGTAAAAAGGTGTATGTCTGTTTTATTGACGGAATGCTACCCCTGTAAAAAGTGTATATCTGTTTTATTGATGGAAAGCTACCTTTGTGAAAAGTATGGGCAGGGGTTCTGGTAGTTTTCAGTTGATTGATTGATTGATTGATTGATTTAATTTAACGTCTGTTCACAACAATGGTGATTTTAGACTAAGTTTTCAGTTTTCTCTAGCAACAAAACAGACATGATGAAAATCTCACATCAGGCTCTGGTTGAACATCGGGGACAGTCTAACCGCTAGGCCACCGTACACTCAATCTGAAAGACTACTAATCACAAACTTTATGTAAAAAAAAAAAGATCAAATGTAGGAATTTGATTTATAACTACCAACTAATCTACGGTCCAAAAGCTGTCAGCATGCATGAACAATTCACAAGTGATAAGAACCAGGGTTCCACCTGAAAAGCATTTAAACAGCACAGGTAACGCTAGCATGTGACCAACGTGTTCCAGTCGTGGGTGGAAGTTTTGGCGAGTAGCTCACCATCGCTATCTAGATGTCACTAGATGACTTCATCATCACCACAGTATAAGCCAAGAAAACTGATTGAGCAGACTGTGTCAAACTCGGAATACTTGGTGAAAACCAGCAACAGCCATAAAATGATAACTATTCAAAACTGATTAAGTAGATCCTGTCAAACTCGGAACACTTGGTGAAAACCAGCAACAGCTGTAAAACAATGACTCTTCAAACTCTGTACAAAACATGAAACATCCCAAGAGTCTTTGGATAGTTACAGCAACAGCAATGTGCAAAATACATTCTCATGACATAGCAGCAATAATACCAAACGGAAGAACAAGCGTATGACCTGTCTGCGGCGTGGCAGAAAATTCCGTTCCTCATCTTCTTCTCACCCTCCCCACCACCCTTTGCCTTATACCTACTTCAAATTCCTTGAAGGGGGGAGGGGGGGGGGAGTGTCTGAACCCTGGATCAAACCTGAGACCTTTAGATCGTTAGTCTCTACACTTTCCCACCCAAGACATTGCAGCGGGCAGTGTACAGTATTTCTGATCGATATGAACACCAATGGTGAGGCGTTGCTGACTCTCTTGGAATCTAGATATAGCTCTGCTTCATCGAATGCTGCACTGAAGATATGACAACTTGAGTCTTTCGCTCTTAATAAGTCTACAATGGTATTCAGTCACAGTGCCAAATTTGGAGAAGCAAAAACAAACAAAACAAAAAAACCTTGATCTATATGATTAACAATAAAGTGAGACTGCACTGGACACAGATACACATTCAAAGAGACAGAGACACAGAATGTGCTTTACACATTAGAATGGCTACAGCCCACACACACACGGCCTTTTCAGAGCTGGCACTGCTCAGGGGAAAAAAGTGCTGTATTGCCATAAACAACAACGGTAAACAACTGTTAACGTTTTATATACATTAAACTCATAACTTACCAGCCACCATGGCGAAGTGGTTGATGATCCAGACTCCTCATTGGCTCCCATCAGAGCCATTTATCTGTGGCATTCTTCTGCCCCGACCGGCTCCTACCCTGAGCTGAGTTTGCTATGAGCTCAAGATAAGCTGGGAAGAATGAGACCATACATTCAAGTTTCATCCACTTAATAGATGTTTAGCTTCTCTGAGAGTGTTGCTCAAATTTTCTGACCAACACTGCAGGGGTCTGTATCTATCAGGCCTGGTTGACGTCAAGATATACTATGAGAGTAAGCTAAGAGCACAGCCCTGTCATGTAGTCTCGAGACCAGGATGGGAAATCCGTAGCACCATCTTCATCATCCTCATCAATCAGCATTAAAAAAAAAAGGAAAAAAAAAAGAAAGAAAAATCAAATTCTGTGGTCCTTCATGCCCAACTCTCATGATGACCTCAGTGGTCATGGTGAGGTTCTGTTAGCAAACTTAAGGGCACTGTCGTCAGATGGATGTGGTGGCACCCTCTGGAAGGAGATCTCACTCACGCCGGCTCTGTGACTAAGCAGCATATTGTCACCAGTGGGGAGCTTAGCAGGTGGTGTGCTGTGTATGTTGGATCAAATCAATGACGATAAAAATGAAAGAGCCAGAACACGTCACAGTGGCTGTATGTGGAGGTGAAGCAGAATGGACAGCTAGAGTCCAGTTGGACAGTATGTGCCTTTTCATTACCTAGTCTCCAGATTATGACCAACAACAAAAAAAAAAAAAAAAAAAAAAAGCTTAAAAAAGCTGACATCTTAAGAATTTTACAGGAGAAAAAAAACAGAAAGATTTTCTGAAAAAAGAAGAAAATGACAGATGAATGGGTCATTAATGCTGATGAATGGTGGATAATAGTAAAGAGGGGGGGGGGGGGGAAGAAGGAAAGTCTGAGAGTGATAGAAAAGAGGAAATCATTAGCACACGATTTCCAGAAGGCAGTAGACAGCTGACACTGAATAACCCTTCCACATCTCCACTAGGCGAACAACAACCATCACAGCAAATAGTTCAGTATTCCACAAAACATTGCCCCACTCAATATTCTCCACAGCAGTACATTCCCAATGCTGACTGAGTAACAAATGTTGTTGCAAGAAAGCTTTTTGAGCAAAATGCCATTGTCAGTATGTATCCCTGTGCTTATGCAATGGTCAACATCAACAACAACACAGCACCGTTTGCTGCAAATCATGACAAAACAACAACAACAAGGCATTCATCACAATGTAAACAAATATTCAAAGACTTGATTCCATAAATAACAAACCACTAATACAAAAAAATAACGAATCTCTCCCCCTGCTCCCCCCCCCCCCCCCTTTACTTCCCTCTTTACAAAAAATCCAAACATATACCTCTTTTACAAGAAGGCAATATAAGTTGCTATGATCTCAATCCATATGTAAAAGCAGACATGGAATTGAATGGAAATTTTGAAATGCCGACAAAGTTTAAAAAAAGAAAAAAAACGCCAGAAAACAAATAAAGTCAGCAGAGCAGCAGGAATGCCCATCTAAAAGGGGAAAAAATCAGAACCAGCTTTGTAAATGAAGTTTCCAGCTTCCAAAAGTTTGCATTTTATTCATTCCATCTCCAGCAGAGCACAATATACAGGTCATACTTCATTCAGTTCCTTTTCAGACTAGACATGCTGACAAAAATCTTTGTAAAGTTCGTGCTCCGAAGTAAACAGATCGCAGGCACAGTCAACACTTTCATTAACAAAATACAAGGAAAAGGCAGCAGCACTATTTTCTTTTAATACTCTGTTTCGTACTCCAGCAAAAAAAAAAAAAAAAAAATGGTTGCGAACTATGTGGCTTGTCAAAGAAACAGGGTCTCTTCTAATGGGTACCCTCATGGCAGCTTGATACTGTAATTCCAAGTGGACACCGCTGTTACTTGGACAGCAGTAGAACCAGTCTGTATAGACTTGTACAAGCGAGTATGAATGACTTTCAGAAGCAAAAATTTGGGGGGGGGGAGGGGGGGAGGGGGGGGAAGCAGTATGCACATTATACAGGGAGCCACAATTTCTTCGAATACATGATTCTGCTTTTTTTTTTTCCCTTTGATCAGCAGCACAAGGATAAAGCAGAAGCATGCTACACACCACTGTAAACAAGAGGCAGTTAATCACAGGCCGGGATATTCAAACAAGGATGAAAATACAGACCCTAGACACATAACTCCAAATACCGGAGTGACGAACAGCACGATTCAGTACATGCTGCTTCGAACTCTACCAACAGAACTGTGCCCATGAAGAGAAAGATGCCAACAATGCTGAGAGTGTAATGATAATCATGTAAATGGTATGAAACAGAACGTCTAATTGGCTGCAGTTCCGGAATGGGGCTTGGCCCGGATGTCGTACTTGCGCATGTAGTGCAAAATCTGGTCAGGAATTTCTGCCAGTACTTCCCGTGCCAACGCCCCTTTGGACAGTTCCATGTCGGCGCCAAACCGACCACCAATGTAATCTCGGAATGGCACAAACTGGAAGGAAACAAATGCAATAAGCAATATAAGAAGATAAATGATATGCTCGTTCTTCGTTTTCATTGTCCTGGATGCTGTTTACCTTGCCTGAAGAACACCTAAGAGGTCGAAACACGTCGTGCTTTTTGGCAGACTCACTAAGTACTATCTCGTAGCCAGTATTTCCACATATGCAAATATTTCATTTAGAATTTCTCTTTAGAAGTAGTATGCATTTTGAGCCCTAGTATCTTTACCGGTGAAAGTCATTTTGGAATTTATCTGAGGAGCCTATGAAATTGAGAATAGAGCAGAGAATGCAACAAAACAAGAGTCGTGATGGTGATGGGATTTAACATGTGCGCATAATGTTATACACGTGTTCACACAGAACAAGAGTAGTGCACTGTGTACCTGTCAGAACGTATGTGTGTGTGCATTCAACAAAGACAGTGGGGAGAAAGTGGGGAGCATATGTGCGTATGTGTGTGTGTGTATGTGTGCGTGCCTGCGTGCGTGTACGTGCGTGCATGTAAGTGCGCGTGTGTCTGCACACACGTATATATGCATGTGTGCATGCATATTTGTATGCGTTCCAACATGCATGTATTCATGTGTATGAGTGTGCAAGTATCTTTTTTCTTGTTTTCTTCTGCTGATGGTGAGACAGATAGTCTGTGCAGGTAATCAGAATGTTGACGTCTGCTCACCCACCTGCACAATATCTCTCTCTGCAGCAGCACCATGGCTGTCCCTCAGCAGGCAGTTGTCACTGTCCAGGATGTCCATAGCTGTCACATCATCAACACACACGACATTCACACACGAAGTTCAGAACAATGCCGCCCGTCTGATCTCCCGCTCCTCTAGATCTGATCACATATCACCAATTCTGTCATCCTTACACTGGCTCCCAGTTCAGTCTCGCATCAACTTTAAAGTTCTCCTGGTTTTCCAATCACTGAATAATCTGGCTCCCTCCTACCTCTCTGACCTCCTCCATCTCTATGTTCCGTCTCGCAACTTACTCTCATCCACCAATTCTCGTCTGCTTCGCCTTCCCCCGCTCGTCTGAAAACTTCAGGCCAGCGATCTTTCTCTTACCAGGCACCTGCTCTGTGGAATAGTCTCCCTTCTTCTCTGCGTAACACGGACTCTTTAGAGACTTTTAAAACCTCCCTAAAGACACATCTTTTCCCTCGGACTGATTAATGATATCCACTTACCACTGTGCGCGTGTTTGCTGATGTTGAACGCGCTCGTGTGTCTGCGTGTGTGAGTTTTTTCGGCCGCGCGCGCGCGCGTGTGTGTGTGTGTGTGTGTGTGTGTGTGTGTGTGTGTGTGTGTGTGTGTGTGTGTGTGTGTGCGCGCGCACGTGTGTGTGTGTGTGTGTGTGTGTGTGTGTGTGTGTGTGTGTGTGTGTGTGTGTTCGCGCGCGCTTTGAATTATAATTTTATGATGTTTTTCTGTAATATACGCTTTGGGCTCTCGTGAGGTAAAGCGCTCTATAAATATCCTTTTACATTACATTACATTACATTCACAATATTCATCCCTTCATCCAACACATCCACGCACACCTAAAACCATAGCAGCTCTCACTCCTCTCTGACATCTCTTTTAGTTGGTGATTTCATACTGTACCATGCACAACAGTTTAATTTCAACCATCATTAGCTCAAAGGAAACATGCTGTGTGTGTACGTGTCATACCAAAGGCCTTTGGGCCCTACTTTTCTGAAAGGATGATCATGGGAGTTAACATGTGTGCATAATGTTATACACGTGTTCACACACAGAACCTCAATTTAAAGTCTCATTCAGACTCTTAAAATGGGAGTCATCGCTGACCTCAACTCCAAGGGAAAGATTCCCGTCAGCATCAGCAAAATCACGAGTACGATGCTCTACCATCTGGAGTGATCAGACCCACTCTCACTCACTGAGCAACTTGCTCACAAGGAAAATAACAGGAGAGGCTTGTTTCTGAGTCATATTATGTCCCTGCACTTCTGAAGAGAAACATATCTAACATGGTACTTTTTAACCTGTATTCTGTGATTCTTTGTGCAAGAGCTTGACGATTCAGTTTGGTGTTTAATTAATTTTTCAGCTGAAGCTGAACTTGACAAGTTTAAACTAGTTTGTCTGGAAGAGTACGAACACATGGAAGCTTAACAATTCTTACCGTCAAATTCAGCATTGCCGACACCCACAATGATTATGGACATGGGCAGTCTTGAAGCCTGTGAACACATATGAATTCGAGGCCTGAAGGCGTTACACGTTCATGAACTGTTTGGGTTGGGATTTCATGTTAATCTTTCCTGTGCATTACCTAAAATTTTGCACACCGTATGTTACGGGTGTGCAGTTACTCATCGTTTCTGTGGAGTAATACCTTGCTGTATGTCACGAGTATACTGTGACCAATGGTGTTTGCGAGGGAGTTATACCCCTTGCCTTCCATTATGGGTGTGCAGTAACCCATGATTTTTGTAAAGGACCAACCATTACCCTTATATCATGAGCACACAGCAGCCCATAGTTTCTGTGAAAAAACAACATCTTGCAGTACTTCATGGGTGAGCAGTAACCTAGAACTGACTGTAAAGAAATATGTCCTATCTTTAAGCTTAACATGTGCATGCCTGCATTTATGCATGCACTTGACCACCGCATGCGCATAGGCATGTAGACTGTCAAACATTCACCATGTCACTTAGTATGAATCACTTGAGCATGTACGTTGTATCAAGATCTTCATAACATAGCGTATGTCATTTTCAGGGTGGATAGGTGCAGACGGATGTGTGTGTGCATGTGCATGTGTGTGTGTGTGTGTGTGTGTGTGTGTGTGTGTGTGTGTGTGTGTGTGTGTGGTGTGTGTGTGTGCGTGTATCTGTGCACACATGAAAAGACACAATGAAAAGAAAGGGGTGACAGAAAAAAATGCCATTTGTGACAAAAAGTAAATACACACACATACACACACGCGCGCGAGCACACACACACACACACACACAGACACAGACACAACCTGCAGTCATTTTCTCATTTACACAACACATTCCCTCTCTTACACTGATAATGACAATGAATTCATATATTCAAATCATTGATAATAACTCATAGACAGTATACTAACGTACTCAAGAAGATTTTTCTTCTTCTTCACTCATTCTCTCCTCCCTCTCCCTCACACACACTCTCTCTCTGTCTCTCAGGATAGATATATATATAGACAGACAGACAGACAGACAGACAGATAGATAGATAGATAGACCACCAGACAGATGGGTAGATAGATAGACAGATGAAAGATGGATGGATAGGCTGGTACATATATTCTTTACTTCAAAATGAAAAATATCGCCTCGTGGACTGGGACACATCTACGTGGAAAATGTGTGAATGCCATATCTTGTATGAACTACATAACATCAATAATAAAGATAGCTGACAGTGAAAAAATGGTTAAGACAAGATCACAAAAAATATACACAATAAATGATCGTCTAATTCCAGACCCCCTTCTCACTCCCCTCTCTCTCTCCTTTTCTCTACCCTTTGTTTTTCAGTTTTGAAAACAAATGCTTTCGTGCGTATGCGTGTTCACACACGGGCGCGCGCACACACACACAAACACATACACACAGCCGAATATAATTTGCATTGATACCCATCATGGATGGAAGCTCTAGATCTTGATCTACATCACGATTTCGAGTAGATTAATCTTTTTTCTCAAGAACTGCTTATCCAACCTGCAGAACAAGAACATTAGATAATTCTGTCAACTGGTCCTTTCTTTCTACATGGAAGAAATAAATTCAATAATTTTAGTCCAATCAATTCCTTGATCTAATACAGTTTATCTCATTTTCCGATATGATTTACATCTAGGACACGAGATGCTAGATAGCTTGTAAAACACTGCAAGTTAAAGAGCAAGATTCTCAACAGACAAGTAAGGTGAAGCAGGCAGAACTGTGGTTAAAAGCTTTTCGAAATAATGACTTCCTTTCTGAATCTCAGTGAGAGCTATACTATACCTATAATGAAAGGCACACACAGAGGAAAAAGCCTGCTTCTCCAGAACAAGCATGGTTGTCCCACACACACGACAAAGATTTTGTGGAAGTAGCACTGAAATTGTTTCAGTTACAAGGCGAAAAATATGGACAACGGTGATTTCAAACTGACGGCATATGTGAAAAGTAACAACACCCTTAGAAAATGTGTTTTCCCCACCATCACTGAAATGTTGTAATCATATGTTGCTTATCTCCATCTAAAACAGAAATTACCAGCAGTCATTCTTGGTGCTGCTATATTCCTGTGAATGATTCTACTTTTCCTTACACAAGAATGAGACAGAGAGTTAGCAGATCTGTGCATTTGCACATGTGTATCTGTGTGCATACACCTATTTGTATGCATATGTGTGTATTAACGGGAGTGTGCATATGTTTTTGCAACTGGGGCAGTCTGACAATTATGTCACCCAGACTATGTGGATGGCAGAAAAGCTCATAAGCAAACCAAAAACGAAACAAAACTGTGCAGGTATGCAAGTCTTCGACAATGAAGTACTATCTCAGTGCTACATCAGAATGTTACCACCACTATATAATGGAGTACTCACAGCAACAATAGCATTTTTCGTCGGCTGCATGTCGGTGATTTCCCCATCCGTAATGATAAGCAGGACAAAATAACTGGACCCATCTCTCGCTTCTGCTGCAAACCTTCAAAGTCAGCAGCAAAACGCCAACATAAATTATTGTAACGCTTGACGGTTTTGAGACTGGAGCAAAAAAAACAAAAAAAGAAAGTGTTAAAGTTACATTTTCATACAAATATATTGCAATTTGAACGCTTTCACACAGCTTGTGCAAGGAATATTCAAAATTTCATTCGTTTCATGAGTCGCCATTACAAGAGTAGATACTGGCATAGGCAACAGGCTCTCTGCAGCATTTAAGAGACAAAAAAAAAATAAAATAAAAGCAAGAATGGCAACTCAGCAAGCACAGACCTCTGCCACAAAATTCAGCCTTCCGGCAGCGGAAACAATACCAGGAAAAAACAGAAAGAGTTATTTCCCATGAACTTTTCGTAATTAGTCATAGAAAATACAAAATGTCAAGGATGTATCACAACAACAAAAATATCGGTATTCCACTGAAACATTCTGTGTGCCAAGAGCACCAGGAGACAAAGTTTTCAAAATGGTGTTTTGACAGTATGTGAAATTCATTTATCTTACATTTATGCCAAATTCATTACCAATCAACATGACAAATCAACTTAACCCCTTCACTGCCACAGTATGATAGCACATTTGAATAACTGTGTGCCAAGGTAAAATTTTGCTTTTTTGGGTAGGTTCAGTGAAATGGTTACTGCTCACTTATTTCTTGACAAATGTTTCGGATTTTTGGGCATGTTTTGTTTTTATGCATTGATCTATAATGTCCTGTCAAAATGACTTGATTATGTTGATAATTAGTACAGCAGAAATTGACATAATTATAAACATTTTACTAAAAATAACAGTTTTCTAGTATACACAAACACACTGTGCCAAATAAAATCAGTCAAAACACTGAAAAAGTGGTCTTACTATTTATTCAACGTCACCACTAACACATGACAGTCATATAAATCCCAGGGAATGTTGTTCCTGATGATAATCTGCTCATAATTGGGGGTACTATTTTTTAGGTAAAAAATCACGGTATGTTCACTAACACGTACATTACTCACCCATTTATTGAGTTATTTGTTAGATGTTTTGTGAATTACTTCTTTATACCCTTGTCTACAATTTCACATCATTCTAATGTGATTTTTTGGTAATAATGATGGTTCACACTAGTAACATGTGATAAAACAGTTTTTGTTTTGTTTTCAATTTGATAGTTTTAGAAGAATTCTGGACATAAAAGCCCACTAAACACGGCAGCAATACCTTTAGGTGTTTGCTCAACAACATTACAAACACCTGGGATTCATACTGTTGTCAGTAAATGTCCCTCTGTGTAACAATCTGTATGTTACTGGGGGTACCCCAATTCTACTAGAAAGGGGCATAATTTCACTATTTGGGGTAAGTTCAGTACCTCAATTACTGCTTATTCATTCGTTGATATATGACTTAGAATTTATGGCTTCTCTTTCCCTATACCCCAAGCTATGATGCTATATAACAATAATCTAATTTTGTTGGCCATTAGGGGATGGACTGGGATATAATGAATGGTGGTTTTACAAAAAGAACAGTTTTCCAGTGTACAAAAACAAATTGCATCATATAAAATCAGTGAAAACAATGAAAAAGTGGTGTGACTAATTATTCAACATCAGCACTAACACATGACAGTCACATAAATCCCAAGGAAAGTTGTTCTTGATGAAAATTTGCTCAAAATTTGGGGGGGTACTATCTTTTAGGAAAAAGGGGGGCTAACAGCTTTTCAGGTATTTTAAAAAAACATGTACTTACTCACCATTTATTGACAAATTTGTTAGTTTTTTTGTAATTATTTCCTTTTCCCTTGTTTACAATTTCACATCTTTCAATTTTTTTTTTTGACGTGATAATGGTTGACACTAGTAACAATGATAAAACATTTCTTGTTTTTTTTTCAATTTGGGGTTTTTTAGAAAAAAAAAAATTTAGCTCATAAAAGCCCATAAACACAGCAAAATTTTTTGGGGGTTTTTGCTAAACAACATTCAAACCCCTGGGTTTCAATTTTTGTCAATAAATGCCCCTCTGTGCAACAATCTTTTGTTCGGGGGGGACCCCAATTCATAGCAAGGGGCAAATTTTATTTGGGAATTCAATACCTCAATCACTGGTATCTATTGTTGACATATGACTTAGATTTTATGGTTTCCCTTTTTCCTTTTAACCCCAAGCTGTGATTGTATAATATAATCAGTTTTTTTTTGGGCCCAACGGGGGTGGACAGGATGTCCCAAAAGGTGGTTTTTAAAACACAAAAAAGAGTTTCGTACACTCCCAATGTTACACACAAAAAACCTAAAAAACCTGAAAAAAACTTCTGTTATGTTTACTCACATCACTGTAGTAACGTGGGTCCAAATTGTTATAGGTAAGACTTATTGGTAAAAGTTTTAAAAAACAACCATGGAAAAAAGTTGAAGAAAAAAAATAAACAACTGCTGTTGAAAAGAAAAAAGAAAAAAAAACACCCACAATTTTTTATCACACAAAACCTGTAGGGCTTGTTGTGTTTGGAACAAGTACTTTTCATTACTGCCCCGCTGTTCAATTTTTGGGCCATCACTTGCCCTACAAGTCTGGACATTTCCTGGGTTTTTGCATTCCCCGCTTTTAATTCTAGGGGACGGTGCTCTTTTTTTTTTTTTGGGGCCAAAATGGCTTCAAGAAACACAATTGAGAATTTTTCTAACCCACTTGTCTTCTTTCACGATGGGACTCGGGGGCACAGATTGACAAAAAACATAACACAGGGACACTTTAGGAAAAAAAAACCCACGTAGAAAAGGGAAAAAAATAAACTTCCCGAACTTTTTATGCGATGTCCAGAATTGTCGGATCTTGTAGAGCCATCGTACCCCGGATCAAACCCTTACTGGCAAGGCTGCATTTTCGCTGAAAAGCAGAAGTGAAAAATCTGAAAAACAGAAAAAAAGTTTTAAGATAATAAGCAACCCACAATTGGGCGCACACACGCACACATACACAATTTACACACACACCACACACAGTAAGCAGACCCACAATTGGGCCACACACACACACACACACACACACACACACACACACACACACACACAGCCTACACACACACACACACACACACACACACCACACACAAACAGCCTACACACACACACACACACACACACACACACACACACACACACACAATTTACACACACACACACGTGTACACATATGCACAAACACACACTAACAGTATCACACACACATGAATGTAAAAACACCACAATGGCACACACACACAAAAAACTGCTGTGGATGAGTGCTTCTGCGCTTTACAAAATGAACAAATTTATCTGGAAAACTTGCATACAGAAATAAACAATGCCTAAGCACGCATGTGTGCACACACGTGCACACAAACACACACACACACAAAGAGTCCCACCTATCCATACAGTCATTATTTGCCATAATTATGTGATTTCAGTAGGAAATATGGCAAAGAAAAGAAATACAGAAAATAAATAGTGGAGGAATGAAGAATTAAGTAGTAACAAACAAAAAAGAAAAAAAAAAAAAAAATAAATAAATAGAGCTACTTGCCTGAATCCGGTTTCTGGTCATGAAGGAACTGAAGACTGGAGCTCTGTGCAGCATAAAATGGGCACAGTTGACTTTCAGACCAGGATTCCAAGTGAAAACACCACCAAGGCTGGGACTGACCACGCCCCATGCCACGCCCCCCAGCTGCTTCCACGGGACCCTCGCCGTCGTCCAGAGCCCCTACCACGTCCACGACCCTCTCTGGTCATGACAGGAGGGCGCGCAGTGCTCGTTGATGGCATGGGTTCGGCTATTTCCGCTTCGTCACCCTCACTAACGGCATTGTATTCACTGCTGTCATGTGCAACTACCAATGAAGCCACGTCATCACCAGCACGTATCTCCGATAAAAGTGAATGGTACTGATTACCATCCGTCTCCTCCTCATCGCTACTATCAGGATCCGATCCTCAAAGGTCTTTTCCACGACTTTCTTTATCATTTAGAACGTCATCTAAAACATCAAGCGCAGTGTAATGCTGGAAAACTGGACGCGTCGATGAAGTGCTTGGTTGAGCTGCCATCTTGAATATGCTTATCAGCTGTAACCTCTCAACTCGCAATTTGCATAACATATGGTCAGCTGGCTGCTCGCATGACGGGAAAGGGGCTGTTCCTTGACACCAGTAGAAGAGGTGAGAACATTTTAGATGGTCATCTCCCAAGTAGATTTTTCTGCTTTCCGTGATGAAGTTACGGCGAGACACACTCGTCCCGGGCGTAGTGATTTTTGGTTTTCTGGACGAGCATCACTTGTCTCAGGCAGCGAACGGGTTAAAACTGTCATAAATGGATAGTCTCTTCATTTTCCTCTGAAAAAAATATGGGCTATGTGCACTTTTTCGCAATAGTTTCTATGCTAGAATTTGTTGTTAATTATTACCCTCCACAAACAAAAATAAGTTGGCAAACAGGGTACAACTACCACAACAAAACGGGGCACTTAAGGGGTTAAGTACCCCATCTGTTCATGCAAATCAGATCCCACTACTCAGGCCTGGAGAGGCTGCCCAGGCAGTGAGTTCGGAGGGGTTGAAAGGGTTAATGCTGATCCCCACCTTGCCACATGGTTGATAACAGGTGCGAAGTTCGTTGGTCCACAGAGTTCTACCCTGGGAAGGGCGGCCTGGTACGCTTGCAGAATGCCTCCAACTCCGGCACAAAAAGGGTCATCAGGAACAAAATTCTGGAACACGTAATATATGTGTATGCGTGAGTGAGTGTGTATGTGTGTGCGTCTGCACATGCCTCTGTGTGTGTGTGTGTGTGTGTGCGCATGCCTGTGTATGTATCCATGTGTATGCATATATGTGTAAGTGTGTATGTGTGCATGTGTGTGTGTGTGTATGGTGTGCGTGTGTGTCTGTGTGCATCCACGGTAGGTGTGGGTACATGCGTGTGTTCATGTTTATGTGTACATGTATATCATGCATGCATTAATGCGCACTTGTTCACACATGCACACAAGCATACGTGCATGCATGTATGAGAGTGTGCGTGTGTGTGTGTGTGTGTGTGTGTGTGTGTGTGTGTGTGCGTGTGTGTGTGTGATGTAAGCCCCGATATGCGGATATATGTCAGGGTTGTGCGAGGGGTTATGGGGGAAAAAGCGCACTAACCCACTTAAATCATCCCATTTCTCCATACAAAGATATTCCAGCCAGGCCCAGTCAAATCTTCATTGATTTAGTCTTCACTAATCCCTTCAATAATGACAGAGTATAAATGATGTGACATCTTTGTGACAGTTCATGTTCCTCACAGATGACAAAACACAATGTAGTCACGTTGGCCAAACCTGGCCAACGAAGATGAAGCTTAAAAATAAAAAAGAAAATTCAAGGGAAGGAACTGTGTGTGAACTTATGTCCCTTTACATCTTGCTTGGTCACTGGCGTAACAGTAGCAAATCAGGGGCATGGAGTTTTGTTTTGTTTGTTTCATGAACTAGTACATCTATAATCTATCTGTAATTTCCCTTCAGGGCATGGAGGATAAAAAATGAATATTTAACATGCTAAAACACTGTTCAGGACACGGAACACAAGGAATAAACATGTTACACACGCAACAATCATCACTGAATAACAAACACACATCAAGACTTCATCAATGGAGCGACACAACGATCATCACTAAATAACAAACACACATCAAGACTTCATCAATGGAGCGACACAACGATCATCACTAAATAACAAACACACATCAAGACTTCATCAATGGAGCAACACAACAATCATCACTAAATAACAAACACACATCAAGACTTCATCAATGGAGCAACAAAACAATCATCACTGAATAACAAACACACATCAAGACTTCATCAATGGAGCGACACAACAATCATCACTGAATAACAAACACACATCAAGACTTCATCAATGGAGCAACACAACAATCATCACTGAATAACAAACACACATCAAGACTTCATCAATGGAGTGACACAACAATTACCATAAAGTTTGGACTATAAGCCGCGACTTTTTTCCCCAGCTTTAAAAAACCCTGCGGCTTAAACAACGATGCGGCTTATTTGCAAATTTTTCCGATTTCAGGAGCATCACACCCTCGTCTATTCTTAGCTTCTCTGTAGCTCACCATATCATGTTTACTTTTCATGAATTTTTCGATGAACTCCATGTTGAAGTGTCAACTGTTCATGTTGTTACACTTGTACACGGGGTTGTAACTTCCGGTTTGAATATCTGTCTCAAACAGATGCTTTTAACTACGATTTTCTCTGTAATCGTGGAATGGAATCAGTAACCTGTTCAGAAATACGGGAATCGACATAAGTAAAGCCCATTACCGATATCTTTTTTCATCAGTTTGTCTTCTAAAAAATATGATCGCTTCGAACGGCGCAATGTGCGGGCCGTTTCCGACCTGTTTAATCTTGACTAACACCAGCTGAATTACGAACAAAATTACTAAGCATTGGCACGGTATTAAGCAAAATAAAACAATCGAATCGTTTCATTAGTGTTCTGGTTTGTTATTATATGTGTAATCTTACCAAGTGCGTCTTGCAATTCAAAAACGACTAGCGCATTCAGACCTTGGCTTCGTTCCGGCATTGTTGAAATCGTGGACAGGGAGTGAAGGTTTGCATTTGATACCTTCGCTTTGATTGGCTTGCACTTTCGAGTACTCAACCAATCACTTAGCTTGATACACCAATGAATGCAGGAGGGAACTGCCTTTCTAGCGCATCGTTAATGTGTTGGTTTTTTTCGGTATTTTCTTTAAGCAATGATGTTGGAAAGACAACACTTAGCCTCATTAAAAACTTCGATTCTAATTGATTTAAAACACATCGTACTAAAAAAAAAAAAAGACTGAAGTAAAGCTGGAAACATGCTCTTGTATTCTGACCTATTTAAACGCCAATGAATGCAATGAACACATTGTATGTGTTGATTTTCGACACTATGTTAACTCAACGCTCGGCCAGCTGCCGCCTGCGGCACATCGGACTGTGTTGTACATATCTGCGGCTTATAAACCAGTGCGGCTTATTTGTGAAAAAAGTTCAGATTTTAAAAAATTAAGTGGGTGCGGCTTATATACAGGTGCGCTCAATAGACCTAACTTTATGGCATCACTAAATGATACACATAAAAACATCATCAACAGAGCGACACAACAATCATCACTAAACAACAAACACAAATAAAGACATCATCAACGGAGGGACAGACGGAGGACAGCCTCTGATGCTTAAGCCCAGAACACATCCAGGAACTCACCACGGCAAATTCGTGGGACACCATTCCCCCAGGAAGTTTGGCCCCAAAGCCCAGCACGGGAAACATCTTATCCCTGCACATCCACATCACACAACCTACAATTAGCACAGGAAATATGTTATCTTCACCAGTCCACTAACACACACACTACCGTTAGTGCAGGAAACATATTATCTTCAGCAGTCCACTACCACACAAACTACAGTCAGCACAGGAAATATGTTATCTTCAGCAGTCCACTACCACACAAACTACAGTTAGCACAGGAAATATGTTATCTTCACCAGTCCACTAACACACACACTACCATTAGTGCAGGAAACATATTATCTTCAGCAGTCCACTACCACACAAACTACAGTCAGCACAGGAAATGTGTTATCTTCAGCAGTCCACTACCACACAAACTACAGTCAGCACAGGAAACATGTTATCTTCAGCAGTCCACTACCACACAAACTACAGTTAGCACAGGAAACATGTTATCTTCAGCAGTCCACTACCACACAAACTACAATCAGCACAGGAAACATGTTATCTTCAGCAGTCCACTAACACACAAACTACAGTTAGCACAGGAAACATGTTATCTTCAGCAGTCCATGATCACACAAACTACAGTTAGCTCAGGAAACATGTTATCTTCAGCAGTCCACTAACACACAAACTACAGTCAGCTCAGGAAACATGTTATCTTCAGCAGTCCACTACCACACAAACTACAGTCAGCACAGGAAACATGTTATCTTCAGCAGTCCACTACCACACAAACTACAGTCAGCACAGGAAACATGTTATCTTCAGCAGTCCACTACCACACAAACTACAGTTAGCATGTTATCTTCACCAGTCTACTAACACACAAACTGCAGTCAGCACAGGAAACATGTTATCTTCAGCAGTCCACTACCACACAAAGCGCAGGTGGCACAGGAAATATCTTGAGCACTCCCTCATCACGCAACTAAGAGCAGTTAGCATAGAAAATATGTTATCTTGTGCAGTCCCCCATCATATAATCAACTACAGACAAAACAGGAAACATGTTATTTGTGCTGTCTCCCATGACAAAACTAACCACAGACAACACAGGACATGTGTTGTTTGGGCTGTCTCCCATGACAAAACTAACCACAGACAACACAGGCAATGTGTTGTTTGGGCTGTCTCCCATGACAAAACTAACCACAGACAACACAGGCAATGTGTTATTTGGGCTGTCTCCCATGACAAAACTAACCACAGACAACACAGGCAATGTGTTATTTGGGCTGTCTCCCATGACAAAACTAACCACAGACAACACAGGAAATGTGTTGTTTGTGCTGTCTCCCATGACAAAACTAACCACAGACAACACAGGCAATGTGTTATTTGTGCTGTCTCTCATGACAAAACTAACCACAGACAACACAGGCAATGTGTTATTTGGGCTGTCTCCCATTACAAAACTAACCACAGACAACACAGGACATGTGTACTGTTATTTGGGCTGTCTCCCATGACAAACCAACCACAGACAACACAGGACATGTGTTGTTTGGGCTGTCTCCCATGACAAAACTAACCACAGGCAACACAGGAAATGTGTTGTTTGGGCTGTCTCCCATGACAAAACTAACCACAGACAACACAGGAAATGTGTTGTTTGTGCTGTCTCCCATGACAAAACTAACCACAGACAACACAAGTAATGTGTTATTTGTGCTGTCTCCCATGACAAAACTAACCACAGACAACACAGGCAATGTGTTATTTGTGCTGTCTCCCATGACAGCACTAGCCACAGACAACACAGGAAATGTGTTATTTGGGCTGTCTCCCATGACAAAACCAGCCACAGACAACACAGGCAATGTGTTATTTGTGCTGTCTCCCATGACAAAACTAACTTTCCCCATGACAAAACTAGCCACAGACAACACAGGCAATGTGTTATTTGGGCTGTCTCCCATGACAAAACTAACCACAGACAACACAGGCAATGTGTTTTTTTGGGGCTGTCTCCCATGACAAAACTAACCACAGACAACACGGGGATATATCTTGTGCACTCCTCCATCATACAATCAACTACAGACATTACAGAAAATATGTTATCTTGTATCTTATGTATTTCCCCTTCATACAACCAAATACAGACAACACATGAAATATGTTATCTTGTGCAATCCTCCAAAAGGGAAAGAGAGAGAGAGAGGGGGGGGGGAGAGAGAGAGAGAGAGAGAGAGAGAGAGAGAGAGAGAGAGAGAGAGAGAGAGAGAGAGAGAGAGAGAGAGAGAGAGAGAAATGTTTCTTTTGACCCAGCCATCCGCAAATGGCCATATCAGGTCCGTCACCATGTTGAAGTCAACTCTCAAGTCATATCAACAAAAAAATTTTTTTTTTTTAAAGCCACACATCCACACAACTCACTAAACACACTTACTGAAAACGCGCTGGAAATTTTGTTAAAATCTTTCTAGCTGTCACCCGTGACTGGTGACATAACCAGCCAAAGACAACACGGGAAATACGTTATCCCAGCACATCCCATCATCAACCCAGTTACAGTCATTACAGGAAATATGTGTCACGACTCAAGGGGACTTCATCTTCTGTACTGCTCGTGCTGTGGTGCAGGGGGAAGTGATAGAACTATCCTAACTATGGTCGTGTAATGGGTAGCTGTAAATGCTGATTTCAAACCAACAAAAAGGGGACGTGCAAAAACTTCAAGTACAAATTCATTCGAAACTACTATTGTCAGTGGCAGATTCTTGTTTACTGTATGCAAAGCTTGTAAGCGATTTTAGACAAATTTGGCAAAGAAAGGTCCAGACTATGCAATTTCAAGGGGCACCTGCTCCAGCCTGCGACCGATCTGACGGAGTTCAATTCTGATGTCGTCTGGTTCAACAACTCAGACAAAGGCACATGCAAAAACTGCTAGCTAATGAGTTAAAATCTGTGACGAGATGCATTTTCATCTGAGCAGGAAACACCACAAAGGTTTGTTCAGACACTATTTTCATGATTTCTAGCACACCTATACTTGCCAAAAATAAAATAGGGCTACATTCATGGTGAGATTGAAAATGGTCACACATGCAAAAATCTTATTAATAGTCAAGCTCGGAGTTCTACCTGAGGGATGAAGAAGCAGACGACACTGAAAACACTTCATGTTTTTCATGTGTGATGAGTGGTTTCAAAGTTGGGACAGACCCCATACTTGCAGAGTAGGAAGTGAAAGCTTGCATTATATGCTCACACATACACATCTCCCATCCCTTCTACACAAACCATCTTCCCTCCAAACCTACCTCACTCACTACACACACCCACAAACACAACAAACACATCCGCAACCACACAACATACATAATACATAAGAAAGGTCACTCCTTCGAAGAAATCGGTACAATCTCATGATTTCAAATCAATGTCGCATGTGGTATCCTTTCACCTGGCACACAGGCAGGCTCAGAGAACAAACGAGGAAACATCTCTTCAGAAGAAGGAAGTTCCAAAACTGAGCAGAGTCCACAGCGACAACAGACCAAGAGATGTAAACAAAAACATGAATATTTGTTAAGAGTGTGTGTGTGTGTGAGTGTATGTGTGTGTGTGTGAGTGTATGTGTGTGTGTGTGTGTGTGCGTGTGCGAGCGCATGTGCACTTGTTTGCGTGTGCGTATGTCGTTTTTTTTTTCTTTCTTCCTGAGTGTTGTTGTTAATGCTGCACTGTGTGTGTGTGTGTGTGTGTGTGTGTGTGTTTGCGTATGTATCTGCATGATATGCGTTTTTGTTTTGTTTTGTTTTGTTTAATTTTCAAAAATGTGACAAGAATTACATGTGTGTTCACGATGGCCTTTTTTTTTCCTTTTGGTTTCTATCCTTTCGCCTTTCTTCACATTGTTATGAAGATTGAAATCATTGTCAGTTGTTGTTGATGATGAATTAAACCAAAACACACAACAACAAAAAACAAAAAACAAAGAATTAAAAAAAAAAACCCCAACATAAATTAACATGTCTTCCAGACTGGCTTCCCCTTCAGCCTTGAACCTGGTCACACACAATGTCTTACGTGTCATAGTCCTGGATGATCTCCCCTACGGCCTGAATGGCGCTGGCGTACTGATTGGGCTGGTAGGGTTCATGTAGTGCAGGGAGCTGGCATGGCCCGGGTTTCCGTTGGAGGCCGTGAAGTCAATGGCCACCGTGAAGTGCATCTGCATCCTTCGACACAACAATGACCATTGATTTTTTGTGTTTTCTAAATGGTGTGCCTGTGTGTGTGTGTGTGTATGTGTGTGTGTGTGTGTGTGTGTGTGTGTGTGTGTGTGTGTGTGTGTGTGTATACTTGTTTAAATACTCTGTGTGTGTGTGCATGTGTATGTGTGCCTCCATATGTGTGTGTGTGTGTGTGTGTGTGTGTGTGTGTGTGTGTGTGGTGTGTGTGTGTGTGTATACTTGTTTAAATACTCTGTGTGTGTGTGTGTGCATGTGTATGTGTGCCTCCATATCCCAAAAGGGGCAAAAGGAATACATATTGTTCTTGTTCTTATTCTTGTGTGTGTGTGTGTGTGTGTGTGTGTGTGTGTGTGTGTGTGTGTGTGTGTGTGTGTGTGTGTGTGTGTGTGTGTGTGCGCGCGTGCGTGTGAGTGTGCAATTGTTCTTGTTCTTGTCTGTGAGTGTGTGTGTGTGTGTATGTGTGTGTCTGCGCGCACGCATGCATGTGCATGCATGCATGTGTACATGCATGTGTGTGTATGTGCACGCACAAGCATACATGTACAAGTGTGCACATGAGTGTACAAAACACATGAATGATGGAAACAATGAAAAGGACAGTGAAACTGACAATAACTCAAGTATCCTCACACATACACTGTGACAGACTGTGCTGAAACAAAGAGACAATCAGAAATACAAGAAATGATAAGTGATAGTCTTATGCTCTGACTTACCCCCCTCGAACATAGTCCAAGAATGACTGTCGTTGTTCAATGGAGCAACTCATAACTCGAATCTAAAACATCACAATTTCACCATGAATGATTCATGTGTACACACTATGCAAGCATATGAACACATCTCTAACTTACATATGTATGCATAAAAATAACCGTTAGGTACATCTCTTGTGCACATGAATACCTGGATACCTATACAAATATAAAATACACATATAATAACCACTCACTCTCTCTCACACACACACACACACACACACACACACACACACACACACACACACACACACAAAGATAAAGAGTGCTAAAACACACAGACACACATACACAGACACAGACACACACACACACTGAGATGACATTCTTTATTTTATCCAACAAAATGACTCATCAAGGCCCTTCACTTATGTACTTCCAAAGAGCTCACACACTGCAAATACAGATTCACTTAGGTGTAAATGTGGATTGGACAGTTACATACAGATCATACAAAGGGCACCATGATTTTTGGACTGGAAGTACTTATTTCTATCCTTAAAGATCTTGTAATCTGTAATCTAAAACAACGCCATGCTTGTTTCATCAGTTTTGCTCCCAGTTATACTGTAGGCCAAGCTGTACAGTCAACAGTTCTGTTTTAGTGTCTGTTTCAACACAGATAACAGCATTAACTCACTCAGGTTTCAGTAAAAGGGGCTGTCATTTCCTCTCAAATGGCACAGAATTAGGTCATGAAAAAAAAGAAATCAATAAAAAATCATCAACTTTCCACAATCAAAACCTTAAGCCACATGAGACAAATCGATGCGAGTTACCTGGCCAGAATCCTTGTAATTTTTCTTCTTTGCTTGCTTCTTGGCATTTATCACCTGAACATAAACAAAATATACAATCGAATCAGAGAGTGACACAAAATAATCGCAAAAAAAGCAAATAATCAATTACATAAGCAAAATGTGAATGTGAATCCCCCTCCCACCAAAAAACCCCACACATCAGAACCTCCACTCACTTCCCTCACCCAAAATGTGTGTGTGGCACATGCACGCACATTCACACACATGCACACACACACAAACACACACACACACGCACACGCACACACACACACGCACACACAAACACGCACACACACACACACACTGGCAGAAAGATGTGGGAGGATATCCAGTACCAGCTTTGAGTTACTGTTGAGGTTTGTTAGTACTACAGGGTCGAACTTTAATTAAGGACCACCCTGAAAAAAGGCCCTTTCTTTTTAAATTGGCCAAAAATACAAGCAATGCATTTTTTCGAAGAATTCGACTGGGAAAGGTTTAAGGGGTTAACAGAGTATTCCGCAAAGCTTAAGAAAGCTGTCTTATTGTCACGTGCGGCATGCAGAGGGGGGGTTGAAAGTTACAGATTGTTGTCAAAATTGCTTGTTTTTTAAGCAAGAGTGAACACTGCTTCAAACGGTTTTGCACTGAAATTCCAAATGCACGTGCAAAAACCAATGCATTGCAGAGCATTTTACTGACTGGAATGGCCCTAAAAGCAGCCCAACGTGCATAATTCTTCATAACACAAAAATGCCTCCAAGACGCAAGCTGTCTGATTTTGACCGGACCCGGGCGATTGCATGGCTGCAGGATCGAGTTGGCGTTCGAGAAGTGGCCAGAAGACTACAAGTGTCCCACTCCGTCATCATTCGGCTGAGAGAACGTTTTCAAGCCACTGGAACTGTCAAAGAGAGACCCCGTCCAGGCCAGCCAAAGAAGACCACTGCAAGAGATGACAGGTTCATCCGCAGACATGCTCTTTGGACCAGGACCACCACCTCCAACACCATCAGGCGTCGGCTCCAAGCTGCCACTAACACAGCAGTGTGTGAGATGACCATACGGCTGCGCCTCAATGCTGCCAACCTTCGAGCAAGGCGCCCAGTCCGGAAACCAAAACTGACTGCGGCCCACCGGGCACGTCGCCTGGCCTGGTGCACAGCTCATCGAATATGGACTCGGGCTCAGTGGCAGATGGTGCTTTTCACCAATGAGTCCAAGTTCCAGTTGAAGCCACGAGATGGATGCATTCGGGTGTGGCGGCGTCCCAGGGAGCAGCTGGCAGATGACGTCATCCAGGAGGTCGTCGCTTTTGGTGGTGGCTCCGTCATGGTATGGGGGGGGGGGGGGGGGGGGGGGGGCATCAGCAGTCACCACAAGACTCCCCTGTACCATGTGGATGGCAACCTGAACGGCCAACGCTACCTGCAGGAGATTTTACGGCCTTTGGTTGTCCCAGCACTCCAGCAGATTGGGGCTCAGGCTGTGTTCATGGACAATAATGCCACCCCACATCGTTGTCGAGCCGTGAACACTTTTGTGGTGCAAGCTGGCATCACCAGGATGCCATGGCCGGCAAACAGCCCGGACATGAACCCTATTGAGAACATCTGGGGCGAGCTTGGGAGGAGAGTTCAAGAAAATCACCTTGTTCCGGCAAATCGACAGGAGCTGCTGCACTACCTGCAACAGGAGTGGGCAAACCTCCCCCAGGCACTCATTACAAGAACAGTCAACACCATGAGGCAGCGCTGTGTGGATTGTGTGGCAGCACGAGGGGGGCACACTCGGTTTTGATCAGACTGTAAAGAAACACTCTTTCTGTGAATGTCATTTTGGGGGGTAGTCTCATTCAGGCTCCCCTGTCTAATCAGAAAGAATGATTTTTTCAATGAAAGTGACAAAATGTTGTTCACTGATAATGAAATTAAACATTTATAAAGTTTCTGTCGTTTGTCGTTTTTTCATTCTATGTTTTATGAGACTGTGTATAAGTGGTCCTTAACTCTTTCATCCCTGCCAACCGCAAGAGCGGTTTGACAAATCTTCTCCTTTCATTCCTGAAAACCACCTCAGCGGTTCAGAGAAACATACTCCATTCTGTCCGGCAACCCGCTGCAGCGGTTCACGCCTTGAAATCCGCGCCCACCTGTCACATGGTTGGCGCGTCATAGCAGCCTTCGCCTTGTAACGGGACCCGCGGGATGTTTAGACAAGTCATGCCTGCTTATTTCCTCAGCGTGGGAAAGTGTCTGGAACCGAAATTTTATCTTGACTTGACCGTGAGAGCACACTGTTTAGTGCCTACTGAGAAGATAGAGGGTGAAGAAAACGCAGACAGCGATCAGTTTTCTGACGACGAAATTCACAACAACTTAGCCAGTGACTTCGATCTGCTTGATCTAACAGAGGAAGAGAGAGCAGAACTTGCCAGTGCCATCAACGAATATGACAGTGATACTGGTGATGAATTGGATGATGAAAATCTTCCACTTAACCACAATCAGCCATGGTTTGACTGGACAGGTGGGGGTTTCACTGAACCACGCACACCTCGGAAAAACTTCGAACGGTGCCCCGGTCCTGTGCGCATACTCGATACGTCAATGAAGGCAGTGGATTATTTTCAGCTGTTCTATTCTGATTCAGTCCTTTCAAAGGTCGTCAGTTTTGGAAACGACAATGCCAACACTAAACTGCAGACTGATCCAGAAAAAAAACAACAACAGTGGCAGGTGTTGGAAAAGATCACACCTGTGTGGTATGTGTCGCGCGACACAAACAATATGAGTCAACACACTCTGATGTGAAATACAGTGACAATCCGTTCAAGCAGGGCAAGACAACGATGATATGCGAAAAGTGCAATGAATACCTGTGTTGCAATAATCAGAAAGATTGTGTTAATGTGTACCACACCCGTGTTTCCTTTGTGTGACACCTGGTTTCACGTGTGACACTTTGACACTGTAACACTAGCAGTGCATCATTTTCTAAGACTGACATGTTGTGTGTTGTTTGTTGACATTAACTCGAAGTGTGACTTTTGGACAAATACTGTGCAAAGACCACTGAATTCGGTAAGACCATAGTGCAGAAGGAGTACTGTGGGGACATTTTTATCATTGCTGTGCATTTTTCCTTGGACATGGTGACACTGACAAAGACACTTGTGAAGCATTCTTTGAAGTGGATTTACCAGAGGACATCAGACTGTGAGTTACATGCATGGTTTTTGCTGCTCGCATGTTTTTGAGCGCTGTATAACATTTTGTTTCTTTAAGTTTGAATTAATTAGTAGTTGTCACCAGTCTTGACACCTGTGTGTCACCAAATACGCGACAAAGGGGTCGGAAAACCGGATCAAAATGTGCCGGCACCATTTCTGTACACAACGGTGTACGACATGCCATAGTCCGGTAGAAACACCAGTCACACAAAAGAATCAGAAGTACACACCCTATTCTTTGTTTACTTTTTTCCTGGAAACCCAGGAATGAAGGGTACTGCTTGTAACTAAGAAACATAGGAATAAGGGGAAGTAATGTCCGACAGACAACCAGGGATGAAAGAGTTAATTAAAGTTCGACCCTGTAGATTCTGGAGAGGAAGCAGATCTGTATAATGCTGTTTTATCATGACCGCTGACATGAGACACATCCAAAGACAACATAACCATCTCCATATTCATTGCAATCATCCAAACAGGAGGCATATCCAACTACAACATAATCATCCAACCACAAGACAACTCCAGAGACAACATAACCCTCCCTACAAGACATCTCCAGACATGACAAAATCATCCAAACAGGAGGCACATGCACAGACAAAATAATCATCCAAACAGAAGACACATCCAGAGACAACGTAACTCCAAGTTTCAAGTTTGGGGTGGAAGATGATCTCACTCCCTTACAGGCTTTCAGGCTAAGCTTTGGGTAGGGGCAAGTTAGTTCCCTTAACGTTTTTAAACGTCTTTAATTAGCAAAAACGTTTTGCACACCATGCTGAAGTAGGACATAACTTTGGTTTCGAAATATGAGAAAAACTTATCAGAAACCCTGGGATGGAACTGATAGTGGTGAGACCTGATACAACACTCTCTGAGAAGGAGTAAATAGGTGAGACTTATTACAACATACTCTGAGAAGGAGTAAATAGGTGAGACTTATTACAACACTCTCTGAGAAGGAGTAAATTGGTGAGACTTGTTACAACACACTCTGAGAAGGAGTAAATAGGTGAGACTTATTACAACACACTCTGAGAAGGAGTAAATTGGTGAGACTTATTACAACACACTCTGAGAAGGAGTAAATTGGTGAGACTTATTACAACACACTTTGAGGAGTAAATAGGTGAGACTTATTACAACATACTCTGAGAAGGAGTAAATAGGTGAGACTTATTACAACATACTCTGAGAAGGAATAAATAGGTGAGACTTATTACAACACACTCTGAGAAGGAGTAAATTGGTGAGACTTGTTACAAGACACTCTGAGAAGGAGTAAATAGGTAAAACTTGTTATGACACACTCTTAGATAGAGTAAGTAGGTGGTGAGACTTATTGCAACGCACTGTAAGATGGAGTAAATAGGTGGTGAGACTTACTGGAACACACTCAAAGATGAAGTAAATAGGTGGAAAGACTTATTACAACGCACTCTGAGAAGGAGTAAATAGGTGACGAGACTTATCAAAACACACTCTAAGACACAGTAAATAGGTGGTGAGACTTATTACAAAACACTCTAAGACACAGTAATTAGGTGGTGAGACTTATCAAAACACACTCTAAGACACGGTAAATAGGTGGTGAGACGTATTAAACACACATCAGATGAGTTAATAGATTGTGAGACTTACTACAATACACTGCTGAATATTTTGCATTCTCTTAAGTGATACATTATCTATAATGCAGGCAAACAAAAAACAGATCACAGATCTTTCACAAGCCCTACTTCTAAAAAAGCCATTGCATACCTGAAATACGTTAGATTCTGCTATGCTGCAAGTTAATTCCCGGAGGTTGGTCGTAAAGGCTCCAATAAAATCATGGCTAAAACATGACACAAAAAAATATTGAGTCAAACCGGTAAATGAATTTTTCAGTCAATCAAGAAACAATGTAGGCACAAATGTAAAATAAAAGTAAACAAAATCAACAACAAAAAAGCAAGATAATGGGAGTATGAAGCACAAGAATCAAATCTTTTCATATAGAAACTGCATGTGATGTTTGTATAACTACTTTAAAAATTTTTAAAAAGCTCCATTCTTCCACTTGAGTTGGATTTTATTGGGGAGGGGGGGGGGGGGGGATATCAACCAGTACATGTGAGCACAGTTTCAATGTAATGAACTTGAATCTTAAAATGTAAAATTGTAAGTTGTATGGCATAATACTTTATGTTAAAAAAGGGGAAAAGGTTACAGTAACACAAGGAAGAGTGTATTCTTATCTCTTTCAAGTCAAGAAGAGAAAGCATAAAGCCCCCTTGACTCTCCCCCCTCATGCCTCCCCCCGCATACAACTCCTTGGGGACACACACACTCTCTCTCTCTCTCTCTCACAGACACACACACACACACACACACTCACACGCAGACACACACACACACACACACACACACACACACACACACACACACACACACATACACACACACACACACACACACACACACACACACACACACACACACACACACACACACACACACAGAGAATACATGCGAACAGTTTCATGGATATAAAAAAAACGATCCTCTTTTTATTTCTGCGCTTTCATCTTCATTGTCGATTATTGGCTTTAAAAAAACATTCAGTTTTCCTACTTGCAGACCTCTATCAAACACGTCAACAACAGCAATGTTCAACTGGACTACAGAACTTCGACAGAAGAACAAAGGACCTTATTTGGAGAGAAATGCTGTTCTTAAAGGTTTTCTTTTGAGAGAAAAATTGTTGCAATACTTCAAAGAAAAGTGTGAAACAACATACCTGCCATCACTGTCCCAGTCATAGCACTCAATCTGTATGGACCTGCACACACCATGTGGACCTAGTTGAAAATGGTCGGCCAAGCATAATGTGATGTGCTATATTGGAAGTTGGAATTCCCACCCTGTCATCAATGATCAGCTCAGTGCTCGGCTGAGGGATAAAATCTCCTAAGACAGTTTTAGACATCCCCCCCCCCCCCCCCCCTCATCTTTCCTACACTCGATCAATTTCAGAAACAAACTGATCTATATGGTGTACAAACTAGCAGAAGGAAAGAGATACAAATACTGCATTCACAACCAGAGGTTTTAAAACACAGACTTTCTTAGGGCCAAGAGTGAAACACAGCTGCATGTGTTGAAAATATTACTGGCAGGTTAATAAGGAATTTATTAGTTCGCAGTTTGGAGAATATGGACTTGGCCTGTGAATGAGAGGACACTTCATGTATGCAACAATAACAGATCTTATCATCTGTTTGTGGTTAAATTGGAATGATACAGATCAAAATTTATGTCCTTACCTCCTAGATAAGTAAAGAGATCATGCCTTTAAAAAAAAAAAAACGAAGAAAACAAAAACAGAACGAAAATAAAGTTCTGGATCAACATACAAACCATCAATCCCCACATTTATCTCATCAGCAGCTTTGACATTCATTACCCCCATCCTCCCCCCCCCCTTCCCACCACCACCATCACCACCCTCTCAGCTTCTTGCCATATTTTCCTGCACCCTCCACACATAACACAAACGCATATGCAGGTATACGATCTTCAGGAACAGGAAAGAACCACACAACAACACACAGAGCACACATTTCAGCTTCACTGGGATGGACTTCATGTGGAATATGCTGTTGGAAAAGACACGATTTTATGGATTTTTTTCAACAGATCGTAAGGAGCGATGCCTAAGATGCGGGGGGCATGTGTGTACACCCACCTGTCATAGTCCTAAAACACGGGCATGTGTGTACACTGTAGTCCTAAAACACGGGGCATGTGTGTACACTGTAGTCCTAAAACACGGGGCATGTGTGTACACTGTAGTCCTAAAACACGGGGCATGTGTGTACACTGTAGTCCTAAAACACGGGGCATGTGTGTACACTGTAGTCCTAAAACATGGGAATGTGCGTACACCCACCTGTCATAGTCCTAAAAACACGGAGCATGTGCATACAATTGTCACAGTCCCAAAACATGGGGCACGTGTGTACACCTACCTGTCACAGTCCCAGAACATGGGGCACATGTGTACACCTACCTGTCATAGTCCTAAAACATGGGGCATGTGTGTACACCTACCTGTCATAGTCCTAAAACATGGGGCACGTGTGTACATCCACCTGTCTTGGTCCCAAAACACGGGGCATGTGTGTACACATGTCATAACCCTAAAACACAGGGCATGTGTGTACACGTCATAACCCTAAAATATGGGGCATATGTGTACACCCACTTGTCATAGTCCTAAAACACGGGACAAGTGTGAACACCCACCTGTCACAGTCCTAAAACATGGAGCATGTGTGTACACCTGTCATAGTCCTAAAACACGGGGCATGTGCGTACAACCACCTGTCACAGTCCTAAAACACGGGGGCATGCGTGTACACGATAGTCCTAAAACACGGGGACATGCTTGTACACGCGTGTACACGATAGTCCTAAAACACGGGGGCATGCGTGTACACGCATGTACACGATAGTCCTAAAACACGGGGGCATGCGTGTACACGATAGTCCTAAAACACGGGGCATGCGTATACACGATAGTCCTAAAACATGGGGCATGCGTGTACACGATAGTCCTAAAACACGGGGCATGTGTGAACACCCACCTGTCATAGTCACCGTTGCACAGTTGCTGTACGGTGATGGTGAAAGGCCGCCACACGGGGTTCAGGTTACAACGCACCACCTCTGTTTTATGTACCACCGTGCAGCTGCACATCCACAGTGACAATGATCACCATGACGACAGTAGCAGTAGTAACAGTACCAAATTAATGATGATGTTAGCATGAAAAAACGATAATAACAAAAACAGGAATATGACAGAAGTGGTAGTCATATAACAATAACAAGATAATAATGATAACAGCAATAAAAAAAAAACGATGATAACAAAAACAATAACAACACATGTTGACAGTAGCAGTTGTAACAATAACAAAATAATAGTGATAGTAATAAAAAAACAATAATAATACCAAAAAAATAATAACATAATAACGATATGACAATTGAAAAGAATGAAAACAATGTCTGACAGTAGGATGCACAAATAAACATACATGCCACATTCACGGTAGTAAAATATTGCGGTTTTAAGATACTCAAGTTCTGTTGGTGGACAATCAGGGGAAGTAAGCTCAGTTGGTAGAGTGCCGGACTCGTAATCTTGGTGATCCTGGGGTTGCAGGTTCGAACCTCCGCCGGGGCGTTTCGGTACAGGGGATTTTTCCCTCGGAGTTAACATTGGTTCTGACTCCATTTCCCATACAGTCCTTGGAATGAGACTATAAACCGAGGTTCCGTGTGTGAACGCACGCATAACATCTTGCACACACGTAAAATCCCATCACCAACTTTCGGAAGAGTAGGCCAGTTTGGCCGTTGGTATGGATGACACGTTTCACATAGCATGCACCCTGCGTGAGAAATGGAAAGAATGAAGGAAGTAAGCAAAATGAGTGATCGATATTGAACGATACTGAATGGATGACACGGGAAACGACTGAATGAAGCGCCAGCTGGCAGCTCTTCAGTCGGCACTACCCAAGTAGGCAGCCCGTTGTGTAAACGAGTGTTGATTGTAAAGCGCTTAGAGCTTGGCCTCTAGCCGAGAATAGGCGCTATATAAGTATTCATTATTATTATTTTTATTATTATTATTATTACCCTCATGACACTAAGACTTCTACAAATTCTTTTTGTCTCATCTGTTCTCAAATAAGAACACAGCAAAACACCACAGTGACAAATGATTTTTCATTCAGCGTTTTGCCAGTGAATATAATCCTGCTGCCTGCTTGTTGAAATGGACCCAGAATCTTGATGAAGTACAGAATGTGTTCAGTATGCCCAATAACTTTACATTCTTGAAGAACTAGAATCTTAATGTAGAATACAATGTGATTACTACGCCCTGCAACTTTACTTTCTTAAAGAGCTAGAATCCTAATGTAAAAATACAATGTGTTTAGTATGTCCTACAACTTAACATTCTTGGAGAGCTAGAAATCCTATTGTAAAATATAATGTGATTATTATGCCCTACAATTTGACATTCTTGAAGAGCTGGAATCCTAATGTAAAATACACCACGATTACTATGCCCTTCAACTTTATATTCTTGTAGAGCTAGAATCCTAATGTAAAATACAATGTGTTTAGTATGCCCTACAACTTTACATTCTTAAAGAGTTTGATCTTAATGTAAAATATAATGTGTTTTGTGTGCCCCACAACTTTACATTCTTGAAAAACTAGAATCTTAATGTAAAATACAATGTGATTAGTACGCCCTACAACTTCACATAATTATATTCTTGAAGAGCTAGAATCTTAATGTAAAATACAATGTGTTTAGTATGCCCTACAACTTCACATGTATTCTTCAAGAGCTAGAATCTCAATATAAAATACAATGTGCTACAGCTCCATGTAGCCTTTCACTCTTGACATGGAGCTACAAACAGTAACGTACTATATGTTTAGTACATCCTACACTCTTGACATGGAGCTACAAACAGTAACGTACTATATGTTTAGTACATCCTACATTCTTGACATGGAACTAGAAACCTGTAGAAATATACTATGGAGTCAGAACGCCCTAAAACCATACATGCCTTACTCTCCTGAAATGGAGCAAGAAATCGGAAGTAGTAAACAATGTGTTAAACCTTACAACCGAAAATGTTTCATACTTAGACGAAAAAGACTGAACTTAATGAGGTGGACTCCAAAATCCTGAATACCAAGTAGCCTGAAATTACGGCGCTCTCTGATTTCTGCTATAAAAGTCTCCTGGCATCATCCATGCCCGAGTAAAACAAAACAAAACAACAACAAAAAGAAACAAAAGCAATAGTCCTCCAAAGGGAAGAAAACAGTATAGAAAAATCACAATACCACTCATCTAATTTTCGGCCACGTGGCCTTTTTCAAGAGAAAAAAACAAAACCAATGCAACTATGTAATGTCCATCTTGGGTGACTGGTCAGGGCAAAGAATTGACGTCATAAATATCTTACGCAATTTCTGACATCATAATGTGTGATGTCATCAACAAGGGAACAAAAAAAAAAAAGGGGGGGGGGGAGGAAGGGGTGCAAGTTGTGTGTGTGTCTGTGTGTAGATATACAGTAACCAATGTACTCCAAAAACATAACAATATGCTCCATAAATCACAATGAAACTGCGACCATAGTCCTGTCTGTGATTGTGCATGGCATACAAGAACTGTCACCTGAAAAATATATATAAATTTCCTGCAATTCATCAATGTTGTTTACAGGTAAATCTGGATATGGTTGTTACAAATTTGTCTTAACATTACAACCATTCGGCACCCTTGTATCCAATGTCCTTATCCATTTTTCTTCAGCAATAAGTCTGAAGCTTTTGCTTTCACTGTAAGCTTTTGCCAACACTGCAACAGCAAGGTCTCCTACTGAATGCTGAAGGAAATGTCGCATTATTGGCTTTTCTCTTTGGAACTTGATGTCACGTCTGTGTTCCGCTATTCTTTCTTTCAATGAACGTCCGGTTTCACCAACATAAACTGTCTTATTACATCGTTTACACAACAGAGCATATATCAAATTTCTATCCGCACATGTCACGTTACTCATAACACTGTGCGAAGATTTCTGCTTTGTGTCCAATACTGTTGAAGTTACTAGTGAAGAACAGGTGTCACAATCACAAGTTTCTGCTTTTCCCTTCACTGCTCTTTCAGTTTTCTGGTGAATCAACGTATCACATAAATTTTTATCCCGTCTGTATGCAGGCATTGGTAGTTTATGGAATACTTTGCGCATGTATTCTGACTTATAGAGCGTATCACTATGTCTCTTTAGTACAGCTTGTACATCTGGCAATAATCTTGAAAATGTCAACACTAGTGGTACTCTTTCAGTGTTTCCTTTCTTTTTTTTCTGAAGAAGTCGGTTCCTATCTATGTTATCAACTGTTTTCAACTGACCTTCTATGAGTTTGCTACTATAGCCACGTTTGCGCAACTAGTTCTTAAGTTCAGATCTGTGTTTTAGATAGTCCTCATCCTTTTCACAGATTCTTCTCAACCTAACACCCAAACCATATGCTAGAGATTTTTTGTATGGGGGGATGGCAAGAATTCTGCCTGAGGTATAACTGTTTATCACTATCTTTCTTGAATAGATCTGTGTAGACATGGCCATTCTCTAACTTAACCAGAGTGTCAAGGAATTCAATTTGTTCTTTACTCCATCGTAAAGTGATTTTTATGTTGGTATGTATGGTGTTGGCATAATCTGTGAAATGTAAAAGGGAGTCAAGGTCACCATTCCAAATGCCAAACCCATCATCAATGTAACGTTTGTAGAAATAAGGTTTCTGTTCAAACTCCAAAAGCTTCTCATCCCACTTCCGCATGTATGTACAAGTCTTTTTTCTAAAAAAAAGAAAGCTTTTACAAAATGCACAAGACACTTTTCTCCCTGACTCGGTTGCCCTGGTCGAGTCCTGCTGCGTTCAACTCTGCCCAGGAGTCTGCTGAGGCCTGACACTCTGTCATTGTGTGATTCACTGACCTGTGGCAGGGGCCTGAATAGCTCAGTGGTAGAGCACCGGACTCATAATCTTGGTGATCCTGGGGTTGCGGGTTCGAATCCCCACCAGGGGAATTTGTCCCTCGGAGTTAACATTGGTTCTGACTCCACTCCCCATACAGCCCTTCGAATGAGACTATAAACCGAGGTTCTGTGTGTGAACGCACGCATAACATCTTGCACACAGGTAAAATCCCATCACTAACTTTCGGAAGAGAAGGCCAGTTTGGCCGTTGGTATGGATGACACGTTACACATAGCATGCACCTTCCCGGAAGTTGGAGTATGACTGCCTTAACGGCAGGATAAAAAACGGTAATACACACAAAAACTCCACTCCCTTTGTTGGGTAGATGGGATTAATCCTTGCCTGTCTATACAGGGAGTGTCCGCAGAAGTATAAGAAAAAAAAGAAGAAAAAAACCAACAACTGACCTGCGGTCTTCGTTGACCCGGTGTAGCAGGAGGAAGGGGTCCGACTTGCCGAAGAAGTCTTTCTTGTCCAGCTTGGTCGCTGCCAGCTGAAGGGTCAGTTCCTCCTTGGTTGTGCTCATTTCTTCACAGCGAACTAAAAAAAAAGAAATCAACAAATTTCAAAATGAACTTAAAAGTAAATGTGCCAGTTAACTGGGGCAAACAAATCACAAGACAAAACACGACGCGTTTCGACCTCTTAGGTCTTCTTCGGGCAAGACAGACAACATTCAGGACAATGAAAACGAAGAACAAGCAATCACATTGTCCTCAATGTTGTTTATCTTGCCTGAAGATGAGTACGACAGTGTGTGTAACTCGTAAATTACATGGAATCTTCTTATTCATATGTAACTATTATGTAACTACTAAACAATATGAAACCTTTCTATTTTATGAGTACGACACTGTGTGTGACTATTGAATTACTTGGAATCTTCTCATTTAATAGTCACTGTTGTGTAACTCTTAAACTACATGAAATCTTTCAATCTGACGAATGAGACTGTGCTGTGTAATTTTCAATTTAAATGAATTTGTTCCATTTGATGAGTAACCCAGTACAATGTAACTCTTAAACGACACAAAATCTTTTCGTTTGAAGAGCAAAAGAAAGACAGTACTTAGTAACTCTTTAACTTAGGTTACTGAACAGTTGAGCTGACCACTCAGACTGTTCCATATCTTTTGATCTCCCTTGCATCCTTGAATGGATCCAAGCATAGGCTCAAAGATTGTCCCCTATATTTTATACCACTTGTTTTTCCCTCACTACTAAATTGTTCAGCATTATAAGTCTTTAATAAGATGAAATCTTTCCAGTTGATGAAAGTAGTACCATGTAACTCTTAACCTGATAGAATCTTTCCATTTGATGAAAGTACTGTGTAACTCTTAAACTAGATGAAATCTTTCCATTTGATAAAAGCAATACCATGCAACTCTTTAACTAGATGAAATCTTTCCAGTTTATTAATCAGTATCGTGTAACTCTTAAACCAGATTAATATTTCTATATGATGAAAGCAGTACTGTGTAACTCTTAAGATAAGATAAGATAATGTTGCTTATAGCCCAGCCGACCGCAGAGGGCCACATCAGGGCTGTCACCACGTTAAAATCAACTCACCAGTCATTTAAAAAAAAAAAAAACCTTTCACACATCTCGTTAAATGACATCGTCTACAAACGCACCAGAAACTTTGTTAAAAATCTTTCTTCCGTAAAATCTTAAATCAGATGAAAAATATTAATCTCTCTCAAAAACTCAAGGATCACATCAGGCGGGACATCCCTGAACAGGATCTTCATGGACTCCGCTGTAAAATGTTTGTGTCTCACATCGTGCAAGTCCCAACACTCTAAAAGAACATGTTTCATTGTGAGTGGCGCATGACATGGAATGCACCACGGAGCTTCTTCATTCTTTAAAAGGTAAGCATGGGTAAAATACGAATGGCCGGTGTGCAGCCGGCACAGAACCGTTTCCTCTTTACGACCTCCCGACGTGGATGGGAGGAAGTCCTTAAGGTTTGGACGGATCTGAAAGAGTTTGTTACTCGTCTGTGTGTTCCAATCCTCCTGCCAGAGGTCTCTCACATAATCGTTAACTTTGGGTTTCACATCTGAACAGGGGATATAAATGTTGGACAGTTTCTCTCTTGTGGCGTTCTTGGCTAAACGATCAACCATTTCGTTCCCGCCGATGCCAACATGGCCAGGAACCCAAGCAAGAGTAATGTTGTAACCGTCCGCCTTCAACTTGCTAAAAAGTTCAAAAAAAAATAAAAGTTCTGGATGCTGAAGGTTGCGGCCAGCTATGGCCTCCAAAGCTGACAGCGAATCCGACAGAACCAGAAAGTCCCTCCTCGAAGAATGGGAGATTATCTTCAAAGCCAGTACTAGAGCAGTAAGTTCAGCAGAATAGACAGAAGCATCTGAATGTATATGTTCCAACAATATCTGAGAAGGAGCCCCAGGGCAGTAGGCTGCACAGGCCACTCCATCCTCAGACTTGGAACCGTCAGTGAAAACTGTTTGATAGGATGGGAATTTGGAACAGAGCTCGGCATACAAAGCCTTGTACGCCAGAGAGCTGGTAGACTCCTTACGGAAAGCTGCGAGATCAAAACGAATCTCTGGTGTGAAAAAGGTCCATGGAGGTTGATCCGGAAACTTGAAAAATCGGAAACTACTCCCAGGTCTATAACCTGCATTCCGCACGTGAGGCTGCATACGAAGCCCAAACGGCGGAATACATTTCGGGTTTGTTTCAAACTTACTTTGGAACGGAGGGTCAAAAACACAGTCATAGGCAGGATTCTGTGGTTCTGAGAACAGTCGGATATAATAATTCAAAGACAGTTTCAGCCTGCGATTGAACAGTGAAGGTTCACCTGCCTCTGCGTACAGGCTGTACACAGGGGTGGTGCGGAACGCTCCAAGACAGAGACGAAGCCCTTGATGGTGGATAGGGTCCAAGAGTTTGAGGTAAGATGATCTTGCGGAGCCGTACACAGCACAACCGTAGTCCAGTTTAGAACGACCAGGGCTCTGTAGAGGTGCAACAAAGTTTTCGTATCAGCGCCCCAGTCGGTGTGTGCTACGACCCGCAGAATATTCAGTGCCTTTTGGCAAGCAGTTTTGAGTGTTTTAATATGGCTGAGAAAGTTAAGTTTTTGGTCAAAAATGACTCCCAGAAATTTGGCCTCTTTAACAGCTGGAATGGGAGATTTCCCTACTTGAAGTTCCGGATCTGGAAAAAACTGACGGAAATTATGGAAGTGAATACACTGGGTTTTTGTAGCAGAAAAGGTGAAACCGTTTTCATCCGCCCACCGATGGATTTTATCTACGCAAAGCTGGAGCCTGCGCTGGACACTCGGGTACAGGCTTCCAGTTGCGTAGACGGCAAAATCATCCACAAACAATGAGCAGTCTGAACCCTGCTGAACTGATTTCACAATGTTGTTGATTTTAATACTAAAGAGGGCAGGAGACAGTATGCTCCCCTGGGGAACACCCAACTCCTGCTCGGGACATCAGAGAAGTGGTGCCAACCCGGACCTGAAACTGTCGTTCTGTCGCAAAAAATTTTGAATAAAAAGCGGAAGATGACCTCGAAAACCCAGATCGTGGAGATCATGAAGTATCCCCGACTTCCAGGTGGTATCGTAGGCCTTCTCCAAGTCGAAGAAAATTGCCACTGCGTGCTGTCTGTTTAAAAAGCGTTCCTAAGTGTAGATTCCAGACGAATCAAATGGTCAACTGTACTACGATGTTTGCGGAAACCACACTGTTCTTTCGCCAAAAGGCCATCGGTTTCGAGTTTCCACATGAGCCTAGCATTGACCATTTTTTCCATTAATTTACAGACACAGCTGGTCAAAGCTATGGGACGGTAATTTGAAGGATTAGAAAGATCTTTTCCAGGTTTGGGGATGGGGATAATGAGGGCTTTCGCCAAGAGGTGGAAAAAAACCTGTAGTCCACACATGGTTGTAGACCTGTAGCAGTATGTTCAGACCTTCTAGCGGGAGATGTTTCAACAGCTGATAATGGATTTCATCTATACCTGGAGAGGAATCGCTGCAAGAAAGCAAGGCAGATTTCAGCTCGTTTAAATGTAAAAGGAAGATTTGTAGTCTTCCATGTTGTCGGATGAAAAGTTGCAGGAGATTTTTCTTTTACGGCTTTGTGCTTGAAAAAAGTGACTGATTTATTAGAAGAGGAGGAATTCTTTTCAATGGTTGAAGCAAGCAGATAGCAACTGCTTTCTTTTCTGTTATTAAAGAATCCGAAAACTTGAGATGGTTCACAGTGGGACAGGTGTTCTTCCCTTTGATTTTCTAATGATGTTCCACACTTTTTTCTTAGAAGTTTTTGATGTCAGCCTGGAGCAGAAGCTTCTCCAGGACCGACGTTTACTGATTTTAAAAGTGTGTCTTGATTTAGCACGGAGTTCTGATGGGCTCGAGCGTTGGGACCCGAAGGTTGTTGGTAATAACCTGACGCTGAGCCCGTTTCTAACTTTGGAAATTGTTGGCATTCTGAATCAAACCAGGGTGTTTTGGGCATTTGAAGTTTATCGGAAGACACTGGAATACAGGTTTTAGCACATTTGATCATAGTGTTAGTCAGAGATTCTGCTGGGTCTGGACTCTGAAAAAAATCAGTGTCCTGGAACTCCTTAGAAATAGTGGCTGCAAATAGATCCCAGTTTGCTTTCTTATAATTGAGATGTTGAGAGACAGAGGCGGTTCAGTTAATATGGGCTGTAAAAGAACAGGGAAATGGTCACTTCCGTGCAGATCGTCATGGACAGACCACTCATAGTCCCAGGACCAGCGAGGGGTCACAAACACGACAAAATCTAAGCACGAAAGTGAACCTGTGGAAGAGTGGAGGTAAGTTGCAGATCCGTCGTTCAGACAACACAAATCCAAATCCGACGGATATCCTCAATCAGCAGACCTCTGGATGACGTACCGGCACTACCCCAAAGAGGATTGTGACCGTTAAAGTCACCCAACAGCAAAAAAGGTCGAGGAAGTTCTCCTATCAGACCGACAAGGTCCTGACGACAAACCGGGACAGAAGGAGGTAGATAAAGAGAACAGATGGTCACAGTCTTGTGGAGAGTGACTCTCGCAGCTACAGCCTGAAGGGAGGTAGACAGAGCGACAGGACTATACAACAAAGTTTTGTGAAGGAGAAGGGCAACACCGCCCGACAGTCCCAACGTGGATGGTTGTGCAGGTTTTGAAAGAATATTAAAGCCAGAAAGAGTAAAGGTCTTTTGGCTTTGAATTTGGGTTTCTTGAAGAGCCACGACAGAAGGTTTCATAGACTGACACAGAAGCTGCAGCTCCTCGAAGTTGGAATTTAGACCACGGATATTCCAATGGAATATTGTATTATCCATGTGTCAGAGGGCGAAAAGGAGAGAGATCAGGTCATCTCCTCATCAGCATCTGCGGCCAATGGAGTGAACTTATTTTTAGTTGCACTGGACTGTGTTGGTCTTTGGACCCGCTGGCAACTTGCCCGCAGGTGACAAAGGCCTGGATTTTGGAGATGGTGGAGGTCTGGACTTGGGAGACGGTGGAGATTTCTTCCTTATCTCCACCATCTCCACACTGGGTTGAACTCCCTTGCCCGCACGGGCACTGGACAGAGGAGTTCGAGGGGGAATTGCTGTTTTTTTAATCTGCCCAGCAGCAGATGTTGTAGACTGCTGGGCAGTCTGAGGGGTGGCGGATTTTTTGCCTCCACCAGGGGCAGTCACTTTGGTTGGAAAGGTGGTGGACTTGCTACCACCAGAACTGACAGATCTTACTTGCAATGTTTTCGAAAACGTAAGTTATCAGTCTGACAGCAGACTGACCGAGTTGAAACTGTAGGAACTTTCTTTACGGCCGAAGCATACGAAGAAGCTGTCGGCGACTGACTGCCCACAACCTGCTTGCGGGCTTCAAAAAAGGAGATCTTCTTTTCTGTCTTAACCCTTTGTATTGCAGATTCCTGAATCCACAGAGGACAATTCCGTGAAGAGGAGGGATGGTCGCCACCGCAGTTTGCACAATGTGCCGGATCTTTACACGGCCCATCATGGGTTGCCTTGCAGCAAATACCCACACACCTCCTGCCCAGAACAACGGTCTCTGACATGGCCAAACTTCTGGCATCGAAGCACCTCAACGGGGACGGAACGTACAAATGAACCCGGACAATCAGGTACCGACTTTGATGACCGGAGGCAGCACAGGGTTGCAGAATGTCAGAAAGAGGGTGTTGGTGGCCACTCTTTCTGCACCCTTCTTGATAGTCACCCTGCGCACCTCCGTCACACCCTGGGATGCCAGCTCCGTTTTGATTTCTGCCTCTGAAACACCTGATAATTCCCTGCAGCGAATCACTCCTTTTGATGAATTTAATTGTTTTGGGGAGTTACCCTGATCTCCCTGTCCACAAGTTTCGTTGCTTTCAGCAGCTGTTCAGATTGCTTTGTGACTTACATTGAATAAGAAAGGAACCATTCCTCAACCTCTTGATGGACCGAGGGTCACCCGCTATAACCTTGAAAGCCCTTTTGGATAGCAAAGGGCTCAAAGCTGAAAGGGGTCTGTCTTGCTCCGTTCCTTCCATAACGAGCCAGGAAGCCCAAAAACCTGTTTTCTGTCGTACCTCCATATCCGAATCGCTGTCAGAATCGAAATCCCCTGAAATAGGGATGCTGCCTTCCTCTTTTTTGGGGGGATGATTTTTGAAAAAGCCATATTGAGTGAATTTGTGTTTCATCCCTCCCTTACCCACCCACCTTGGAGTCCAACTAAGGGGCCAGGGCCAAGAATCAAAGTCTTGACCCCTTCCAGGCTTCGGGAGAGACATACGACAAGCAGAAGCAACCAACCCTATCCCCCCCGATCATGCTCAACTCCCGGGAACAGAGAGCTGAGCACTGCAGGGGTTTACTTGGCCAGCTGGGGAACTGCCCGTCTTGACCCAACCCCAAGAAGGGGAGCCGATTAGTACACCCGGGCCAAAGTGTACTCCCTGTCTAGGAGAGGTCCGAGCCAAAGTGATGTGTTGAGAGCGCTGGCCTCTCAATCACCAGGATCTCATTCCCCTCCGACACAGGTCGCACCGCACGGCAAACGCGGCGGATCTTAAGGAGACCACAGAGAGAAAAGGAGTGTGGAAAAGAGACTTGAAGGGGAGACGAAGATAGAAAAGGGCCAAATAAGGGAGGCAGAAAACAAGAAAAGGAGAAAGGCGGTTACTGTTAGTCAGGATCCTCACCCTTAGCCTATCTGACATGGGAAGCCCTACCAGGGGCATCAACTCCTTACCACGTTACGCTTAGGCCAAACAGCATCTGCACCTCTCAGGCCTAGAAGCAGTGTGAAAAAAACAGCCTATCTCCAAGTATTGATGCCCCGCCAGCAAAGCCTAAGGGATCACTGGACCACGCAAACCCTCCGACCACGACAAGGTCGCAACCCCCCGGAGGGGTGTAACTCTTAAACAAAGAAATCTTTCCATTTGATGAAAGCAGTACTGTGTAACTCTTAAACAAGATGAAATCTTTCCAGTTGATGAAAGCAGTACCATGTAACTCTTAAACCAGATGAAATCTTTCCAGTTGATGAAAGCAGTACTGTTTAACTCTTAAACCAGATGACATCTTTCCAGCCGATGAAGCAGTACTGTGTAACTTTCAAACCAGATGAAACCTTTCCATGTCTGTGTGTGTGTGTGTGTGTGTGGGCGAGCGCACACATGTGTGCGCATCGACGCGCGCGTGTGTGTGTGTGTGTGTGTGTGTGTGTGTGTGTGTGTGTGTGTGTGTGTGTGTGTGCATTGTAAGTGTGTATGTGTATGTGTGTGTGTGAGACAAAGAAATCTAAAACTCACCAATAATCCTGCCTTGTCCGCAGTCCCTGAAACAAATCTCAATAATCAAACACAGTCAAGTCAAAATTCCACAATATGTGTACAACATACACATGCACATCTTCAAGTGAAATGAAATAAAGGTAAAAAAATGTTTTGAGTCATCACGTCTATTTCCACCATCATTAGCGAACACAAACAGACCATTTTTGCGTCTTCTTAACCCGTTCAGTGCCTCACAATAGTACAAACAAAGGTGTTCCCAGGTGCCTGGGAAATCTCATGATAATTAACAAAAAATTCTAGCTCAGAAACTACAAAAGATAGAAAAATGAAATCTATATCATTTTTGAAGGAAATTGAATGAAGATTTTGAATCTGGGCTTCTTTTGTTTTAATTTTGATAATAAAAAAGTATTTAGGCTTTTAGATTTGGATAGATTTTTTTGCACGATTAAAAATATGTGTATTTACCACATCCAAACAAGAACACACAGCAAAAAAGTTGAAAATAAAGTTTGTATTGTCACACTACACCTGTAAATGAAAGTAAAACAGTTTGGAAGTCTATCAAGACGCTCACACTCGATGCAGACTGACCAGTCCACGACCACGCCCCCCCTCTCCCCACCACGCCCCCTTGCTAGACTGCAACCCTCTCTTTCACCCCCATCTTCCCCTACCATTCCGTCTGCACTGTGTCACGCCGAGAGCAGGCCACGCTCCCCTCTCGCGCTGACTTTCACATCACTGGCCACCGGCACGCAGTGCAGAGTACACACTAGGCTGGCTCGTTCGACACAAGTCAGCTGAACACACACTGAGGTCACAGAGCCCTACTCAATAACTGACGAATATGGTCGGCAATTCCACCACTATCATCATCTCACCTTCATGCTCGAGTGAGTCGTTGAATAAAAGATTATTGTCTTTGTCAAAAATCATCAGCAGAGCCTGCTCAGCTGTGTAAATACGTTGATTTGGTCGCTGGGCTTGTCGAAGTTTGCGCCACCATCTTTGCAAGCGAGACGAAGTGCTGGCTGGTCATCCAGTCAGTGATGAGAATAAATGGGCTTTACCCTCACGTGTGGTCATTTACATATTATTACTACAGACATATAAGGCTTTCTACGCAAACTCTATTTGAGTCTGTTGATAGAAATAGTAACGAATGAAAATTCAAGAAAAATGCATGACGTCAGGGGACTGCTCATAGGCACATGGAAAGCACTTTTATTACAGCGTCAGCTGACTGACTAAAGGCACGCAACTGGTTAAATTTATTAACAGTAAACTCCAATAAAAAAAAAAATAAAAAGAATTAAAACAAGACTCGACTCACTGTGGTTGCCATATTTGCACTGCGTGCAAATATGCAATGATGATGCATTGCAATCCACTTCAGACAAAATATTCATGATTCAATGAGCAAGCTGATGTTTTAATCACTTCAAACAAAGTAGAAATGATGTAGTGAACACATTTTCTTACAAGCTGACGAGTCAATCTGCTTCAGACGAAGTAACAATGATGCAGTAAACCCGTTCCTTTTGCAAGCTGATGTATCTATTTATTTGATGTATCAATCGACTTCAGACGAAGTAAGACTAATGCTGTGAATACACTTCTTTCTAATCTGACGTATTAGTCTACGTCAAACAAAGTATAAATAGCACATTAAATTCCTTTGAATAAGCTAGACAATAGATTCCAAACAGAGACTTGTTAAATGGGTCTGATATATGATGTATCCTGACATTCAACACCTGCGTAGGAAAAGGCACTTTATAACCATGACACGTAATACTCAGAAAAGGCACTTCATAACCATGACATTTAATAATCAGAAAAGGCATTTTATAACCATGACATGTAATAATCAGAAAAATCACTTTATAAACAGGATATGTAACAATCAGAAAAGGCACTTTCAAACATGACATATAATAAGAAGAAAGAGCACTTTACACACACAATATGTAATAAGAAAAGGCACTATACAAACATGACATGTAATAATCAGAAAAGATAAGATAATGTTGCTCATAGCCCAGCCAACCACAAAGGGCCACATCAGGGCTGTAATAATCAGAAAAGGAAGTTTATAATCACAACATGTAATAATCAGAAAAGGCACTTTATAACCATGATATGTCACAATAAGAAAAGGCACTTTATAACCATGACATATAATAATCAGAAAATGCACTTTATAACCACAACATGTAATAATCAGAAAAGGCACTTTATAACCATGGCATGTAATAATAAGAAAAGGCACTTTATAACCATGACATATAATAATCAGAAAATGCACTTTATAACCACAACATGTAATAATCAGAAAAGGCACTTTATAACCATGGCATGTAATAATAAGAAAAGGCACTTTATAACCATGGCATGTAATAATCAGAAAATGCACTTTACAACCATGGCATGTGACAATCAGAAAAGGCACTTTATAACCATGACATGTCATCATCATCATCATCATTCTCTTGCCCATGATGGGCGTAGAGGAGAGATGAGAGACACTCTCGAAGCCAGGCACCGCCATCCGGCCCTGTCCTCTGCCTGTCGCATCAGCGTAGGGCCATCCATCCTGGTCCATTCTTTGATGTTGTCCATCCAGCATTTGGCTTGTCGTCCCCTTCGTCTGCTGCCTTCCAGCGTGCCCTGGATGACTGTTTTGGGCAGTGAATTGTGGCGTATGGCATGCCCGAACCACGACAGCTTCCTCTTCTTGACTGTTGCCAAGAGGGGTTCTTGGGGTCCTGCAAGTGATGTTATTTGGCTCCTCACAAGGTCTTGCCAAGAGATCCCGAGCAAGCGCCTGAAGCATTTAGTTTCAAACGTCTGGATTCTCTTGGTGGTCTCTGCTGTCATGGTCCAGCTTTCGCAGCCATACAGCAGGATGGACAGCACCAGGGACTTGTACAGCTTCATCTTTGTAGGAAAGCTGATCTCCCTGCTCTTCCAGATCTTGTTTAGCTTTGCCATTGCTGCTGTTGCGATCGCTAGTCTGGTCTTGATTTCTGTTGTAGAGCGACCGTCTTTGGTGAGAGTGGCGCCAAGGTATTTGAAAGCGCCCACTTCTTCAAGCTGTTGTCCGTTCAGATCGACTTTGTCCTCACTCCGCGGCGCTTCAAATCAAGCATCAATAAAGCAAAGACGAGGACATACCCCGGAGCTGATATAGGCAGCGACCACGATCTCGTGCTGCTCACAATGAAGATCAAATTGAAGAAAAAGTACCAAGCTGCGCAGCCACGCATCAAGTTTGACCTGGAGAAGTTAAAAGACCCAGAGATAGAAGAGGCATTCCAGGCACAGCTCGGGGGGCGGTTCGCGGCACTCAACCTCCTGGACAATGACATCAACGACCTCACAAACAGCTTCAATGAGGCAGTCTGCGAAACAGCAGAGGAGGTACTTGGTCGACAGAGGAAGAAACACCAAGCATGGATCTCAAACGACATCCTTGACCTCTGCGACAAAAGAAGATCACTGAAGAATACGAAAAATTCCAGCCCTGAACAAGCCGCACAGTATCGAAAAACCAACAACTTTGTAAAGAAGGAAATGATTGAAGCCAAAGAACAATGGATCAATAATCAGTGCGAGAACATAGAGAAAGGCATGGAAAAGGGAAACAGCAAACATGCCTTCACCACACTGAAAAACCTCACCAAGACGCAGCAAAACAGATCGTCAGTCATCGAGGATACCTCAGGCGAGCTGCTGACAGAAAGCTCCGCTGTTTTGAACAGATGGACACAGTACTGCCAAGAACTTTACAACTACCCTATACAGCCAGACGACAGTCTGTTTGAGGGGGACTCAACACCATCAAGGGAATCCTCACCACTACCAGTGATGAGAGAAGAAGTGGAAGAAGCCATCGGCAGCCTTCCGGCAGGGAAATCACCTGGAGCAGACAATATTCCAGCGGAGCTGCTCAAACATGGAGGGAAGGAATTGGTCACTCTAGTAACATCGATTTGTCAGAAGATCTGGGAGACAAAACAGTGGCCCACAGAATGGACTCAATCACTCATCATCCCCCTGCCCAAAAAGGGAAATCTACGCCAATGCCAGAACTACAGAACAATAAGTCTCATTAGCCACACCAGTAAAATCATGCTCAGAGTCATCTTGAATCGACTGAAGAAAGAGGCGGAAGAACACCTGGCGGAAGAACAAGCTGGATTCAGGGCAGGCAGAAGCACAGTAGAACAGATCTTCACCTGCCGGATACTGATGGAGAAACATCTGCAACATCAGAGAGACCTGTTCCACAACTTCATTGACTTTAGGAAAGCGTTTGACAGGGTGTGGCACAAGGGTCTGTGGCAGGTGCTCAGGAAGTTTGGCATAGAGGAGGGTCTCGTCCAAACCATCCAGGCACTGTATAACACCGCCAGCAGCGCAGTCCTCCTCAACAACCAGATAGGGGACTACTTCAAGACCACAGTTGGAGTCCGTCAAGGCTGCCTGCTATCTCCCGTACTGTTCAATCTCTTCCTGGAAAACATCATGCGTGAAACCCTCCATGACTTCCACTCCACTGTCTCCATCGGAGGAAGAATCATCAATAATCTGAGGTTCGCAGATGACATTGACCTGATGGGAGGCAGCAACGAAGAACTACAAGACCTGACAAAGAGACTGGAAGAAAGGGCAGGTGCATATGGAATGGAAGTGAGCACAGAAAAAAGCAAAGTCCTGGTCAACAGCACAACCAACACCCATGCTGAAATCTACATGAACGGACAACAACCATGACATGTAATAATAAAAAAAGGCACTTGACAAACATGATATGTAATAATAAGAAGAGGCACTTTATAACCATGACACGCAATAATAAGAAAAGGCACTTTATAACCACGACCTGTAACAACAGACGGCTCACCTCAGCGACTGCTCCATCTTAGAGCCAGGAGAGCTGACCAACTCTCCCAGAGAACATTCGTACTTCCCCAAGAAGTCCTGAGCACACGACAAACAACAGCACTGGCGCTACACACAATGAACACAGCTGCTCTGTTGTTTTTTTAAGGCAGAAAACTTTCAATTCCGTTGTACAATTTTCTTTTAATATCACAGGAGCAGGAGTTGTTTTTTTTTTTTTCAATCACCACCAAGGAAGATGATGTAGCAAGGAAAAAAATGTGTCATACTTTTTTTTCTCTTTATACTTTTAGCCTCAGAAACAAACAAACCACCTGACTGTTGGGATAAAGCCTGTAATGTCAGATGACACTAAAAAAAGAGAAAAGTGTGTGTGTGTGTGTGTGTGTGTGTGTGTGTGTGTGTGTGTGTGTGTGTGTGTGTGTGTGTGTGTGTGTGTGTGTGTGAGTGAGTGAGTGAGTGAGTGAGTGAGTGAGTGAGTGAGTGAGTGAGTGAGTGAGTGAGTGTGTGTGTGTGTGTGTGTGTGTGTGTGTGTGTGTGTGTGTGTGTGTGTGTGTGTGTGTGTGTGTGTGTGTGTGCGTATGCATGTGTTTTTGTGTGTGCTTGTGCATGTGTGTGCTTCGTGAGTGTGTGTGTGTGTGAGAGATATGTGTCTGTGCATATGGGCATGAACGTGTGCGCATGTTTGTGCAGGGGTACATGTACATGCGCACATGCATGTGTGTAGCAGTGAGAGAAACCACGCAAACTATTAAGACAGTGTACCCTGGTTCTCTGCGCAGCCATGCAAACTGTGAATGCTGGTCTCCCCTCCTTACTGTTACCCTACACTGTCCATCAACCATGTCATCCAAAATGCTGCACACATGCTGTGTGCAGGATCCAGCGCAAAACGTGAAGCAGAGCTGAATCTCATCTTGAAGCCTGTCAGCTGATCAAGGCATTCATGCCGCTGATGTAAACAATTCCGAAGTAGTCACGACGTTCCACTGAACAACGTGGAAGTCAGTCAGCAGCAGTGCAGTTCTCCTCTGGCACGCTGTCTCAGGGCAACCTGTGGTTTGTGGCAATGGGACTGAGACAGGTCAATCCTGGGTGTGACAGTGTATGAGGAAATCAGAATAAGCCACACAGAATTAATACCCCTGGGCTGAAGAGATGTTCAGACAGACTCCCCCCTTCCCCCTCTTCTAAAAAAAAACAAAAAAAACCCAACTTAAAAGCTGAATAATTTTGAGCATGCAGTAAATCATACAATGCCCTTTAGCCAGTTTCAAATGAATTAATAGCATCCATATTTTCCTGCTCAATTCCCTTCAATGGAAACCATTTGTTTTTTTTCCTAGCATCTCTGCTGAAGTGTCACAAAAGGAGCTGAGCAGAAGATGTGCCTTTACGTATGCAGATTCCGTCTGCTGTGAAATTACTTTCCACTGCTGATCAAAATTAGCCGCTATTATACATTGCAATCCAGACTTACGTGATCTTGAAGATTTGAGCTTCGAGAATCCACATCGTATCTGAAAATTTTTATATCTGCTTTATTTTTTTTCTCTTTCATATTTCATAAAACCATGTTTAAATGTATCCATTTGATGTTTCTTAAAGACTAATGAAATCAACCTCACTCGCACATGTTACATAACCTCAACCATACAGATAATGCATAATAATATCGATCATTCATTTTACCTTTCAGGACATCAATTGTTTTTAAATGAATTATCCATTGAAATGAAAATGCAAACTTTAAGCTATTAAAAAAATATCACACACACACACACACACAGCGCGCGCACACACACACACACACACACACACACACACACACACACACACACACACACACACACACACACACACACACACATACACACAGATGCGCGCTTGCACACATACTGACTGACTGACTAAAACATGTTTATTTTCAGATTAAGCATTGGTGGTACTGACATTTAACAACAATGATAAAATAATGACATTTTTGGGTGAGAAATTAAATACCGTTAAAACATTTTTTTTAAAAACACCTCACACTTACACACACACAAACTTAACAAATAAATGATTAGAAAAAAAAAATCAGAACATTTTGACTATTCCACCACTTCCTCAAGCTATCTTCCCTCACTGTCTCTCTCCCCCACACTCCCTGTTTCTCACCCTCTCCACCATCTTTTCATTTCCTTCTCTCTCAACATGCCCTGAAACACCCTCCCTTTTTTCCCCCCCCTTTTTCCCTGTTACAAATGTTTTGATATGAAAATACTAACACACACACAAACACAAACCCTTACATACACGCACACACACACACACACACACAATGCGTGCGCATACACATGCACACATGCATGTACACGCACATACACACACACACACAAATGCTTGTACGCACACACACACACACACACACGCATGCATGCATGCATGCACGCATGCACACACGCATACACACACACACATGCCCGCAAATCACACACAGCAAGCAAGCACTCAAAACACAAACACACACACGCACATGTTTTAAACACACATGCGCACGCACGCACGTACGCACGCCCTGATGTGGCCCTTTGCGGTCGGCTGGGCTATAAGCAACATTATCTTATCTCATGCACGCACGCACGCACACACTTACACACACACACACAAACACACATCAATTTCAAATCAAAAGTATAAACTATGATATAACATGAATGCCCACAGAAACACTTACATTCGAAAAGTTAGCATCTGCCTTTCCTCAAAGAAGTAGTCAACAATGAACTTCTTCACAAAGTCAGGATCCAGACAATCTTTCACCATTTCTGTCCGACCAACCTGAACAGGTATAACAAAATATCACACACACACACACACACACACACACACAACACACACACACACACACACACACACATGCACGCGCACGCACACACACACACACACACACACACACACACACACACACACACACACACACACACTATAACCAAAATTATATCCATAATAATCCTATCAACAATACTATTGCATGCATGCTAAAATTGTCACATAGAAGCTGCTGTTTAACAGCCTTTGTATATTGGTGTTGGGTCAAACATGGATCCCTCCCTTTATCACATCACTTCTGGGATGATTATTCCCACAACACCTGAAGCAGGTAGATGTCAAGCACAGCTGATAAAGGTAAGCAGCCTTTGCTGAAAAGCTCCTGTAAGTGCCATACCTGTCCGAGAAAAAATTGTTTCAAGCTTTCTATACATCATAGGCAGATTTGGGTGAAATAATCCAATGTAGTTTACTGTAAAATCGAACATCTTTTTTTCTGTTGAGACGGATAAAAGAAGGAACAGAATCAAACAGAATGATGGTGGTTTTTGTTTTTTCGTGTGTTTTTTTTAAGAAGTATAAACAGGAAAATAGAAATGAATCCAATTACGTTTTTTAATGCAGAAGGAAGAACAGAAATGAGCAGGATGAAGGGTTTTTTTTTAACAGAGTTACTTAGGTTTTTTTTTTTTTTTTTTTTTTTTTTTTTTTTAAATAAGGTATGGTAATGTTGCTTATAGCCCAGCTGACCGCAAAGGACCACATCAGGACTGTCACCACGTTAAAATCAACTCACAAGATGAATATTGAAGGAAGAATAAACATAAAGCAAACTGTGTTTTTTAAAGTTTGGATGGAAGAGTAGAAAGCAAGAGCATGATAGTGCAGTTTTTTTTCTTTTATAGAAGTAATGAAGGATGAACAGAAATGAACAGAATGATATTCTCTCTGAAGTATTCAGGAAAGAATAGAAAAGAACCGAATGATGATACTCTTCTAAGAAATTTATGTAAAAGGAAGAATAAAAATTATCAGAATAATGCCATTCTCCTGGAAAGTGTAGAAGAAACAATGACTAGAATGATGATATTCTGTTAGGATGACTGTTGAAATAGCAGATGGGATCTGTAGGGAATAGCAGATGACTGTTGAAATAGCAGATGGGACCTGAAGGGAATAGCAGATGCCTGTTGAAATAGCAGATGGGACCTGTAT
>CM031615.1:56264986-56310013 GCA_018398815.1 Conus ventricosus | reverse complement strand
TTGCACGATTAAAAATATGTGTATTTACCACATCCAAACAAGAACCCAGCAAAAAAGTTGAAAATAAAGTTGTATTGTCACACTACACCTTAAATGAAAGTAAACAGTTTGGAAGTCTATCAAGACGCTCACACTCGATGCAGACTGACCAGTCCACGACCACGCCCCCCCTCTCCCCACCACGCCCCCTTGCTAGACTGCAACCCTCTCTTTCACCCCTCATCTTCCCCTACCATTCCGTCTGCACTGTGTCACGCCGAGAGCAGCCACGCTCCCCTCTCGCGCTGACTTTCACATCACTGGCCACCGGCACGCAGTGCAGAGTACACACTAGGCTGGCTCGTTCGACACAAGTCAGCTGAACACACACTGAGGTCACAGAGCCCTACTCAATAACTGACGAATATGGTCGGCAATTCCACCACTATCATCATCTCACCTTCATGCTCGAGTGAGTCGTTGAATAAAAGATTATTGTCTTTGTCAAAAATCATCAGCAGAGCCTGCTCAGCTGTTAAATACGTTGATTTGGTCGCTGGCTTGTCGAAGTTTGCGCCACCATCTTTGCAAGCGAGACGAAGTGCTGGCTGGTCATCCAGTCAGTGATGAGAATAAATGGCTTTACCCTCACGTGTGGTCATTTACATATTATTACTACAGACATATAAGGGCTTTCTACGCAAACTCTATTTGAGTCTGTTGATAGAAATAGTAACGAATGAAAATTCAAGAAAAATGCATGACGTCGGGGGACTGCTCATAGGCACATGGAAAGCACTTTTATTACAGCGTCAGCTGACTGACTAAAGGCACGCAACTGGTTAAATTTATTAACAGTAAACTCCAATAAAAAAAAAAATAAAAAGAATTAAAACAAACTCGACTCACTGTGGTTGCCATATTTGCACTGCGTGCAAATATGCAATGATGATGCATTGCAATCCACTTCAGACAAAATATTCATGATCAATGAGCAAGCTGATGTTTTAATCACTTCAAACAAAGTAGAAATGATGTAGTGAACACATTTTCTTACAAGCTGACGAGTCAATCTGCTTCAGACGAAGTAACAATGATGCAGTAAACCCGTTCCTTTTGCAAGCTGATGTATCTATTTATTTGATGTATCAATCGACTTCAGACGAAGTAAGACTAATGCTGTGAATACACTTCTTTCTAATCTGACGTATTAGTCTACGTCAAACAAAGTATAAATAGCACATTAAATTCCTTTGAATAAGCTAGACAATAGATTCCAAACAGAGACTTGTTAAATGGGTCTGATATATATGTATCCTGACATTCAACACCTGCGTAGGAAAAGGCACTTTATAACCATGACACGTAATACTCAGAAAAGGCACTTCATAACCATGACATTTAATAATCAGAAAAGGCATTTTATAACCATGACATGTAATAATCAGAAAAATCACTTTATAAACAGGATATGTAACAATCAGAAAAGGCAACTTTCAAACATGACATATAATAAGAAGAAAGAGCACTTTACACACACAATATGTAATAAGAAAAGGCACTATACAAACATGACATGTAATAATCAGAAAAGATAAGATAATGTTGCTCATAGCCCAGCCCAACCACAAAGGGCCACATCAGGGCTGTAATAATCAGAAAAGGAAGTTTATAATCACAACATGTAATAATCAGAAAAGGCACTTTATAACCATGATATGTCACAATAAGAAAAGGCACTTATAACCATGACATATAATAATCAGAAAATGCACTTTATAACCACAACATGTAATAATCAGAAAAGGCACTTTATAACCATGGCATGTAATAATAAGAAAAGGCACTTTATAACCATGACATATAATAATCAGAAAATGCACTTTATAACCACAACATGTAATAATCAGAAAAGGCACTTTATAACCATGGCATGTAATAATAAGAAAAGGCACTTTATAACCATGGCATGTAATAATCAGAAAATGCACTTTACAACCATGGCATGTGACAATCAGAAAAGGCACTTATAACCATGACATGTCATCATCATCATCATCATTCTCTTGCCCATGATGGGCGTAGAGGAGAGATGAGAGACACTCTCGAAGCCAGGCACCGCCATCCGGCCCTGTCCTCTGCCTGTCGCATCAGCGTAGGCCATCCATCCTGGTCCATTCTTTGATGTTGTCCATCCAGCATTTGGCTTGTCGTCCCCTTCGTCTGCTGCCTTCCAGCGTGCCCTGGATGACTGTTTTGGCAGTGAATTGTGGCGTATGGCATGCCCGAACCACGACAGCTTCCTCTTCTTGACTGTTGCCAAGAGGGGTTCTTGGGTCCTGCAAGTGATGTTATTTGGCTCCTCACAAGGTCTTGCCAAGAGATCCCGAGCAAGCGCCTGAAGCATTTAGTTTCAAACGTCTGGATTCTCTTGGTGGTCTCTGCTGTCATGGTCCAGCTTTCGCAGCCATACAGCAGGATGGACAGCACCAGGACTTGTACAGCTTCATCTTTGTAGAAAGCTGATCTCCCTGCTCTTCCAGATCTTGTTTAGCTTTGCCATTGCTGCGTTGCGATCGCTAGTCTGGTCTTGATTTCTGTTGTAGAGCGACCGTCTTTGGTGAGAGTGGCGCCAAGGTATTTGAAAGCGCCCACTTCTTCAAGCTGTTGTCCGTTCAGATCGACTTGTCCTCACTCCGCGGCGCTTCAAATCAAGCATCAATAAAGCAAAGACGAGGACATACCCCGAGCTGATATAGGCAGCGACCACGATCTCGTGCTGCTCACAATGAAGATCAAATTGAAGAAAAAGTACCAAGCTGCGCAGCCACGCATCAAGTTTGACCTGGAGAAGTTAAAAGACCCAGAGATAGAAGAGGCATTCCAGGCACAGCTCGGGGGCGGTTCGCGGCACTCAACCTCCTGGACAATGACATCAACGACCTCACAAACAGCTTCAATGAGGCAGTCTGCGAAACAGCAGAGGAGGTACTTGGTCGACAGAGGAAGAAACACCAAGCATGGATCTCAAACGACATCCTTGACCTCTGCGACAAAAGAAGATCACTGAAGAATACGAAAAATTCCAGCCCTGAACAAGCCGCACAGTATCGAAAAACCAACAACTTTGTAAAGAAGGAAATGATTGAAGCCAAAGAACAATGGATCAATAATCAGTGCGAGAACATAGAGAAAGGCATGGAAAAGGGAAACAGCAAACATGCCTTCACCACACTGAAAAACCTCACCAAGACGCAGCAAAACAGATCGTCAGTCATCGAGGATACCTCAGGCGAGCTGCTGACAGAAAGCTCCGCTGTTTTGAACAGATGGACACAGTACTGCCAAGAACTTTACAACTACCCTATACAGCCAGACGACAGTCTGTTTGAGGGGGACTCAACACCATCAAGGGAATCCTCACCACTACCAGTGATGAGAGAAGAAGTGGAAGAAGCCATCGGCAGCCTTCCGGCAGGGAAATCACCTGGAGCAGACAATATTCCAGCGGAGCTGCTCAAACATGGAGGAAGGAATTGGTCACTCTAGTAACATCGATTTGTCAGAAGATCTGGGAGACAAAACAGTGGCCCACAGAAGGACTCAATCACTCATCATCCCCCTGCCCAAAAAGGGAAATCTACGCCAATGCCAGAACTACAGAACAATAAGTCTCATTAGCCACACCAGTAAAATCATGCTCAGAGTCATCTTGAATCGACTGAAGAAAGAGGCGGAAGAACACCTGGCGGAAGAACAAGCTGGGTTCAGGGCAGGCAGAAGCACAGTAGAACAGATCTTCACCTGCCGGATACTGATGGAGAAACATCTGCAACATCAGAGAGACCTGTTCCACAACTTCATTGACTTTAGGAAAGCGTTTGACAGGGTGTGGCACAAGGTCTGTGGCAGGTGCTCAGGAAGTTTGGCATAGAGGAGGGTCTCGTCCAAACCATCCAGGCACTGTATAACACCGCCAGCAGCGCAGTCCTCCTCAACAACCAGATAGGGGACTACTTCAAGACCACAGTTGGAGTCCGTCAAGGCTGCCTGCTATCTCCCGTACTGTTCAATCTCTTCCTGGAAAACATCATGCGTGAAACCCTCCATGACTTCCACTCCACTGTCTCCATCGGAGGAAGAATCATCAATAATCTGAGGTTCGCAGATGACATTGACCTGATGGAGGCAGCAACGAAGAACTACAAGACCTGACAAAGAGACTGGAAGAAAGGCAGGTGCATATGGAATGGAAGTGAGCACAGAAAAAAGCAAAGTCCTGGTCAACAGCACAACCAACACCCATGCTGAAATCTACATGAACGGACAACAACCATGACATGTAATAATAAAAAAAGGCACTTGACAAACATGATATGTAATAATAAGAAGAGGCACTTTATAACCATGACACGCAATAATAAGAAAAGGCACTTTATAACCACGACCTGTAACAACAGACGGCTCACCTCAGCGACTGCTCCATCTTAGAGCCAGGAGAGCTGACCAACTCTCCCAGAGAACATTCGTACTTCCCCAAGAAGTCCTGAGCACACGACAAACAACAGCACTGGCGCTACACACAATGAACACAGCTGCTCTGTTGTTTTTTTAAGGCAGAAAACTTTCAATTCCGTTGTACAATTTTCTTTTAATATCACAGGAGCAGGAGTTGTTTTTTTTTTTTTCAATCACCACCAAGGAAAATGATGTAGCAAGGAAAAAAATGTGTCATACTTTTTTTTCTCTTTATACTTTTAGCCTCAGAAACAAACAAACCACCTGACTGTTGGATAAAGCCTGTAATGTCAGATGACACTAAAAAAGAGAAAAGTGTGTGTGTGTGTGTGTGTGTGTGTGTGTGTGTGTGTGTGTGTGTGTGTGTGTGTGTGTGTGTGTGTGTGTGAGTGAGTGAGTGAGTGAGTGAGTGAGTGAGTGAGTGAGTGAGTGAGTGAGTGAGTGAGTGTGGTGTGTGTGTGTGTGTGTGTGTGTGTGTGTGTGTGTGTGTGTGTGTGTGTGTGGTGTGTGTGTGTGTGTGTGTGCGTATGCATGTGTTTTTGTGTGTGCTTGTGCATGTGTGTGCTTCGTGAGTGTGTGTGTGTGTGAGAGATATGTGTCTGTGCATATGGGCATGAACGTGTGCGCATGTTTGTGCAGGGGTACATGTACATGCGCACATGCATGTGTGTAGCAGTGAGAGAAACCACGCAAACTATTAAGACAGTGTACCCTGGTTCTCTGCGCAGCCATGCAAACTGTGAATGCTGGTCTCCCCTCCTTACTGTTACCCTACACTGTCCATCAACCATGTCATCCAAAATGCTGCACACATGCTGTGTGCAGGATCCAGCGCAAAACGTGAAGCAGAGCTGAATCTCACTTGAAGCCTGTCAGCTGATCAAGGCATTCATGCCGCTGATGTAAACAATTCCGAAGTAGTCACGACGTTCCACTGAACAACGTGGAAGTCAGTCAGCAGCAGTGCAGTTCTCCTCTGGCACGCTGTCTCAGGGCAACCTGTGGTTTGTGGCAATGGGACTGAGACAGGTCAATCCTGGGTGTGACAGTGTATGAGGAAATCAGAATAAGCCACACAGAATTAATACCCCTGGGCTGAAGAGATGTTCAGACAGACTCCCCCCTTCCCCTCTTCTAAAAAAAAACAAAAAAAACCCAACTTAAAAGCTGAATAATTTTGAGCATGCAGTAAATCATACAATGCCCTTTAGCCAGTTTCAAATGAATTAATAGCATCCATATTTTCCTGCTCAATTCCCTTCAATGGAAACCATTTGTTTTTTTTCCTAGCATCTCTGCTGAAGTGTCACAAAAGGAGCTGAGCAGAAGATGTGCCTTTACGTATGCAGATTCCGTCTGCTGTGAAATTACTTTCCACTGCTGATCAAAATTAGCCGCTATTATACATTGCAATCCAGACTTACGTGATCTTGAAGATTGAGCTTCGAGAATCCACATCGTATCTGAAAATTTTTATATCTGCTTTATTTTTTTTCTCTTTCATATTTCATAAAACCATGTTTAAATGTATCCATTTGATGTTTCTTAAAGACTAATGAAATCAACCTCACTCGCACATGTTACATAACCTCAACCATACAGATAATGCATAATAATATCGATCATTCATTTTACCTTTCAGGACATCAATTGTTTTTAAATGAATTATCCATTGAAATGAAAATGCAAACTTTAAGCTATTAAAAAAATATCACACACACACACACACACGCGCGCGCACACACACACACACACACACACACACACACACACACACACACACACACACACACACACACACACACACACACACAACACACAGATGCGCGCTTGCACACATACTGACTGACTGACTAAAACATGTTTATTTTCAGATTAAGCATGGTGGTACTGACATTTAACAACAATGATAAAATAATGACATTTTTGGGTGAGAAATATAAATACCGTTAAAACATTTTTTTTAAAAACACCTCACACTTACACACACACAAACTTAACAAATAAATGATTAGAAAAAAAAAAATCAAACATTTTGACTATTCCACCACTTCCTCAAGCTATCTTCCCTCACTGTTCTCTCTCCCCCACACTCCCTGTTTCTCACCCTCTCCACCATCTTTTCATTTCCTTCTCTCTCAACATGCCCTGAAACACCCTCCCTTTTTTCCCCCCCCTTTTTCCCTGTTACAAATGTTTTGATATGAAAATACTAACACACACACAAACACAAACCCTTACATACACGCACACACACACACACACACACACATGCGTGCGCATACACATGCACACATGCATGTACACGCACATACACACACACACACAAATGCTTGTACGCACACACACACACACACACACGCATGCATGCATGCATGCACGCATGCACACACGCATACACACACACACATGCCCGCAAATCACACACAGCAAGCAAGCACTCAAAACACAAACACACACACGCACATGTTTTAAACACACATGCGCACCACGCACGTACGCAAAGCCCTGATGTGGCCCTTTGCGGTCGGCTGGGCTATAAGCAACATTATCTTATCTCATGCACGCACGCACGCACACACTTACACACACACACACAAACACACATCAATTTCAAATCAAAAGTATAAACTATGATATAACATGAATGCCCCCAGAAACACTTACATTCGAAAAGTTAGCATCTGCCTTTCCTCAAAGAAGTAGTCAACAATGAACTTCTTCACAAAGTCAGGATCCAGACAATCTTTCACCATTTCTGTCCGACCAACCTGAACAGGTATAACAAAATATCACACACACACACACACACACACACACACACAACACACACACACACACACACACACATGCACGCGCACGCACACACACACACACACACACACACACACACACACACACACACACACACACACACACTATAACCAAAATTATATCCATAATAATCCTATCAACAATACTATTGCATGCATGCTAAAATTGTCACATAGAAGCTGCTGTTTAACAGCCTTTGTATATTGGTGTTGGGTCAAACATGGATCCCTCCCTTTATCACATCACTTCTGGGATGATTATTCCCACAACACCTGAAGCAGGTAGATGTCAAGCACAGCTGATAAAGGTAAGCAGCCTTTGCTGAAAAGCTCCTGTAAGTGCCATACCTGTCCGAGAAAAAATTGTTTCAAGCTTTCTATACACATAGGCAGATTTGGGGGAAATAATCCAATGTAGTTTACTGTAAAATCGAACATCTTTTTTTCTGTTGAGACGGATAAAAGAAGGAACAGAATCAAACAGAATGATGGTGGTTTTTGTTTTTTCGTGTGTTTTTTTTTAAGAAGTATAAACAGGAAAATAGAAATGAATCCAATTACGTTTTTTAATGCAGAAGAAGAACAGAAATGAGCAGGATGAAGGGTTTTTTTTTTAACAGAGTTACTTAGGTTTTTTTTCTTTTTTTTTTTTTTTTTTTTTTTTTTTTTAATAAGGTATGGTAATGTTGCTTATAGCCCAGCTGACCGCAAAGGACCACATCAGGACTGTCACCACGTTAAAATCAACTCACAGATGAATATTGAAGGAAGAATAAACATAAAGCAAACTGTGTTTTTTTAAAGTTTGGATGGAAGAGTAGAAAGCAAGAGCATGATAGTGCAGTTTTTTTTCTTTATAGAAGTAATGAAGGATGAACAGAAATGAACAGATGATATTCTCTCCTGAAGTATTCAGGAAAGAATAGAAAAGAACCGAATGATGATACTCTTCTAAGAAATTTATGTAAAAGGAAGAATAAAAATTATCAGAATAATGCCATTCTCCGGAAAGTGTAGAAGAAACAATGACTAGAATGATGATATTCTTTAGGATGACTGTTGAAATAGCAGAATGGGATCTGTAGGGAATAGCAATGACTGTTGAAATAGCAGATGGGACCTGAAGGGAATAGCAGATGCCTGTTGAAATAGCAGATGGGACCTGTATGGAATAGCAGATGAGTGTTGAAATAGCAGATGGGATCTGTAGGGAATAGCAGATGACTGTTGAAATAGCAGATGGGACCTGAAGGGAATAGCAGATGCCTGTTGAAATAGCAGATGGGCCTGTATGGAATAGCAGATGCCTGTTGAAATAGCAGATGGGACTGTATGAATAGCAATGAATGTTGAAATAGCAGATGGGATCTGTAAGGAATAGCAGATGGCTGTGGAAATAGCAGGTGGAACCTGAAGGAATAGCAGATGCCTGTGGAATAGCAGGTGGAACCTGTAGGGAATAGCAGATGGCTGTGGAAATAGCAGCTGGGACCTGAAGGGAATAGCAGATGCCTGTTGAAATATCAGGTGGAACCTGTAGGAATAGCAGATGAGCGTGGAAATAGCAGGTGGGACCTATAGGGAATAGCAGATGACCGTGGAAATAGCAGGTAGGACCTGTAGGGAATAGCGGATGACTGTGTAGATAGCAGGTGGGACCTGAAGGGAATAGCAGATGCCTGTGGAAAATAGCAGTGGAACCTGTAGGGAATAGCAGATGGCTGTGGAAATAGCAGCTGGACCTGAAGGAATAGCAGATGCCTGTTGAAATATCAGGTGGAACCTGTAGGGAATAGCAGATGAACGTGGAAATAGCAGGTGGACCTATAGGGAATAGCAGATGACCGTGGAAATAGCAGGTGGACCTGTAGGGAATAGCAGATGACTGTGTAGATAGCAGGTGGGACCTGAAGGGAATAGCAGATGCCTGTGGAAATAGCAGCTGGGACCTGTAGGGAATAGCAGATGCCTGTGGGAATAGCAGGTGGAACCTGTAGGGAATAGCAGATACCTGTGAAATAGCAGCTGGGACCGTGTAGGGAATAAGCAGATGACTGTTGAAATAGCAGCTGGGACCTGTAGGGAATAGCAGATGCTGTTGAAATAGCAGGTGGAATCTGTAGGGAATAGCAGATGAGTGTGAAATAGCAGTCGGGACCGGTAGGGAATAGCAGATGACTGTGGCAATAGCAGGTGGGACCTGAAGGGAATAGCAGATGCCTGTTGAAATAGCAGGTGGGACCTGTAGGGAATAGCAGATGACTGTTGAAATAGCAGGTGGAATCTGTAGGAATAGCAGATGACCGTTGAAATAGCAGGTGGGACCTGTAAGGAAAGCAGATGACTGTTAAAATAGCAGGTGGAATCGGTAGGAATAGCAGATGACTGTTGAAATAGCAGGTGGGACCTGTAGGGAATAGCAGATGACTGTGGAAAAAGCAGGTGGAATCTGTAGGGAATAGCAGATGACTGTTGAAATATCAGGTGGAAACGTAGGGAATAGCACATGACTGTTGAAATAGCAGAGGTTTAATAGTCTCTCCCTCGGTTATTTTCATTCGGACTTTAAAGATTAATTTTGCACAAGTTCGAGTGTGCTGATCATCCAGTAACAAAAAGGGAAGATGTGATGATATCGTCGTACATAGCAGGCGATGCTTATAAACTTCTGGCATGCACGTCGGCTATGTCATTTTGTTGATGTAACTTCCAACATATTAGTTCGAATGTGCTGATCATCCAGTAACAAAAAGGGGAGATATAATGATAAGTCGTACATAGCAGACGATGCTTATAAACTTCCGGCATGCGCATCAGCTATGTCATTTTGTTGATGTAACTTCCGACATTATTCCAATGACTGACTTCTTCGTTTAGTCCAGTAAAGTCCTTCGAAGTTTTCAAAGAATCTTAGTGTTGTTGGTGCGACACGGGATTGTAATGTAAGCTCGAGTCACATAGAAACCCCCCTCCCTATCCCCCCACCCCCATAGAGTTATGGGGCAGAAGAAGAAGAAATGTAACGTTTAACAGGATCAGGCAGAAACAATGATACACTAACATAATAAAAAAAATATGCTGTGCATGACAGCAATGATAGGAGAAGTATTAAGGAAAAAGGTCATTCTTAAAGGTATTTCTGAAGACAAGATATGCCGCTAGTCTGAATTCCCTGACAAAATTAGAAATAGTAAAATACCGACAATATTGCAAGTAAACACACAAAACAAGGCGCAAAGTGATGCTTATAAATACAGAATATGAAACAGACATCCAAATTTAGACAGATATGTTTGCTTTAGACATCTTACAAAGCAGATATAAAAATGCACAAAAGAATACTCTTAGGAATCAGTTGGCAGTTTGAAACAAAATAGGCAACCATCTGGGGAGTATCATTTTGAGCATTTTTCATGTCTGTAATTTCAGATGCCTGAAGACGACATATTTAGCAACAGTTTCATTTGCTTGTTTAGTACTATGTATTAAATGAATGTTGTCTGATCTTCATTTGTCCGTGTGTTTGTATTTTTGGTGGTTTGAGGTAATGCTTCAACTTGTATCAGTCTCCTCACTGAAGACTGATGAAAATAAAGAACAAAAATGACCACAAAAAATGATGGAAGGGATAAGATCATTCCATCACGAAACATGGACTCCCCCCTCCACACACACACAAACACACATACATTTCCATACAGAAAACACCAACAAACACATACACACACACAAAGCATGACAGATACATCTTGACGACAACTACTAAAGTAGTAAATAACCAACAATCAAATCAACATCAACGCATGCATTCAATGACCATACTGATGACATGATAAAAACAAAGAATGAAACGAAATTAAAACACAGAACAAGGAAACAGGCAGTGATACTGGCACACACACACACCACACACACACACACACACACACACACAGACAGGCAGGCAGGTAGACAGGTTTAACACAGCAAGAAAGACAGATGAAACAGGTGGTTTGACACAACAACAGAGAGAGCATCAGAAACAGACCTGTGTGCAAGGGAAAGAAAAATAAAGACTGTACACTCCTGGAAGCAGCACTCCTAAGTTCACACTGACCTCATATTCCCGACGGGTTTTGGCATCTGACATATGAAAGCACACATGGGATCCGACTTGGAAAATGTGTCTTTATCCTTCAGATTCCTGTTGAAAGATGAAACCAAATGGTAAAGTGCTAAACACATTCTTTCATTGTCCTGTCCACCATGCTCTCTGTGAACTACTGGTGCTGAAGCGGTGCTGGGCTGCAATGGCAGTGTGGATGGGTGAGAATAAGTGCATGGAAGTTAAGTTGTTTGAACATTTTGATGGAAAGAAGCAATGCCAGCATTGCAAAGTTCCACTGAACTGCCGTAACAGTTGCTGTTTTGTGTGTGTGTGTGTGTGTGTGTGTGTGGTGTGTGTGTGTGTGTGTGTGTGTGTGTGTGTGTGTGTCTGTGTGTGAGCGTGTGAGAGAGAGAGAGTATGTGTGTGTGTGTGTGTGTGTGTGTGTGTGTGTGTGTGTGTGTGTGTGTGTGTGTGAGTTGTGAGTGTGTATGTGTATATATATATATATATATATATATTATATATAATATATATATATATATAAATATATATATATGTCATGTGTGTGTGTGTGTGCGCGCGCTTGCATGTGTGTGCATGATGTGTGTGTGTGTGTGTGTGTGTGTGTGTGTGTGTGTGTGTGTGTGTGTGTGTGTGTGGTGGTGTGTGGTTGTGTGTCTGTGTGTGTCTGTGTGTGAAATACGAAGCAAAGGCAAATGTCCTATGCAGACATAAAGTGACTGAATATATGAGCCGAATGTTGACGTCTATCATTTACTGGCAAAATTACAAGTATTTTCAACTGTGAGTGGTGATAACAGAGGTTCTGATAATAACTTCACTCAACCTGATCCATCAGTTACATTGTCACGCAAGGCTTTAGATTCAAACTGATCATAGTGAAAGGTGCTGGCTGCCATCTTTGCAATGTCAGTGAATTTTAAACATTCCCTTGTTCAGAAATCCCACAATGGTACTTATTTCCCCATCAAAGTGGTAGATGAGGACAAAATAAACGATTATTTTGAATGATGGAATGATGTGATGTCAGCATTGCTTAAAAACTTAAAGATGTTTAAAGGTACTGCAAAATGGTTGAGAACTAACATTATGATTGGCCCAAGACTTTAACATTATAAAAATACGAAATCACCACAAAGAATGCTATTACATCATACATGGCATTTGTGTTATATAGATGTGTTTTTCTTAAAGCCGATAGGATACAAAGTCAACACAATGGTCCCTTGACTACCATGGCCATAAATGAAAGTAATTACAATAGTGAGGCAATGAATAGATTCCACAGCAATGAAACGAAAATAGCATTTACCAGAAGAAGAAGAGGAGGAGGGGAGAAAGAAGATCAGTAATTCACAGTCTGTGGACCTAGGTTCTATGTACATAAATGCACCCATACAGCCCCACACTTATATTTAAAAACTGCTTGTGCATGTGTCCATACAATAGCCATAAAACAAAAGCATACATACACTTGAAAAAGACTCTGAGAGTCGAAACGTTGTGCATTGTTTTTGTTTCCTTTTTTGACCTCCCTTTTGTTTCGGTCTTTACTACCTTATCTTCAAATTATATAGTTTGTTACTTTTAATTTGCTTATGTCTTCGTCACTTGCCATTCAACTGGGTCTGTCTACTTCAATTCAGTTTAGATCATATAAGAGTTTAGCTGGTACACACAAAGTGTAGAGCCCCCTCCCCCCCCCCCCCCCTTCCTCCCCTCACTCCTGCACAGTCTATCAGTTATTCAACCCTTCTTTTCTTCAGCATCGTTGACCACACACACTCTCTCTCCTTTCATCTGTATGATCTGCTCTTATGCATGTTTATATTTTGGCTGTGAACACACACACACGCACACAACCACACACACACCACACACACACACACACACACACACACACACACACACACTCCTATCATCTGTATGATCTGATCTTATGCATGTTTATATTTTAGTTGTGAACACACACGCACGCACGCATGCACACATGCACGCACGCACAACATGCACACATGCACACACACACACACACACACACACCACACACACACACACACAGAATCCCAGGCACATGACCATCAAACCTCCAACTCTACAAAGCAGGCTTAAAACCACACACTCTTTTCCACAGAGTGGAGCAACGACAGGAAAAAAACAAAAAAACAACCAGGTAAAAACCAAGCCAGGGACCTCACTGCACTGAACGCTGATCTCCACCTTGGAAGAAGGCATGGTGGCCGACCCAGGCTGAAAGCTGGATCCATAGTGCCGGACGCTGCTGAAAGAGCCACAGAGAAAGATGCTTCCTTAACACACACACACACTCAGCCAGCCACCTAGTCCAGTCGTCGTCAGTACCACAGCTGCCCTGTCAAAACAGTCCAGCTCTCTTCTTTGGTTGTCTGTACAGCGTCACTGTTCAACTTGGGATAGATTCTCCTGTTGTCACTGGCCATCCATATGATCTCTTTTCAACTGTTTGACACTTTCTACGTCTGTTGTTACCAGCTTCCCTGAAGATGGAGTATGGCTGTCTTAATGGCGGGATAAAAAACGGTCATACACACAAAAGTCCACTGCCTGTCTATACAGCAGTGTCTGCAGGACTATCAGCCTGCGTACACAGAAAGAAAGACAGAAAAGTTGTTGTCAGTAACAAAGTATTTCTTACTAACTGTTAGGCTCTTACTGTTAATGTTACCGTCGGTAACAAAGCATTTGTTTACAACTGTTTAGTGTTTGTTTCCAATGGCTTGACATTTACTGTTAATGCTATTGTCAGTAAGAAAGTATTTCTTTCTAACTGTCAAGCACTTTCTACAACCATTATGTCTGTGAAAAAAAAAGTACTTCTTTCCAAGAGTTGGGCATTTATTTTAATGTTAATATTAGTAACAAATATTTCTTCTCAACTGTGGGTCATTTCTACTACTGTTAATGTCAAGTAACAAAGTCTCTCTTTCCAACTGTTAGGGCACTTTCTACTTCTGTTATGTCACTTTGTTCGTAACAAAGAATTTTTTCCAACTGTTGGGCCCTTTCTACTTCTGTTAATGCCAGTTTGTTAGTAACAAAGAATTTTTCCAACTGTTGGGCACTTTCTACTTCTGTTAGTGTCACTTTGTTCGTAACAAAGAAATTTTTCCAACTGTTGGGCACTTTCTACTTCTGTTAATGCCACTTTGATGGTAACAAGAATTTTTCCAACTGTTGGGCACTTTCTACTTCTGTTAATGTCACTTTGTTTGTAACAAGAATTTTTCCAACTGTTGGGCACTTTCTACTTCTGTTAATGTCACTTTGTTCGTAACAAAGAATTTTTCCAACTGTTGGGCACTTTGTACTTCTGTTAACGTCACTTTGACGGTAACAAAGAATTTTTCCAACTGTTGGGCACTTCTACTTCTGTTAATGCCACTTTGTAGTAACAAAGAATCTTTTCAACTGTTGGCACTTTGTACTTCTGTTAATGTCAATAACAAAGCACTTCTCTCCAATTGTTGGGCACTTTTTACTTTTTCCAATGCACATGACAAAGCATCTCTCTTCAACGACTATGCAGTTTCTACTGCTGCTAATTCTGGTAACAAAGTACCTCTTTTCAACTGTTGCTCTCTTTCTACTACTGTCCATGTTGGTAACAAGGTAATTCTATCTAATGTTTGGCCACTCTCTGCAAATGCCAATGTCAGTCACAAACCATCTCGTTTCAAACTGTTGGACACTTCGTACTACTGTCAATCTCAGTAGCAAAGTATCTCTGTCACGGGTTTGTTACGAGGCCTATGACGATTGGCCCATCTAGGGTAGTAGAATTATTCATTTATTTATTGTGGTCGTTGTTGTCGTATATCCGTCCTTTAATGTGGCTTGTGGTGTGGTTGCACCTTTGGTGTAGTTCAGCTCAGGTTAGGTTTACTTTCTCTCTCTCTCTCTCTCTAATTCCACTGCCCGTGCAATTCATCCTGCAGGTTCACGGGTGGCTGGTATCTTTTCCTTGTACTGGCTGTCTCTATCGCCTCTCACCTGTCTTTTCACCTGCCGCACGTGCAAGATTCCTCTTAGGCTTGAGGTATTCTCACTGTGACGTAGCGTGGCATGTTGGCCGCCATCGCTTAGGCAGGTTTTCTCTTCACTCGAGCGGAAGATGTCTCTGGGAGCGCCTGCTCCGGTCTGGTTCTTCACCTTATCGTCGAAGGTACAGTCGGTACCTTCATTTCCTACAGTCGGCCTGTAGGAAGGAGACATCACTTCACCTTTTTCCGCATCTGCGCTGCTGTCCTCTCGACCGACAGAGGCAGAGAGAGTCGTTTGACCCGCCTCTTCGGGTCACCCACGGTAGCTGGTAAGCATCAGTTTCGTGGTTTGTTTGTTTTGGGTTTTTTTTTGGTTGTTACCGGCTTATTCTTCTCTTTTGCGCAATTTTCTTTTGTTTTCAAAATTGTAAAAGGAATATTGTTTGAGACCTTTTCTCGGTTAATTCAATCTTTAACCTGCCATTCTAAATTATATCCAAAATTCTTTCTCCTGTTTATGCATCTGGTGATGCGGTAGTCGGTGGGGATGGGAGAGAACCTGTGATTCAGGGTTGGTACTTGCTTAGTCTCGCTCGTCCGCCCCTGTCACATTCGCCGGACTCTTATTCTTCGGCCACCGTCTGTTTGTGTGTGCAAGGAGAACGAGTTTTATGTTCGCGAGCGTGCGTACGCATGATTAGTCGGTTGGATGCGTGGTTGGAGATTTGTGTTATTTTGAAATGTTGCTATAAAATGTGGGGATAATTGTGCCATTGAATTATTATTTGCAAATGTGGTGGCAGATGTAAAGCCATGGTTGCTCTATTAGTTCAGTTCCTAGGAAAGGAAAATGTTAAACGTGAGTGAGAGAAGGATGAAGATAATTCATATTTGTTTTATAGCCTGTTAATTTAATGCAGTCTCTTACCTGCTTCGTATGTGAAGACTTTAACAAACATTTCTGATTTGGTTGGTTTGCTGCGTTATGCTCAGGTCTGTGTTGAGCTGGTGTTGATGTATTTAGTAGACCTCCCCTCGCCCATCATGCGAGTGACTGTTAGGGTTTTAACAGCATGGGTCAGACTGTACTGACTGCGGGGTTCCAGTACCCGTTCTTTCTTCTCTCCTAGCTGTCGCCTTTTCCCTCCTCCCGGGGGCTTCGCCCGGAGCAAAGCACTGGTTGGGACCACGCACTGGTTGGTAACACGCACTGGTTGGGACCACGCACTGGTTGGTAGCGCGCACTGGTTGGGACCGTGCACTGGCTGGTAACGCGCACTGGTTGGGGCCACGCACTGGTGGGACCACGCACTGGTTGAGGCCACGTACTGGTGGAAAAGCCCGTGGACTTGGCTGGACAGTCCTGATCCCCGTCTAGGACCTCCAGCAGCAACGCCCCGTCCCCCGGGGCGCGCTCTCCATCGTCTGTTTGTGTGGGTCAAGGGTGTCGGCCTTGAACGACTCTTCAGGAACCGACCCGGTTTGGGGCACCCGGTGCGACAGGTGCTCCCGGTGGACTTTGGAGAGGCAGGGGTGTGAGGGCACCACATGACAGGGAAAGGGATGGGGGCTGGAATTATTTTTTATAATTGTGTATATGTCATATGTGTTGAAATGCTTGATTGTGATTTGTATGTTGTGTGTGTTGGAATGCTTGATTGTGATTGTGCATGGTGGGGTGGTTGAAATATTTATTTGTGATTGCGTGTGTTGATGTGAAAAAATGGGGTGTTGTATCGTAATCTTTCTTGTGTGGGCTCTTGCGAGCGTGTGAGGTCAGTCACTCCCTCACTCCCATCTAGACCGATCCTTGTCAGGGCAGCCCTCCAGGGTCGGCCCATGACATTTGTGGGGGCTCATCCGGGATGTGAAGGGCTCTGGCTGTCTCTCTCGTTTTCGCGGAGTACCTGTTCAGTTTCTGTCTGTTTTGTATATGTTTAGTCAGTTTGTCATGCCCTGGGGGTTTGGGCATAGAAAGACCCACTGCCCTGCCATGAAATGTTCGTAAGGGCGATAAGGCAGGACACTCGCCCGAGGAAAAAGGGGGTTTGCGTGGGGTAAACCTTTGCTTAAAAAAGACGAGTTACAGAAGAAATCAACGACAATGAACCAAAGCATTCACCTGGGCAATGAAGGGTCTCCATCCCGGAGACTTATGACGCAGTGCAGTGAAAGCCGAAAGGAAGCTGAAAGCCGACTCCCCTTCTAACACCCGGGACAACAACGAAAGTAGCCACATGGAACATCAGGACGATTTTTGAAACAGGAAAAACCATCCAAGTTGCGAGAGAGATGAAAAACTAAAAGATGGGAGTGCTAGGACTGAGTGAGACAAGGTGGCTACAATCAGGACAGCTGAGACTTTCATCTGGAGAACAGCTGCTGTACTCGGGACACACAGAGGATGGACCCCACACTGAGGTGGGGCCCTGATGCGGGCCCACGGAGGCACAAGGGGCACTCATCGATGGGAACCGGGTCAACTTCCCGCATCATCACACCCAAAGTTTACCACGAAGAAGAATGACATCAGGCTGAACATCATCCAGTGCTATGCTCCCATCAATGATGCGAAGAAGAGAAAAAAAGATGACTTTACCAGCAACTACAGACAGTGATAGACAAAAGAGGAGAAAAGGGACATAACCATACTGATGGGAGATTTTAACGCCAAGATGGGAAAGGGACAACACGGGCTACGAGGACATCATGGGGACACATGGACTGGGACAGATGAACGAGAATGGTGAGCGTTTTGCAGACCTTGCGCCCGGGAACCAGCTGGTGATAGGAGGAAGCATTTTCCCCACACAAGCGCATCCACAAGGCCACATGGAGATCCCCGAACCATGTCACGGAGAACAGATTGACCACACCCTGCATTAGCCGCAAATTCAGGAGATCATGGCGGGATGTACGAGTGATGAAGGTGCTGACTTTGTCTTTCAGCCCACCCCTTCTTTAACAACAGTGAGACTTCGCCTCAAGAGATTCACCAACACCAACACACACGTACAAGGTACAATGTGGGACTGCTCCGGAACAGGGACACACAAGCAGCATTCCAGATCGCCTTCCAACAGGTTCCAGCCGCTACAAGAGCTATAGAAGACAGTGAACGGACATCGAGACCAGTGGGAACACTGCAAGAAGCTCTGGCATGACACATGTAAAGAGATCCTTGGCAAGAAGAAGGCCCAGCACAAAGAATGGATCTCTGCCGACACCATCCACAATTTGGAAACAAGGAGAGAGAAGAAAGCTACACTGAACACGGCCGAACAAGAGCAGCTAGGGCAAAGGCCAGGAAGAGCACACAGCAGCGAACGGAGAAGTAAAGAAGAGCATCAAGAAGGACAAGAGGGATACTTGACGACCGGGCCCACCAAGCAGAGGGAGCAGCCCGGGCAGGGAACTGAAGGACCTGTACCCGGTGACCAAGAAGCTGAGGGTAAGTTCCAGCAGACAGACAAGCCAGTGAAGACAAAAACGGAAAAACCCCCTGACAAAAAAACCGAGGAACAGCTGAAACGATGGGCAGGAACACTTCAGGGAGCTGCTGAACCCCCCCGCCCCCGACGCACCACCAGAATCCCACCGCAGAGACAGACCTGCCCATCAGCTGTGACAAAACCCCCAAAGGCAGAGATCAAGAAGGGCCCTCATGACTCTGAAAAATGGAAAGGGTGCAGGGCCGGGCGAGATACCACAGAAGCCATCAAAGCAGACATAGAGACAGCTGTCAACATGCTATACAGCCTCTTCAGCAAGATCTGGGAGAAGGAGGAGGTACCGCTCAGTGGAAAGAAGAATTGTCATCAAGCTGCCGAAGAAAGGAGACCTCAGGGACTGCAGCAACTACCGAGGGATCATTGCCCTGTCAACGCCAGGCAAGGTTCTCAACAGGGTTCTACTGGAGAGAATGAAAGAGCTGTCGACCCCAAGCTCCGAGACCAGCAGGCAGGCTTCCGGCAGAACAAATCATGTGCCGACCAATCGCCAGCCCGCCATCATCGTGGAGCGTCGCTGGAGTGGAACTCCCCCCTTTACATCAACTTCATAGATTATGAGAAGGCTTTCGACAGTGTGGACAGAGAGATGCTGTGGAAGCTGCTGAGGCATTACGGGTCCCCAAGAAGATCATTCCCCTCATCCGGTGCACCTACAGGACATGAACTGCAGGATTGCCCACGCCGGCCACCTGTCCGAAAGTTTCGAGGTGAAGACTGGAGTTCGGCCCGGATGCTGCCCGTCGCCGTTCCTCTTCCTCCCGGTCATTGACTGGATCATGAAGACCACTACAACAGGCAGAAAAACAACGGTATACAGTGGACACTCTGGACGCAGCTCGATGACCTTGACTTCGCTGGGCGACCGGGGCTCCTTCACACAGCCACAGCCAGATGCAGACAAGACCACTCGCTTGGAGACCACATCAGCCGGGACAGGCTCAAGATTAACAGGAAGAAGGAAACCCAGCTGATGAAAATCAACACCACTGCCAACACACAGTCACAGTCGATGGGAAGAGCCCATCAGGAGGTGGAGTCCTTTTGTCTACCTGGGAAGCGTGGTTGACAACAGGGAGGCACGGACCCAGAGTCAAAAGCCAGAATCGGCAAGGCAAAAAAGCAGCTTTCGTCATGCTCAAGAACATCTGGGCATCTGGAGGAATCAGCATAAGAACCAAACTCCGCATCTTCAACTCCAATGTAAATCAGTTCTGCTCTACGGATGCGAGACGTGGCGAACAACACAGACAATGCAACAAAAGATTCAGACATTCTTCAACACCTGTCTGAGGCCATCTACAAAATCCGATGCAGGACAAGGGCCGAAAAGAAGATCTGTGGGAGCGTGCGGGCAGGAACCAGTGGGGCCCAAACAGATACTGCGAAGGAAGTGGGGGGGATCGGACACACCCTCAGGAAGCCAGCATCCAGCACCACACGCCAAGCCCTGACCTGGAACCGCAGGTAAAGAGAAAAAGAGGCCGGCCTCGCAACAGCTGGAGACAGACACTGAGGCGGAGTTGAAACAACAAGGGACAAACTGGACTGGAATGACCAACAGCCCAGAACAGGTGCGATGGCGAAGGGTCGTTGATGGCCTATGCTCCCCGGGAGCGACGGGCATAAGTAAGTAAGTAGTCAGTTTGTCGTGTTTGTTTGTGGGTGGTTGGCTGGGTGACTCTAGCGTGTAGGGAGTCTTGGTGGGCCCCCAGGGAACATCCGGGTGTGACCGGGGAGGCGAGGTGAGACCAGGGGAATCGACCGCGTCCAGACCTCCTTCCGCCGGGTACCTCACGCGGTACGGCCGTAAGTCTTTCCCTTTTGTTGCCGTTCAGTCTGCCATTCCGTTTTGTAGTTAGCCAGTTTTTTTTTTACCGGGGGGTTATTGAGTACAGGGGTTGTATCGACGTTAAGTGTCACTTTTTCCCTCTCTCCCCGGATTCCCTCTGCCATTTTGTTTTTTTTTCCCGGTGAGCCCCACCGCACTGTTGCTCGTGCTGTGGGGCGCGGTGTTGCCAGAGTGGGGGCAGCCGGACATTTTTTTTTTTTTTTTTTTTTTTTTTCGGTGAGCCCCACCGCACTGTTGCTCGTGCTGTGGAGCGCGGTGTTGCCAGAGTGGGAGCAGCCGGAACACATCCGCACACACACACACACATCCCTAAAATATTTGTTTCTTTCTAGTGGAATTGTCTTTCCCCTGTATTTGAGAACCGTAGGATATTGTTGTCATGGCAACGTCCGGTGCTGGTGGTATGGCGACACGTGCGTCAAAGAAGAAGGGTCTTCAGGAGGTAGTCCCTACTATTAGTACCAGTACTGCGACTACAGTGACTTATACTTATTCCAGTGCTGTAGCCGATAGTCCAGTGAGTACTTTCACTACTTCTTCGCTAGGGATCTTCCTGCTGAGACCCCTACTGGCACTTCCGCTCGGAAGCGTCAGAGCATAGCGAAGCAACTGTGGGCTTCTGTTGAGTCACAGAAACCGAAACCCTCTCTTCTCCATGCTTCCCCTCGTAAGGAGTATGCCCCGGGAGACTTTCCTCATGGGAAAGTCGAGACCCAAGGGAACGGGTCAGACGGGTCAAACTCCCGTGTCGGGAGTGGTGAATCCTGCTCAGGATATCGCCTCTGTCCTTATGTTTTTGGAGCGACAGCGACAGGAAGAGGCTGCACTGCGTAGGGAAGAGGCTGTCAGGCAGGAAGCCCTGCGTAAGGAAGAGGCTGCACTGCGTAAGGAAGAGGCTGTCAGGCAGGAAGCCCTGCGTAGGGAAGAGGCTGTCAGGCAGGAAGCCCTCCGTAGGGAAGAGCTAGATAGGATGGAGGCTCTGCGCAGAGAGAGACTGACAGACAGGAAATTCTGCGTATGGAAGAGGCTAGCTGCGCAGGAAGAGGCTGCCAGACAGGAGGCTCTGCATAGGGAAGATGCTGCCAGGCAGGAAGCCCTCCGTAGGAAGAGGCTGTCAGGCAGGAAGCCCTCCGTAGGGAAGAGCTGGATAGGATGGAGGCTCTGCGTAGGGAAGAGGTGGAACAACTTCTGTCGCGGACTCCCGCATCTGTAAATCAGGGGGTTGATCGACAGGCAAGTGATGGGGTTAGAGGCCCAAAATTGAAGCTTCCAGAGTTCAGACCAGTGAGGACATTGATATGTTCTTAGAGCATTTTGACAAGGTTGCTAGTTCATACCAATTGTCTGAGGATCAAAAGGCCATGCACCTTTTTTCTGGATTATCTGGTACTGCAAGGAGTGTGTCCTTACTCTAAATGAAGGCGCGTCTTATGCAGACATGCAGTTGGCTCTGCGTAAGCGTTTCCACCTTACTCCAGAAACGTACAGGAGGAAGTTTAGGTCCATGAAAAAGAATAACGATGAGACCTTCGTGCAGTTTGGAGATAGGCTGCGCAAAACGCTAGGGTACTGGCGTCAGTTGGGTAAGCTGGAGCTTGAGGATCTGATTCTCATCGAGCAGCTGAACCAACACCGTGTCCCCAGAGTTGAGGATCCGTATAGGCGAGACAGCACCACAGGATTTCGCGGCTGCGATCCATACCGCTGAGGTGTTTGCTGAAGCCCGTAGGGCTTATAGCATCGCCCAGATACGGGCAGGAAGACCCCACAGGATTTAGTGGCAATAAGGCGCCGACGACTGCTAGCGGGTTGAACAGGCAGGCAGTTCATCGGGGACCTCCCGCACCCCGACTGTGTTTTCTTTGTGGTCGTCCTGGCCACATTAGGAAAGATTGTCCTAGAGCCGCCGGTAGTCATGGGGCTGGTCCTTCCCAGCGTCCTCGTGCCTCGGCTAACGTAGGGTCCATCCCAGCTTCTGGTGGCACAGAGTGTCCAGTGTTTCTTTCCGTTGTGGGTTCTTCCTTGGTCGACTCCATCAGGGGTTCTGGAGCATCAACGCTCTTTGTGGATAAGGATTTGGTTTCTCCTGAGGCTCGGCGGGGCGCCAGTTATGATGTGTGCGGGTTGGAGGCTGGTTTTACCTCCACCCGTCCTTCTGTACTTATTTCTATCTCCACCCCCTACTTCTGTGGCGAAGTATGGGCCATCGCGGTGGAGCGACCTAATAATAATAATAATAATAATGGGGATTTATATAGCGCCTTCCACGGCACAAGGCGCTTTACAAAGGCAGAAAAAATGCAATTGCTAAATGCAAAGAAAATGCATTGAAAAAAAACCGGCTCAGAAATGAAAAACAAAGGCTCTCTCTCATTCTCTCCCACGCGCACACACACTCTCACGCACAGACACAACAAACCACAACAGCCGCAACAAGCACAAACTACTAAGCAATCCACAAAATAACAAAAGTCAATCAACTATCTGGTAATGACTGTCTTCTTAGTATTGTTTGAAAAGGTAGGTTTTCAGGGAGGTTTTGAAGGAAGAAAAGGTTTGAGAATGTCTTAAGTCATAGGGGAGTTTATTCCAGAGTTTGGGAGCTGCGTATGAGAAAGCTCGTTCGCCATGCTGTTTACGATGGGGCGGTAACTGGGAAAGCGGAAGGTCCTAGTGTCGGTGGAGGAGCGGAGCGTACGTGATGGGACATATACTTGAAGGAGATCGGATAGATAGGCATGGGCATCGCCAGTGAAAATCTTGAAGCAGAGACAACAACATTTGTATTTAATTCTTTCTTCAACGGGGAGCCAGTGCAACTTTTTCAGGAGAGGGCTGCAGGGTTGGGTCCTAGAGATTTGCAAATGAGACGGGCTGCAGAGTTCTGTACACATTGGAGGGGTTTGGATGACAGTTGAGGGACAGCCAAGGAGAACACAGTTGCAGTAATCTAGCCTTGAAAGGATGTATGATGAAACGAGAGTTTTTGTGGCGTCTTCAGTGAGATAGGGTCGAATAGCAGCAAATTCGTTTAAGTTCCATGTTGGCTAACTGACAAATTTTTGTGACATGCTGTTTCATCGAGAGGTCACTATCAAGGAGAACACCAAGGTCACGAACAGTGTTTGAAAATTCAATAGTGCTGGAACCTAATGTCAAAGAAGAAGGGAGCGATCAGGGCCATGATGTGACCGCTTTAAAAAAACGGATGGCTTCAGTCTTCTCACAGTTTAATTTAAGCTTATTTGCTGACATCCAGGTCTCAATATCAGAAGTACAAGATTGAAGAGTAGAAACAAGGGGTGAGTAGTCATCGATGACAGAGGAATGGAGCAGCTGAGTATCGTCCACAAACATTTCGTGTCAAACGGAATGGCCGTGGATGACATTAGACAATGGAGTGGTGTACAAAATAAAGAGGACAGGTCCCAGCACGGATCCCTGAGGCACTCCAAATTGGAGGTTTGATTCATCAGAACGGTGGTCACCTACTTGAATGAACTGTTTCCTATCTAGAAGATAAGAACGAAACCAATTTAAAGCTGTTTCCCTGATGCCACATGTGTATTTCAAACGAGAGAGAAGGATTTCATGGTCTATGGTGTCAAAGGCTGCCGAAAGATCTAGCAAAAGAAGGACAGAAATTTTGTTTTCGTCTAAGGAATTTAGAATATCATTGAGAATGCGAAGGATGGTGGTCTCCGTGCTGTGCCCAGGGCGATAGGCTGACTGATGTGGTGTGAGGAGGTTGTTTGAGGCCAGATGGTCAGAGAGCTGTTGAAGAATGACTTTCTCAAGAATTTTGGATAGGAAAGGAAGATTTGAGATGGGTCTGTAATTTTTAAGAACGTTGGGATCAAGACTGCTTTTCTTGATAGAGGTTTAACAAGGGCGGTCTTAAAGTCAGTGGGAACTGTGCCAGAAGACAGGGACTCGTTAAGAATTTTGGTGATGGTAGGAAGGAGAGAGTCAAGGTGTTCAAAGAGGAGTGGGGTGGGAATGGGGTCAAGGTCACAGGATGTTTTCGCAGACTGTGTGATGATTTTACGAACAGTCTGCTCCGACACTGGCAGGAACTCACAGAGTGTGGTACCGTTAAAAACAACAGACTGATCTGAAATATCTGAGGATGGGGAGAAAGCGTTTCGAATTGTCTGAATTTTATGGGCGAAAAACTGAGAAAACAGACCAGGAAGCTGTGACGGCTCATGAGTGGACGGCATTACAACACTTGCAGCCTTACCCAACATGCTAGTGCTAAACAGTTCTTTACACGAGGATGCTGCTGCAACTTTAGAAAATAAAATGCGGTTTTGGCTTGATGGACAAACTGTACGACTTTCTGTTTGGCAGCATCGTAAATTTGCTTGTGTATTGTCAGTCTAGATGATAACCCAGCGCCGCTCGGCTCGACGTCGCTCGCGTTTCAATATTCGCAGCTCAGGTGCAATTGAGTTGTACCACGGAGCCGGGCGACGCCAGTGTACCGTCCGCTGACATACAGGCGCATGCTTATCCAAAACTTTTCTAAGACCAATGTTCAAATCAGTAAGTGTTACGTCAGGCGTGATAATGTTAGCGATGTCATGGAGAAAAATCAGCAGGGTTGATCTTATGAATGGCACGAACACATTTGAATTGGGGTGCCGACTTTTGCTTTGGAACACTGAGATGGCACACTAGACTATAGTGATCAGACATCAAATCATAACAACACTTAGCAGAGTGCAAAAGACCGTCAGTGTCACGAAAAATCACAAGATCAAGAATGTGACCACTTGCTGGATAAGTGGGTTCATCGATGGCCTGAGAAAGGCCACACGTCTCTAAGAGTTTCTGAAACCTCCTAGCTCTGGGATCACTCGAGTCGTCGTAGTGAACATTAAAGTCACCGATGATCAGAAGATCGCCGTCACGCGTGGCGGCAAAGTCAAGGAAATCAGGGAACTCTTCGTAGAATCTTGAATCAAGCAGTTTGTTCCTTTTACTGGGCGGGGTCCGATACACACACAGCAGACGGATTCGTTGATTTTGCAAAGTCAGAAGTAGCTCAGCCACTTCAAAAGTGGTGTGGGAGAAGGGGAAGGTGGAATTGACGTGGCAGTAAGACACGAGACACTCTTTGATGATCAGCATAATCCCACCACCACTCTTGGCTGTGGCACCAAGTTCACGGGGAAATTGTAGAGTTTATAACCCGGGGGTGTCAAATCACACATTTACTCTCATCACCTGACTCACGAAGCCACGTTTCTGACACTATCATAATGTCCACGTCGTAATCGGTCATGAAGTCAGCGATCGCAGTGCGTTTCTGACGTGTTTTAAGGGCATTACCACGAACAGACTGGGCATTCAGGTGACAGACACAGAGCTGATTAGGAAGATCAGAGCCCTGTACAGGAACCGCTATCAAGTTCTCGAGGTTGGCACCCGAAGCACAGGTCAGCGCGGTCGACACGTCAGGGGAGCTGAGGGAGGAGTCGAAATCAGTGACAGAAGAAATGTTGGTTGTAGAATGTTGTTGACTGATAACTACAGGAATCTGCCGGCGTTTTCTGGTGCCACCTCGGGACGATCGGTGGCGTGGCAGACGGTAACCAATAGACAGTTCTTTCAAACGACTGATCAGATCGGGTCGAGGTCACGGTGTGCCGCTGTTTGTTTACATGCCAACAGCTGATTTCGTGTATAAGAGTGGCAGGCACGACCACGGTTCAGTGTACGAAGCGCCTCCGTGCTACACGTAGTGTCGGCTAGCGGCAGCGTGGACGGTGAAAAGTGGGTCGTAGCATGTGCAAGTTGCCGGGGATGCCAGCCGAAAATGGCGGACTGCCACGCTGATTCAAAAGGAAAAATCTCACCGATAGAATCATGAAGAAGAACATCGTCCTGACGTGAAGTGGAGCACACATAATCCAACACCAATCCATCATACAGCACTCTAACAAATATCAAAACTGTACACACAGTCAAACCACATGAAAACGATGAAAACTGACGGAGCTAAGATCGGACGTGCCTGCAAGGCGACCTGACCTTCACCCCTCACCTCTGTATTCCCTTCTGATAGGGAATACTATCACCTTCACAGACGGACGCAGTCAGTCTGTGTCTACGGATCTGCCCGTACAGGCGTGTGTGGGAGTTACCACGCGCGCCAAAGCCAAAAAGCAGGAGCAGGAATTGCGTCTGTTCTTCAGCCGATCTCTGACGAGGTTCTTGCGAGAGTAGATCCAGCTACCATAGTCCGTCTTCAGGCCAGTGACTTGGACGTCCAACGCCTGCGACAACTGGTGGGTCGTCCCGCTCAGTCGGCCCGACACGCCAAGGTGAGCTTCAAGCTCCACAAGGGGATCCTCTTTAGGGTTTTCACTCAGGCAGATCGTGTGGCCAAGCAGCTTGTCGTCCCCAAAGCTTGAGAGAATCTGTTCTCCGGCAGGCCCATGATTCACCCATGGCAGGCCATATGGGCTCAAAGCGGACTCTCGAGCGAGTAAGACGTGACTTCTTCTGGCCGGGAATGAATTCTCAGGTTAGACAGTACTGCCGCAGTTGCGATGTCTGCCAACGGACAACGCCTAAGGGTCGCTTGAAGCGTGTTCCCCTAGGGTCAGTGCCACTGGTTGGGGAGCCATTCAGCAAGGTTGGGGTTGACCTGGTGGACCCATCAATCCACCATCCGATCGCGGTCACCGCTACATTTCGTAGCGGTAGACCCTGCGACTCGTTACCCAGAGGCTGTCCCGCTTAGGACTATCGATGTCCCTACTGTTGCTGTGGCTCTCCGGCAGATTTGGACGCGCGCTGGCGTGCCCAGGAAGAAGCACGGCCGGAAGTTTGTACTGGAGAGCGATCATCATCCTCTCCAGTGCCTGGACCGGGTCCGGCCAGTCGGTCGTCGACTCATGAGTTTAGGCAGTGGAACTGCAGAGTCGTTTTCCGCCATATCAAGGGTTCCAGCAATACGGATGCTGACTATCTCAGCCGAGCTCCGTAGTCAGCACATTGAGAAATCAGTCAGAGGGACACTTCCCGTCAGCCAGAGTTATGTCCCCTTTTGGTCTCTGTTTCAGGACAGTTTTCACTTCAGCGATGTTAATGGTAGTGAATCACCACCAATCGTTGGGATTGTTATTTTCATTGTTGGAAGGTTTGCTCAGTTGTTTGATAAATGTAGTATCATGTATTTCCTTGTGTGATTCTATCGTGGAACGTTTGTATTGGATTTATCGTACACTGTCGATCACAGAGGTTGGGTTCGGTCCCGTTGTTGTGAATTTGCACATGCGTCAAGGTTAAAAGGAGCACTGTATCTCAGAGAAACAGATGCTTTAGAAGGGGGTTTGTCACGGGTTTTTTTACGAGGCCTATGACGATTGGCCCATCTAGGGTAGTAGAATTATTCATTTATTTATTGTGGTCGTTGTTGTCGTATATCCGTCCTTTAATGTGGCTTGTGGTGTGGTTGCACCTTTGGTGTAGTTCAGCTCAGGTTAGGTTTACTTTCTCTCTCTCTCTCTCTCTCTAATTCCACTGCCCGTGCAATTCATCCTGCAGGTTCACGGGTGGCTGGTATCTTTTCCTTGTACTGGCTGTCTCTATCGGCCTCTCACCTGTCTTTTCACCTGCCGCACGTGCAAGATTCCTCTTAGGCTTGAGGTATTCTCACTGTGACGTAGCGTGGCATGTTGGCCGCCATCGCTTAGGCAGGTTTTTCTCTTCACTCGAGCGGAAGATGTCTCTGGGAGCGCCTGCTCCGTCTTGGTTCTTCACCTTATCGTCGAAGGTACAGTCGGTACCTTCATTTCCTACAGTCGGCCTGTAGGAGGGAGACATCACTTCACCTTTTTCCGCATCTGCGCTGCTGTCCTCTCGACCGGACAGAGGGCAGAGAGAGTCGTTTGACCCGCCTCTTCGGGGTCACCCACGGGTAGCTGGTAAGCATCATTTCGTGGTTTGTTTGTTTTGGTTTTTTTTTTGGTTGTTAGCCGGCTTATTCTTCTCTTTTGCGCAATTTTCTTTTGTTTTCAAAATTGTAAAAGGAATATTGTTTGAGACCTTTTCTCGGTTAATTCAATCTTTAACCTGCCATTCTAAATTATATCCAAAATTCTTTCTCCTGTTTATGCATCTGGTGATGCGGTAGTCGGTGGGGGTGGGAGAGAACCTGGTGATTCAGGGTTGGTACTTGCTTAGTCTCGCTCGTCCGCCCCTGTCACATTCGCCGGACTCTTATTCTTCGGCCACCGTCTGTTTGTGTGTGCAAGTAGAACGAGTTTTATGTTCGCGAGCGTGCGTACGCATGATTAGTCGGTTGGATGCGTGGTTGGAGATTTGTGTTATTTTGAAATGTTGCTATAAAAATGTGGGGATAATTGTGCCATTGAATTATTATTTGCAAATGTGGGGGCAGATGTAAAGCCATGGTTGCTCTATTAGTTCAGTTCCTAGGAAAGGAAAATGTTAAACGTGAGTGAGAGAAGGATGAAGATAATTCATATTTGTTTTATAGCCTGTTAATTTAATGCAGTCTCTTACCTGCTTCGTATGTAAGACTTTAACAAACATTTCTGATTTGGCTGGTTTGCTGCGTTATGCTCAGGTCTGTGTTGAGCTGGTGTTGATGTATTTAGTAGACCTCCCCTCGCCCATCATGCGAGTGCTGTTAGGGTTTTAACAGCATGGGTCAGACTGTACTGACTGCGGGTTCCAGTACCCGTCTTTCTTCTCTCCTAGCTGTCGCCTTTTCCCTCCTCCCGGGGGCTTCGCCCGGAGCACGCACTGGTTGGACCACGCACTGGTTGGTAACACGCACTGGTTGGGACCACGCACTGGTTGGTAGCGCGCACTGGTTGGACCGCGCACTGGTTGGTAACGCGCACTGGTTGGGGCCACGCACTGGTTGGGACCACGCACTGGTTGAGGCCACGTACTGGTGGAAAAGCCCGTGGACTTGGCTGGACAGTCCTGATCCCCGTCTAGGACCTCCAGCAGCAACGCCCCGTCCCCCGGGGCGCGCTCTCCATCGTCTGTTTGTGTGGTCAAGGGTGTCGGCCTTGAACGACTCTTCAGGAACCGACCCGGTTTGGGGCACCCGGTGTGACAGGGTGCTCCCGGTGGACTTTGGAGAGGCAGGGGTGTGAGGGCACCACATGACAGGGAAAGGGATGGGGGCTGGAATTATTTATTTATAATTGTGTATATGTCATATGTGTTGAAATGCTTGATTGTGATTGTGTAGTTGTGTGTGTTGGAATGCTTGATTGTGATTGTGCATGGTGCGTGTGTTGAAATATTTATTTGTGATTGCGTGTGTTGATGTGAATAAATGGGGTGTTGTATCGTAATCTTTCTTGTGTGGGCTCTTGCGAGGCGTGTGAGGTCAGTCACTCCCTTCACTCCCATCTAGACCGATCCTGTCAGGGCAGACCTCCAGGGGTCGGTCGTGACAATCTCTTTCCAACAGGAAGCTGTTGTTCAACTGGTCGCCACCCTGATTCTGAGTTATCTTGACTACTGTAATTCACTCCTTGCTTCTCGTATTTTCATCTTTTCTCACTTTCAGAAAATTTCTTGTCCTCAATACACTCAACCAATGCCGCCGGCTTGATTTTCAGAAAGTGGGGAAAAACACCATGTTATACCATCACTTATTCAACTTCACTGGCTGCTTATTGCACATTGAATTAAATTCAAGATTGCCATGTTGGCTTTCCATTGTTTTGATGGATTTTTACCACTCTATCTTTCTTCTTTCCTTCAAATCAATCAGCCATCCCATTCTCTCAGATCCAGTTCAGAAAAAGAAAAGAAAAAAAAAAACCCTACTGTGTCCCCTGAAAACTAATCTTAAATCATGTGGCCAAAAACCATTCCACTATGAGGCTCCTGTTATCTGGAACTCTCTGCAATCCACTCCTTGAAAATTCAAATCCTGAACATCTTCAAAAATGAACTGGTGACTAACCTTTTTTGTGAGATTATGAATTAACTCACCTACCTTAGAGCAGAATGCATTGGACTGTTTGGGGTTTTGTTTGTATGCTTACATTTTATAAGATTGTCTAGTGTTTATATGCATGTATCCTCAGTGCATCGTGAGCCTACATCACGGAAAATCGTGCCTTACAAAAACGATTATTATCATTACCAATGTTAACTGTTGTGCGCTTTCTACTTCTGTCAATGACAGTAATAAAAGGTCTCTTTTAAACATGGGAGACTCTGCTATTATCAATGTCAGTAATATGGCATTTCTGTTCAACTGTTGGAAACTATTAGTGTCTCCAACCATTGGACACTTTCTACGACTTTCAATGCCATTCATAACGAAGAATCTCTTTTCAATTGTAAAAAAAATTTCTATTACCGTCAAAGGCAATAAAAAAAAAGTAAATGTTTTCATCTGTTGGACACTTTCAACTTTTTATTTCTTTTCAACTGTAGGGAATTCCTAACTACTGTCAATGCCAGTTAAAAACAAAACAAATTTTTTTTTTCACTGTCAGAACTGGACATTTTCTGCTATTGTCAAAAATATACCATGTCTTTTCAACTGCCGAGTTTGTTAAATCTCAGTAGAAAGGCATCTCTTTTCCACTGCTGGGCACTTTCTTAGTTTCTACAACTGTCATAGTCAGTGCCATGCCCTCTCTGTTCCGAGGTTAGGCACAGACAACTGTCACTCACAGGACCCTTCTCTCTCCATCCCACCAGTTAGCACTTTCTATCATAACTGTCACTGTCAGTACAGTGATCTCCCTGTCAACATACTCACTCGGGGTGGGGGTGGGGGGACATACAGGGGATAATTTCAATTTTAAACACTAGAAGGCCCACTGTTCACTTTGGTGGTGGGGTGTGGGTGTGGGAGGGCGGGAAGATTAAAAAAAAAGGTTGGTTGTTGTTTTTTCTTCAAATGACTGCACTTGGGAAGAGAGCACGCATGTGATTTTGTCTCTCACTTCGAGCTGCTACATTCCTACCAGAGGTACCTTGGGCACTTTCTAAACTTGTGTACGTCATACTTTGATGCAGATCTTTCATAGGTAAGCTAGGGAAATCAAGCTGTGTGTGTTTTGACTGGTCTTTGGAAAAAGGATGTCACCCCAGGAGGCAACAGATCGTGGTGCTCAAGCTGCATGACTGCCCCTGGGGGCTCACAAATCTTGGGGATAATTCAGGGAGCAATAGTAATAGTAATCAAGCTCACATGGTCTGTAACTGGATATTCAGCCTCAAATTTGAGTTTCTGTATGTTTATGGGTAGTGCGGTGTGTTGTGTGTGTGTGCAAGTCATGAAAGTTACTAAGAATTGCATACTTTTGCTAAAACCCATTGTCTCTCTTACAGTCTTAGCTGACAGGGGCGGTGCTAAAATCACACATTATCTGCAATAGTTCTGCACAAAAAGGTTCATATGATTATCTCTAACGACTCCTTTCCATCTCAGATCAACACAGAAAGAATTTGTTGGTTTTGTTTTGTTATGGGATTTACTGATGGATCTTACAGGGCTAATACTCTCCGTGCGTATCCGTTTCATCTGTTTAACACTTCATTGTAGGTCAACTCTGTGGTCGTCCTCTTTACCTGTTCAACTTGTAAGATACCTTCTGTCACTGTCAACAAAGTTGTCTCCTGCTTACATAATTAATCAATGCAACACTTTCTGTCACTTTCTGTCATGGTCAGAAATGTCGTCTACTTTCTGTCATGGTCACAATGTGTCTACTTTCTGTCATTGTCAACAATTTTTACTTTCTGTCATTGTCAACAATGTTGTCTAATTTTTGTCATGTCAACAATGATGTCTACTTTTGTCATTGTCACAATGTTGTCTACTTTTTGTCCTTGTCAACAATGATGTCTACTTTTGTCATTGTCAACAATGTTGTCTACTTTTGTCATTGTCAACAATGGTCTCTACTTTTGTCATTGTCAACAATGATGTCTACTTTGTCATTGTCAACAATGTTGTCTACTTTCTGTCAATAATATTGACTACTTTCTGTCATGGTAGCAATGTCATATCCTGTTACCTCATTCATCTACATGACACTTTCTGTCATTGTCAACAATGTTTACTTTTTATCATTGTCAACAATGTTGTCTACAACATTGTCTACGTTTTGTCAGTGTCAAGAACGTTGTCTACTTTTTGTCATTGTCAACAATGTTGTCTACAACGTTGTCTACTTTTTTGTTATTGTCAACAATGTTGTCTATAACGTTGTCTACTTTTTGTCATTGTCAACAATGTTGTCTACTTTTTTGTCATTATCAACAATGTTGTCTACTTTTTGTCATTGTCAAGAATGTTGTCTACTTTTTGTCATGGTCAGCAATGATGTATCCCTGTTAGTGTTATCTCATATGATGCTTCTGTCATTGTCAAAAATGCTGTCACTTGCATAACGGTTTCATGTGTGTGATCCTCCATTCATTAACATTTTCAAGTAAACACACACACACACACACACACACACACACACACACACACACACACACACAAACACACACATAACACACACTCTTGCATATTTCAGAAATGCCAGTCGTAACGTAATTACTTGCATTTCTTTTACCCATCAAATCATACATGAATATACACACAAAAACACATCTTCAATGAAAATCAATACATTTTCTTAATATCTCTCTTCTTGTCACTCCTTCTGCCAGTTCCTACCTTCTACTCTTACTGAAAGACATACTGTCTGTTATGCATGATTAAGAGAAAGGGAGAGAGAGAGAGAGAGAGAGAGAGAGAGAGAGAGAGAGAGAGAGAGAGAGAGAGAGAGAGTGCATTAGGACAGAGAAATTGAGGGAGAGAGGGAGGGAGGAGAGAGAGAGAGTGGGAGGGAGGGGAGAGAGAAAGAGAGACAGAGAGACAGAGAGAGAGAGAGAGAGAGACAGACAGACAGACAGACAGACAGACAGACAGAGACAGAGTGAGAAAGAGAGCAGGATAGAGAGCGGGAGAGATAAAGCAGGAGAGACAAAAGACAGATAGACAGGCAGATAGATAAACAGAGTCAGAGACAAAGACCAAGAAAGAGAGAGGGGTGGGAGTAACGAGGAGAGAAGAATGTTATTGTTGTTATCGTTGTTGTTGCTTTTCATTATCATCTAATAGAAAATTCTTTTCAGCCATCAACATCTTTCAAGACAAGCACCAGTTCACGACCAAGCTTAATAAGAAAAGAACCAAGAGATGAAGAGATCATCTAAGTATCTGACACCGCACCAACAGGGCCGGACACTGCCAGTCACCATCCATAGTACTTGATGAATAATTCAGACCAGAGGCCAGAGACTCAACTACGCTTCACCAGTCTCACTGCCCATCTTCCCTCAATCAATGGACTCCCAGAAATGTGGCCGAATACCAAACATTTGACATCAACCCTGTTACCGACACAACTGGCCTTGAACGTTGATTATGCAGAAGATGTTTCAGTTTTCAAATGTGAAAATAATACACCTTTGATTGGGGAGAAAATATGGGAAAATGAGTGAAAATTTGTGGAGGTTACTGTTTTATTTGTCACAATGATTATCTCTCAATTTCCAAACTCTTTCAGCTGACTCAAACTGAGTCAAACTAAGCAGCCATTATGCCAAAGGCATTTCTCATACAATATTTTCACGGAGTAGAAAAAGACATGAAAAAGAATGTTTCCCTAATGATGAACTGATTAAAAGATGAGCGAAAGTCATTTCTACCATACCAAGCCACTTCAACTTTTTCCTTCTTTCTGTTTCACCTTTCTGATTAACATGGAAATTTGAGGAAGAAAAATGAAAATTCTGAAATCACCGTAATACTGGAGGCAAATGCATAACATATATATATGGAGTCACTCAACCATTAAAAACAACAACAACAAAAGCAGCAACAACAGAAACAACAGGGAGGCATCCCTGAGTCAGTACACAAATATGCAGAAAAACAGCTGACAGAACAACTGACACTCATGAGACCCTGAGGAAAGCAGAAAAAGGGTGCGTAGCGCAATCACTACGTATCTAAAGCACTACCAGTTATTAGCCCTACGACCAATAGATCTACGTGTCGTAAAACATACGACCCTTTAAGACTACGTGTCTATATCACTACAATTGACCATGTATCGAAAGAGCTATTCATGTTCGTGTTCTCTAGAACTACGTGTCTATATCGCTATGCCCGTTTGCTCTACAGCAGAAAGAAGAAAAATAGTGACAACGGCCCGTTTGTATGGGGATGGTGTAGCGCAATCACTACTGGATAATGTCAGTAGGTCCCCATTAGGGGAGGCGCCATATGTTCCCCCATGTCTATGTTCCCCCATGTCTATGTTCCCCCAGGTCTATGTTCCCCCCAGGTCTATGTTCCCCCACCTCCATATTCCCCCAGGTCTATGTTCCCCACCTCCATATTCCCCCCAGGTCTATGTTCCCCCACCTCCATATTCCCCCAGGTCCTATGTTCCCCCACCTCCATTTTCCCCAGTTCTATGTTCCCCCACCTCCATATTCCCCAGGCCCATGTTCCACCACCTACCTACCGTGCCGTACGTGTCCTCGTATCGTACGTGACCGGATTGTCATACTTGTTACAGAATCCAAGTTGTATCCTGACTAGATATGTTGCAATCTTCACATTTTATGCTTTAAACCCAAGAGAAGAGACGGACTACATTTAATTGTTACAAGATTGTATTGATCCTTTCTTTGCTTTGCTTTGTTTTTCTCTGTATTTGGTGACAGGAGTCATTGTTACTCATTAATTTGTTATTCATTTACAGTTCTTTAGTTAATGTGTCAGTACACGCGTGTTTCCATAGCTATACGGGTTGGTGACCTTACGTTAAAATTCCAGAGTCCCTGAGTATATGTGGATGGTTTAGTGCGTCAAAATATATTTTTTTGTAAATCATTTTCTTTCTTAGTTCCATCCCTCCTCCGCATTATGGCCAAGAGCCCCTGGCCTAAGGCCAAAGTACAATAAAAATGTTCAGAGTTCAGAGTTGTATTAAAGTACAATAATTGAAATTACCAAAATACAGAAATCGAGAAAGAGAGAGAGAGAGAGAGAGAGAGAGAGAGAGAGAGAGAGAGAGAGAGAGACAGACAGACAGACAGACAGACAGACAGAGAAGAGAGATAGAAAGAGATAATTAGAGAGAGACAAAGACAGAGAGACAGATATAATTAGAAAGAGAGAGAGAGAGAGATGCGGAGACAGAGAGATGCGGGGACAGAGAGAGATTCAGAGAGACAGAAAGAGATAAAATCTAAGAACTCTCTCTCTCTCTCTCTCTCTCTCTCTCTCTCTTTCTCTCTCTCTCTCTCTCCGGAGGGCTGGATGTAAAAAAGCAGTGATGCTTATTCCATTACCCTCTGAAAATAAAAATTCGTTCGTTCGTTCGTTCTCTCTCAACAAGGTGGGCAGAAGGCATTGTGCTCAAAACAGTATCAGTATTTAATTGATGAGTAATAGGCCTAGTCTGTTCAATACAAAAATCAGCGCTGCCAGTGCAGCAGTTCTACATTTTCATCATGTAGAGTTATTGCCACGTAGTGCTAAAGAAAGAAATAGAAAACAAAACACACGAAAGTATGTAGAGCTACTGCCACGTAGTGCTAAAGGACAGTAGCCAATAGAGATCGCAAGTCAGCCTTCGAGCTTCTTTCTCCTTCTTTGCCATCTATATAGAGCTAATCAAAAATGTCCATTAGTGACAGAGGGCAGTAGCTTTTTAGCTACTTTTCGTTACTTCTCGTAGTGCCAAAACAAGGTAGAGGTTTGAAATACGTAGTGCTATTGCTACATGACTAAGCGAAGACTCTCTCTCTCTCTCTCTCTCTCTCTCTCTCTCTCCTCATTAGATATTTATTCATGGGATATCCATGAAAATTTTATATGGAGCAACAATAACAAAACAAAACAAAGCAAACAAACAAAGAAAAACAAACAAAAAGAAACCTCATTACTTTTAAATTCAGACCTCTGTGACACCTAATTGGAATGAGAGAGAGAGAGAGAGAGAGAGAGAGAGAGAGAGAGAGAGAGAGAGAGAGAGAGAGAGGGAGAGAGAGAGAGAGAGAGGAGAGAGGAGAGAGAGAGAGAGAGAGAGAGATAAGAAAAAGAAACACCCGAAGGTGCTGGGGAGGACCCAGAGAAGCACTGTCTTCACCTGCCTTTAGAGCAGTCCTGTACCACCCTTGGAGGCCCGCGCTGTGTTGACGATGGGTACAGGCACGCGCAGGACACTCCATTAAGATATCAAGGGACATAACTGCTCCTGAACAGAGGTAAATCAGACTACAGGATGCAGCTCATAACAGCCTTAACCTTCGCCGTATGAGGCTCAGATTTATAGCATTTGTCGACCCTGTACAGTTCTATCACGCATGCTTTTCAAGTAGGGATTTTCCTTAACAGCTGAATGTCCGTCGTGGAGTCTACCATGCTTTCCGTATAGGCGTTTTCCTTCACTGCTCAGCGTGCGTGTTAGCACCACGGGGACGGGCACTCGGCATATGCCGTGAAGCAGCCACCAGCTGTGTGACCTACTCATGACCCTCCGGCGGAGGGAGAATTTACAGCCGCTGTGGAGCACGCGCTGCCTTGCCCTTCGCTCAACTGACAGGTGTCGGATATCTTATCGCAAGTCTGTTTAGCAGCACAGTGTCATCTAAAACTCCCGTTAGTTGGGTAGCACGCTGCAATCCTTTATGACTATCCTTGTGAAGAGAGTGCACAGTTTGTCTATCCTCCATTTCTCTCTCTCTCTCTCTCTGTCTCTCTCCCTCCCTCTCTCTCTCTCCCTCTGTCTGTATATCTGTTTCTCTCTTCCTTTTCTCTCTCTCTCTCTTCCTTATCTGCATTTAATTATTGTTATTTTGTTTATCTTCGTACTATTTTGTTTTTGTTTATCAACATTTCATCCTATGATATTGCTGCATGTATTTACAGTAGATTAGCAAGGACAGGTTGGAAGAATAGGCATGCCTAAAACTTTTATCCTTGAATAAAAAACGTTGTTGTTTTTTTGAGTGCGAACGGCAGGAATGGAGGCTCGAGTTTGCCGAGCCTGGACAAGTTTTTTTTTCCTTCTCAATTTTTTTTTTTATTAGACTAGTATCTCATTCACTTTCCCTTTGGTGATATGCTGTAGATAATGCGACTCGATAGCTTCCAAGTAGAAAAAGAAAAACAAAGGACACGGAATTACGAAAGCAAGCTTGCTCGGATGAAATTGAACAAAAAACGAATGTTGTTATTTTTTCCGATCCGCAAGCGCTTTGACTCTTCTCTTACCACCACAGGGCAATAAGTGGCGATGCTTCCACGTCAAGTTGATTAATTTATTTTGTATACGATGTGCCAGAAATAGAACACTTGCTTAGTTGCACTCCCAAGAATTTAGGATCTCGCCTTCCATCAGTAGATATTTAATATTCCATTTTTTTGTCGGATTTTAATAGCCCGGCTACACTGAAAACTCTTTCAGTCTTTGATTTACTGAGCTGTAACACCTATACTTCTGCGTCATATATAGAGAAACGTGAGGTGTACTGTACTTTTTTGAGCAGTTTGATTGCAACTTCGTTTTACCAATCCATCCAGGCTAAAATAGCATCTCTCAGTCTCTTTCACACACAGACACTGTCACACCGAGTCACAACCTTTGCACAAACAAAACACATCTGGAGAGGGAGGGAGAGAGAGAGAGGGAGGGGGGGGGGGGAGGGGAGAGAGAGAGGGGGGAGAGAGAGAGAGAGAGAGAGGAGAGAGAGAGAGAGAGAGAGAACATAAAATCCTTAGACTTCTTTCCTTTCATTTGTTTATTTACCTCATGCATGCAGGTCTTCAACTCTTGATTTTCCAACCATTTTGCAGGGTTCGGTTTACTAATGCGCCATTGGCGCATAAATTCTGAAAATGACCCATAAGAGTTCCTGTCAGGGAGTCCAAATGCGCATCGATATTATGAACCAGTGCGCCACAGTATGTCCGTTTGTGTATTGTATGTCAGACAACTTATGAACAAATAAAGAATGAAAAACGTTGAACTTCCTTCTCTCATCAATACACAAGGGTTTGTGATCTCAGTACTGCCCCCCCCCCCCCCCCCAAAAAAAAAAAAAAGTGCTCAAAAAGGAAAAACAATTAGAATCAATTCAAAACATGGTGAAAGTTAGTCAACATCACACTCGCCCACACCCACGCGAGCCCTATCCGGTGCAAACAAGATTTCTTCACACAAAAATAAGTACCGGACTATGCAGACACACAAAGTTAACAATCCACCGATGACAAAGGATAAGGAGACGGAAAGGGGACCGGGGGGGGGGGGGGGGGGGGGGGGGGGGTAGTGAGGGAAGAATTATTATCAGTTGACCTTCCAGTCCCAACAACATCGCACTAAAGCGTAAGTCAATTTTTACGCAAAACTGTCATCACGCAAAAGCAACCACTGACAAATGGCCAACTACAGGCGACGTGGTGCCTTATATACAAAAGAGAGAAAATCGCTAAGCCAACCACAGATCTACATACATGATAGAACAAAGGCTTCTCAAGCAATGGTGGGAATCCGGAAAACGCGGCTACTATCATAGTATCAAAGACTGCCGGTGCCTAATTGCTGCTCCGGCTTCCATTCCTTATCAACACCAGCCGGCAGGAGAATTAAACATCTGCCTGGCAGCCCGGGCCCAGTGATGACAGGCTCAGGGGAGTGGAAGGGCCAGGCCATGCCTGGAGCTGCACCAACACGCACATCAGCACAGCAGAATTTTCCTTCAAGAAAAGTATGCGTGTTACAATCGTACACTATGAACGGATAGGGTGGATTTCACCTTTAATCGATTTTTCTATTGTTTCTTTTCTAATTACATTCAAGTGTTATAGTGTGATGGATGTAAATGCATGAGCTCTGGGATTACTGTAAGTTTCATGTTGATGACTCTTAAGATGAATATGATATGCCCCAAATACGGAGAGACTGGGTGGTGCTGCACCCAGAGTCAACGGCGAAGGGTGTACCAGCCCGTATTTCATGACTGCAGAGCCCACCGGCGAAAAACACCACCCTCCAGCTGCCCACGGACAGATGAAGACAGTGCCACTCCAGACACAGCCATGCTTTCGCCATACGGTCTTATGTGCCCTCAAGAGAGAATCCAAAGTTGTAGTCTTTCCCACTGTCAACAGGACTTTCCCTGTGGTCAGTGGGTCTTTCCTCACCGTCACTGGACCTTTCTCCAGAGAGATGAAGCGTGAAATGCAAAAATTCACTTTCCGAAAGTCATCGAATGAAAATTATTTTCATGTGCAAATTATTGATCAATAGGCCCGATAATCAATAACCAGGTGCAAATAACGCCTGATAATCGATTATCGAACCGGTTATTGATTTTTTACACCTAATATTGATTTTGGTAAATAATTTGCACATATAATTGATTTTTGGCCCGTTATTGATTATCGGGGCCGGTTGTTAATTTCCGGCATAATTTGCACCTGGGTATTGATTATCGGGTCTGTTGGTAAGTAATTTGCACATAAAATCGATTTTCGTACTATGAAAATCGATTTTCGTGAGATGCACACAATTCACTTTCCGGCCGAAAATCAATTTTCATAGTATGAAAATCAATTTTATAAGCAAATTACTTACCAATGGCCCAATAATGAATAACCAGGTGCAAATAACGTCTGATAATCGATTAGCGGGACCGGTTATTGATTATTACACCTAACATTGATTTTGGTAAATAGTTTGCACATAAAATTGATTTTCGGCCCATTATTGATTGGTCGGACCTGTTATTGATTACCGGCGTAATTTGCACCTGGTTATTGATTGTTGGGCCTATTGGTAAGTAATTTGCACAGAAAATCGATTTTCATACTATGAAAATTGATTTTCGGCCGGAAAATGAATTCTGTGAATTTCACGCTTCACAGAGAGAGGAGAGAGAGAGAGAGAGAGAGAGAGAGAGAGAGAGAGGAGAGAGAGAGGGAGAGAGGAGAGAGAGAGAGAGAGAGAGAGAGAGAGAGAGAGAGAGATTTTATATATGTGTATCTGTCATGCCTCAAAACAATACCAACAGTAGCAAAAAAAGAAATTAAATAGAGAGAAAGAGAGAGAGAGAGAGAGAGAGAGAGAGAGAGAAAGAGAGAGAGAGAGAGAGAGATAGAGAGATAGAGAGATGAACTAATATTTTACCAGTATTACGTATACTATATGGTGACAGGAAGAGAGAGAGAGAGAGAGAGAGAGAGAGAGAGAGAGAGAGAGAGAGGAGAGAGAGAGAGAGAGAGAGAGAGAGAGAAATTGACATTGTGCACGTGCGCGCGTGCGCGCGCGCACACATACACACCACGCACGCACGCACGCACGCACGCACACACACACACACACACACACACGCACACACACGCGCACACACACACACACACACACACACACACACACACACACACACACACACACACACTGACATTCTTTCGTAATTTGTTTCATCTTTTTTTTTAATCGTAGTGATATAGAGTGACATAGAGACGTAGCGATAAAGACGGTGTCTGGAAATCGTAGTGGTAATCATCAATAGTTGTATAGGTACAAGTTATGAAGGGAAATCGTCTTGCGAATGACACTGTAGTGATATCTTTACTTACTTACTTTACTTTACAGCTACAGCTGTGTTCAGGCAATCTGCCTATCAGCCGGTTGATCCTCATCTTCGTTCTCCTTTCATCCTCTTGTGCTTGCACACTCAAACTTGCATTAAATGTGGTGCGCATGCGTGGTGGGTTGGCGAACCAGGACGAGTCCTGAGAGTACATGTGCTGTGACCACACTGCATCCAATCTGTTCTTGAAACTGTTGAGGCTTGGTGCTAACACCACCGCCTCAGGCAGAGCATTCCAAGCATTGACCACTCTTACTGCAAAGAAGTTTCTCCTCACTGACAGCCTCGCAAATGTTTTCTTCAGCTTGAAGCTGTGACCTCTGGTAGTGGAGTCCGTGTCGCGGGGAAGCAGATCACTTGAGACATCGTAGGTGCCCCTCAAGTACTTGTAGCACTCTATCATATCCCCGCGAGCACGCCTGTAGTAGAGGCTCGGCAGTTTGAGTCTCCTCAGTCTGTCCTCATAGTCCATGCTGGCCAGCTCAGGAATCAGCTTGGTAGCTCGACGCTGCACCTTCTCCAACTGTTCTTCATCACCTTTCAAGCGAGGTGCCACACAACGTTCCCGTACTCAGGTGCGGGCGAATCACTGATTTGTACAGTAGTGGTAATGAGAGAAAATCGAGCACGGTGAAGCCTCTCCGAAGCAGTGCCAACAGCCTATTCGCCTTATCAACTTGAATGCTCACATGACCACTGAATTTGAATTCGTTGTCTACATTGACACCAAGGTCTTTTTCAATTACACAAGTCTCTAAAGTGATCTCATCAGTGCCTGACCTCATACTGTACTGTGCTGGCTGACTCTGTTTGCCTATATGCATGACTTTGCACTTGCCCGCATTGAAGCGGAGCTGCCATAAATCGGACCAGAGCTGTAGTCTATCAAGGTCGTCCTGCAGGACATCAGCATTGTCTGGGACTTTGGCGAACAGTTTAGTGTCGTCCGCGAAAAGGAAACTAGTTGAGTGGACGGCCTCAGGCAGATCGTTCACAAAGCAGACGAAGAGAAACGGGCCAAGTACGCTCCCCTGAGGAATGCCCGAGAGCACGTCCCCCCACGAAGACTCTGTTCCGTTGAGAACAACACGCTGTTTTCGTCCACAAGGAAGTTTTTCACCATGCAAGTAGATGGCCTTGATACCATATCCTTCCATTTTTTTCAGTAATCGTTCGTGTGGTACAGTATCGAACGCTTTCGCGAAATCAAGGTATATGGCATCTACAGCGCCCTCATCCTCAAGTATTCTCGTCCACAAGTCTAAGACAGCTATCAGGTTAGTTGAACAAGAGCGACCACTGATGAAACCATGCTGACATGAACTGAACAGGTTATTTGCCCTGAAGTGCTCAATGAAGTGATCACGCAAAATGGATTCTAGAATCTGCAGCACACACATGTGAGGCTAACAGGTCTGTAGTTCCCGGGGGTTGTCTTTTCACACTTTCTTGAAAATAGGAGATACATGTGCTATTTTCCACTCGCTGGGCAGGGCGCCCTCTTGGATAGACCTGTTCATGATGATGGCCAGTGGAACAGACAATTCTTCTGCACACGCCTTCAGCACAGATGGGGGGACACCATCTGGGCCCATAGCTTTGCCAGGACCAACTTCTGAAGTTTCTTTCTCACCTCATCTTCTGAGATGTTCACATTTTCAAGTGGCTGTTCAAAACCTCTCTCTAAAACTCTGGCACATTACCGGTGTCTTCCTCTGTGAACACTGAACAAAAGAAGGAGTTCAGTAAGTCGGCTTTCTCACTATTGCTGCTGGCCACTGAGCCATCGTCTCTAATTAAGTCTGCAACGCCAGATCTGGTATTTAACTTACTCTTTGCATATGAGAAAAAAGCTTTTGGGTTGTCCCTTGATTCCTGCGCTATCTTTCTTTCAAGGTCTCTGACAGCCTTCCGCACTCCCATTTTGCCTGATTTCTAGCCTTGGCATACTCAGATAGTCTCCACCGTCTCTTGTTTCCATATACCTCTTAAAGGCAACATATTTCTTCTTGACCTTTGCAAACACTTTTTCATTCATCCACAGTTGCTTCTTCTGTTTTTCTGAGCCAGGTCTAGTTTTTGGAATGAAATCATCCATACAGTTTTTCACCTTCCCGGTAAACACTGACCAAGCCTCTTCACATGATGTATTTTCGAGAGCTGATTTCCAGTCTACAGACCCCATGCACTTCTTAATCTCTTCCATGTTGGCTTTCTCAAGTATAAACCTTGGAGGTTCACTTTGCTCTGGTTTGTGTAACAGTCCAAATCAAACATCAATGTTGAGTGGTGGCTCTTACCGAGTGGTTGCTCATAGCATATGTCACCAATCATACCTCTTCATTCGTAAGAACTAAATCGAGAGTGTTTGCAGTCTGACCAGGTGTATGGTGAGTAGGCTCGAATACATGCTGGTGCAAGAAACAGTCTCTAAAACCTTCTACAAATGACGCGCCCAGGGGGCTTTCACAAGCGCAGTTTTCTGACCACTTAACATCCGGCAGATTGAAATCTCCACAGATAAGCACGTGTGAGAAGTTCTTCGAACACGCATTCTTCAAGTCTGAGATCAAATCTTCATTGTTCTGAGCTACACTGTTGGGAGACCTATAGACACACCCTGTCGGGTAATAGTCGTTTGGATACGTAGATTAGTGTTCCGTAGAGCTTTAGCCCGTTAGTGATATTGACACGTAGTGATTACGGGATGTCCCGTCTGATAATCAGACGGGGACATCCCGTAATCACTACGTGTCAATATCACTAACGGGCTAAAGCTCTACCAGTGATACTACCATACTGTACAGTGTCGCACACACCAGTACTGAATCAGGGGATGCTACTCCGGGGCAATATGGAGCCAGCCGTCCAGTCATCTTTAGAAGGAAAATGACCAGGAGTGCACAACACTGCAGTAGAAAAACAAATGAAAGATGAGTCAAAGTCATCAATACATTCTTAACGATTTTGTCAGAGGATATGAAAAGTTTTCAAAAGTGTACAATGTTGAAGTAGAAAAACAGAAGAACGGAAGGTCAAAATGATCGATGCACTTTCAACCATTTGACTCAGGATATGAAGGTACCTAGTTTAATGCCCCCTCATAAATTTGTTTATTTTTTAGATTTTCAAGTCCATAACTAATATTCGTGGATGTTTTTCTTGAACAACGGTTTTCTTTTTCTATAGTAAATTTTGTTTTAATGCAATATGTGTAGGCAACAATACTTTTAGTAGTGTGTAGGGACGTAATCAATACATAGGCCGTTAAGCCTTTCAATGTCCCCTCGTGTTATTTTACTTTTATGACAGGGTTGAAAATGCATGCAATATAAATTTTCCTTCTTATCATCAAAGCTTCTAAACTGTACTTTAAATTTCAAGTCTTCATCCAGCAAATTCTTAAAAACGTTAGTATTTTTAGCAAATTTAAGTGCAGTTGGCAAACTGTTCCAGTAGCAATAACTCTGTTACTGAACTTGAATCTCCCCATATTAGTATGAAACTGCTTAACAAATATTTTGCCGTTCCG
>CM031615.1:56246016-56264886 GCA_018398815.1 Conus ventricosus | reverse complement strand
AGGTGAAACCCTTTTTCATCTGCCCACCATTTTTTATCTCGCAAAGCTGGACCCTGCGCGGGGACACTCGGGACGGTTTCCCATTGCGTAGACAGCAAAATCTCCACAAACAAGAGCGTCTAACCCTGTGAACTGATTGAAAAATTTTTGTTGTTTTTACAAAAAAGGGGGCAGGAACATATGCTCCCCGGGGGAACCCCCCCAAACCCCTTCTCGTGGACACAGAGAGAGTGTCCCAACCCGGACTGAAATGTCTTTTCTGCCAAAAAATTTTTTAAATAAAGAGGGGAAGATGACCTCAAAAAACCCAGATGTGGAGATCATGAAGATCCCCATTCCAGTGTATCGAGCCCTCTCCAAAAAAAGAAGTGGCCATGCTTTTTTGTTCAAAAGGCTTCCAAATGAAATTTCCCAGAGAATAAAAGGGTCAACAGTTCCATGTTTGGAAACCCACTGTTTTTTTTCCCCCCAAAAGGCCATGGGTTTTTCGATTTCCACAGGGCCTAGCTTTGACCATTTTCTCCTAATTTTTACAGAACAGGGTCAAAGAGGGGGACGGTTTTGAGGTTTTGAAAGACTTTTCCGGGTTTGGGGGAGGGGAAAAATGAGGGCTTTCCGCCAGGGGGGGAAAAGAAATGTTGCCCCACACTGGTTGTATTCCTGTAGCTTGTTCAGCTTCTTGCGGAAGATGTTTAACAGTTTAATGATTTTTTCTTCCTGGAAGGAAACGCGCAGAAAGTAAGGCGATTTTACTGTTTAAAGTAAAGGAAAATTGTGTTTCCATGTTGTGGACGAAAAATTTCCCCGGGTGATTTTTTTTTTAGGGGGTTTTTTTTTGACAAAAAGGGTGTTGTTAGAAAGGAGGGTTTTTTTCAATGGTTTAAGCAAGCGATTAGCAACTGCTTTTTGTCTTTATTTAAAAGTCGAAAACTTGAGATGGTTTACGGGACGGGGTTTTTTTCCCTTTTTTTCTTTTAAAGAGTTCACACTTTTTTTTGGGAAATTTTGATGTCAGCCGGGGGCAGAAACTTTTTCCAGGCCGACGTTTACTGATTTTAAAAATTTCTCATTTTGGGACGGAGTTTTTTGATGGGGTCAGCGTTGGGACCCGAAGGTCGTTGGTTTTACCTACGCTGAGCCCTTTCGAACTTTGGAAATTTGTTGGCGTCTGAACAAACGGGTGTTTTTGGGATTTGAAGTTTTTCGGAAGACACTGGGAAAACAAATTTAAACACCTCTTACAGTGTTTGTCAGGATTTTGGGTCCCGGACTCTGAAGAAAATCAGCATCCGGAAAGCCTTTTGAAATAGGGGCTGCAATAGATCCCATTTCTTTCTTTTAATTTAAAAAGTGAGAGACAGAGGTGTTTGTTATTACGGTTGTAGAAGGACGGGGAAAAGGTCACTCCCTGCAGATCGTCATGGGCAAACACTCATAGTCCAGGGCCACGAGGGTTCCCAAAACCGACAAAAACTAAACACGAAAGTGAACCTGGGAAGAGGGAGGGAATTGCGGACCGTCTTCAGACAACACAAATCCAAAACCGAAAGGACATCCCCATTTAGCAGACCTCTGGATGACGAAATGACACTACCCCAAAGAGGATGTGCCCTTAAAGTCCCCAAAGCAAAAAAGGTCGAGGTTTCCCACAGACTACAAAGGTCCTGCGACAAACCGGGGGCAGAAGGGGGGGAAAAAAGGGAACAGATTGTCACGTCTTGTGGAAGTGACTCTGCAGCTACACCTGGGGGGTCCCGAGCGCGGACATACAACAAAGTTTTGGTAGAGAAAGGGAAACCGCCCCACTCCCAACGTGGATGGTTTGCAGGTTTGAAAGAATATAAAGCCGAAGATAAAGGTCTTCTGGCTTTGAATTTGAGTTTTCCCGAAGAGCCACAACGGGGGTTTTAAGATTGACCGAAGCGTAGCCCCCGAAGTTGGAATTTTTCCCGGATAACCCAAGGGAAAATTTTTACTAACCCTGTGCGAGGCGAAAAGGAGAAGATCGGGCATTTTTCCCCAAATCTGTCCAAGGAGTGAATTTGTTTTAGTTTCCTGGACTGTGATGGCTTCAGACCCGTGGCAGCTTGCCAACGGTGAGAAGGAGTCGGGTTTGGGGACGGGGGAGGTTCTTCCTCTCCCACCTCTCCACACTGGTTGAACTCCCTTGCCCGCCGGGCACGGACAAGGATTCGGGGGGGATTGCGGTTTTTTTTTAATCTGCCCGCAGAGATTTTTGAGACTGCTGGGCAGTCGGGGGGTTGGGGGGAATTTTTTGCCCCCCCGGGGCATTCATTTTGGGTTGGAAGGGGGTGGCCCTGCTTCCCCAGAGTTGCAGTTCTTCCTTGCGTGTCTTCGAAAATTAAATCGTCAGTCTGGCAGCAGACTTACCGATAGGAACGTGGGAATTTTTTTTACACCCGAAGCATAGGAAAAGCGTCGGCGTTGATTCCCACCCCTTTTTTCCGGGGCTTCAAAAAAAAGATCTTCTTTTCTGTTTTGTCGTTGTATCAGATTTCTTGAATCCAAAGGGCAGTTTGGGGAAGGGGGAGGGAATGCCCACCGCAGTTACACAATGTCCGGATCATAAAGGCCCATCAGGGTTTTGCAGCAAAACCAACACCCCTGCCCAAACAGCGGTCCCTGACATGGCCAAACCTCTGGCATGAACCCTCAATGGGGGCGGCACATACAGCTGAACCGAAAAATTTGGTAACCCAATTTGATACCCGGGGAGCCAGGGTTGCTGCTACCTCCCCCAAAAACCCCGGGACGCCAGCCCCTCTTAATTTCGCCCCTGATAACCGAAAATCCCGCAGGAATCACGCCTTTGTGAAAATTCAATTGTTTGTGGGGGGATACCCTGACTCCCTGTCCACAAGTTTTCGTTGCCCTTTAGCAGCTGTTCAGATTTTTTTTGTGATTTACTTGAAAAAAACGAAACCCCTTTCCCCACCCTTGATGACCCAAAGGGGACCCCCTTTTTACTTGAAACCTTTTGGATAGCAAAAGGGCTCGAGCTAAAAGGGGGTTTTTTCCCTGCCCGTCCCTTCCATGACGAGCCGGGAACCCCAGAAACCTGTCTTCGGGTTTAAAACGTCGTTTTCGGGAATCATTTGTCAGTATCAAAACCCCCCTAAAATTGGGGGAAAGGGTGTTCCCTTTTTTCTTCGGGGGGGGAATTTTTTTTTTGAAAAGCCTTAATAAATTTATGATTTTTTCATCTCCCCCTTCCCCCCACCCCTTGGAGTCCAACTAAGGGGGGGGGGCCAAAAAAAACCAATGTCTTGACTCCTTCCGGGGTTTCGGAGGGGCATATAAACAAACAGAACCACCAACCCTACCCCCCCCTGTTCATGCTCAACCCCCGGGAAACAGAGGCTGAGCACTGCGGGGGTTTTTTATTTGGCCGGGGGGGGACTGTCTGTTTAAACCCACCCCCAAAAAAAGGGGGGTTTTGAAAAACCCGGGCCAAAGTGTATTCCCTGTTAGGAAGGTCCGAGCCAAAGTGAGGGTTTTTTGAGAGCGTTTTGGCCCTCTCAATCCCCAGGATCTTTTTCCCCCTCCGCACGGGTCGACACCGAAAGGGCAAACAGGGCGGATCTTAAGGAGCCCACAAGAGAAAAGGAGTGTGGAAAAAAAAACTGGGGGGAAGACGAAAAATTAAAAAAAGGGCCAAATAAAAGGGGGAAAACAAGAAAAGGAAAAAGGGGTTTTTTAACTCTTAGCCCAGGATCCTCACCCTTGCCTATCTGACAGGGGAAGCCCTACCGGGGCATCAACTCCTTCCCCTTTTATGCTTGGCCAGACAGCTTCTTGGCTTTTCAAACCCCTTTAGAAGCAGTTTAAAAAAAACCAGCCTATCTCCAAGTATTGAGGCCCCCCCCAGAAAACCCCTTAAGGGGTTTCACGGGCCCCGGCGCAAGCCCCCGCCCAAACGACAAGGTGCAACCCCCGGGGGGAAACCTAGCCCCACTGGGAAAGATGTTTTTGACAAAGGGAGGTCAGAAACGGTGATCAATGCCCCCGGACAAATGTGAAACATAAAAAAAATAATTTTTTTAGGTCCTCAAAGACTAAAAGGAAAGGGGGAGACGACAAAAAATGGTGATAAAAAAGGACCATTGATGGCAGAGAAAAAACAGCTTGACAAAGACCTAGTAAAACAATAAACAAGGAGAGAGGTAAAAATGAGACCTTGTGGACAACGTCCCAAAAAACAAAAAGAAAAGACAAGAAAAAAACCAGAAAGTGATAAAATACAGCACAACATACTGAAAAGGGGAGGGGAAAAAAATTTACTGAACTAAGCAGAACACACCTCAAACGGGGAGGGAAAAAAATGGTGAATAGGGACAATAAAACCAGGAAGGGAGTGAGGGGGCCCAAAAAAAAATTTTAATACACACGGGTAAATAATTTTCAAATTTCAAATGAAATAGAGACGAGCCCACACACACACCAAAAGAGAGAAGAAAAGAGGGGGGAAGAGAAGAGGGGGAGAGAGAGGGGGGGAGAAGGGGGAGAAAATAAGAAGAGAGAGAGAGGGGGAAAAAGAGAGAGAGGGGGGAGACGGGGGAAGGGGAAGAAGAGAGGGGGGAAAAATGAAAAAAATTTAAAATTTTTTTTTTTTAAAATGGGGGCTGCTTTTAAGCAGAATCAGAATAAGCGTTTGGGAGTAATGCATTTAAAAAAGGACAACGAAGATCAAACCACCCCAACACACAATTGAAAACAACTGAAAAAAATTATGTCCTTTAATAATTCTTTAAAAAAACTGGTTTTACATTTTCATCCTGCCAAAAGCCCCCTGATTGGAAATCCCCGTGTTCATTTACATTTTCCCCCGCCCCCCCCCCCCCCCCCTTCTCCAGCTCACCTGGCTGCCCCTTTTCCTGAAGGCCTTTTTTGGGGGTTTTGTTCATACCATTGGGTTCTGTTTTGCACAGTCCACCATGAATCAAGTACCCCGGGGCTTAGGGGGGAAATAAAAGGAAAGTTTTGTGCAAATTTTTGGAACCAACTTCCCATAAGTGCTCAAAAAGTCAGGGAAAATTTTTTTTTTAATTTCTGAAAGTTTCTTGGTAACTTTTTTCAAAATGCCAGAGGGTTAAAATCAGAAATGTTTTGTGATCCCACATTTTGTGTTTATAGACCACCACAAAAACGCCATTTCATGACCATGAAACTGGGTTTTTTGGACCCTATAACAATACTCCAAACAGCATATTTACTTTTTTTAAATTAATTTATCATTTTCAAAAAAAAAGGGAAAAATTGATCTCTCTGGGCCACTTCCACCTGAATTCCATCAATGGCCCAAATTTTATATTGCTATTTTTAAAACAAAACAAAAAAACCAAATATCAGTCATACTGGAATTGGTCCCATTTTATCGTTGATAATTCATTTCTTTAAGTATTGCTCCCAAAAATCATGTAAATAACTCCCTCAAATTTTGACGAGCATCCCCCTGACCCTTAAAAAATTCCCCCCAAGGGGGCTCTCAAAAGGCCCAACCCCCCCTGTCCCCCAAAATTTTCTGTTTTCTGTGCGGGGGAATTTTGTTTTTTCAAATCCTTGACTGCAAACCATAATGAAGGGGGCGGTTTTTTTTTTTTCTTTTTTAAACAATGGCCGACATAATTTATACAGTACACTGCTTTAGGTTTTCTGGGCCCAATTTTTTTTTTTTGGGGTTGGTTGGCTGTTTTTGTGTATTTTCTGCTTCCAAAGAAAATGCAGAAATTTCGCCCGTGTTTTCGGTTTTTTAAATTTTTTTTTTAAATTGCTTTTTATTTCAAGGGCGGGGAGGGGAGGGGGGGAGCTTTTGGGGGGTTTTTGTGTGTTGTGTTGGGGTGTGTGTGTGTGTGTGTGGGGTGTGTGTGTGTTGTGTGTTGTTTTTAAGAGAAAGAAAAGGGGGAGGGGAGAGAGATTGCATGTTTACAATTTTTCCTTTTTTTAATTTAATTTTTCATGTACAACCCTCTTCTATCTTTTTAAAAACTTTCTGACAGAAGACACACCACACCAACCACACCACACAAACACACACACCCACCACTCCCCAAAACTCTCACACACACAGGCGATATTCAAAAAGCAAATGTATTTTTTTGTGTTTTTTCCTTTCACTAAAACTATGTCTTTTTTTTATTCGCAAAAGGAAACCCTTTGTGGCCCGAAATGTAAAAACCCCCCACCAGCTGTAAGGTAACCTTCCGCTCTGGCACCAGACAAGTGTCACAAAAGTTGGTCAGCTCTGTCCCTTTTAAACCCCGTCTTCCCCCCCCCATCCCACCCCTTGGGACAGCAACTCGGTTTTCCCACCCCCCTCCATAATTTTTCTGTACTCTCACCATTTAAAAAAATTTAAAAATTCCCACAATTCAAAATTATTTTAATTTTGCTGTGTGTGCTTTTTCCCTCAAAAGCGGGGGGAAAAGAACCAACAAAAAATTCCCAAAAAACCAAAGACATCCCCGCACAAAAATTTTTGTTTCCCCGCACGCTGGGCCCCCTGCGCAGCAAACCCCGGAAAATTTAAAGGAGGTGATTTTTTTTCCCATCCTGATTGTCCCGGGCCCAAAAAAAAAGGGCTTTTTTCCCCCCCTTGTTTCTGGATCAACTTTGGTTTTTACCTCAATCCCCTTTTTTCCTGTCAACATGGAAAAAAAAAAAACGACAAAAAATTTAAAAATGTTAAGTGACAACAAAAATTAGCAACCCTTTTTCCAATTTAGAATTTTGTAAAAAGAAAAAAAAATTTTCCCTAATTTAGCCTGGTAACTTTTAACGTTTGGGGGGGCCGGTTTGCTCGTTTGGGAGGCGCCGGGCTTTGTGCCCGGGGGTTTCGGGGTTCAATTTCCCTTTTTTTTTTAGGGGGGTTTTTTCCCCCCAGTTAAAAATTTTGGGTTTTGACTCCATTCCCCATACAGTTTTTCGAATGAGACTTTTTTCCGAGGGTTTCCCGGGGGTTTTAAAAGAAAGCTTAACTTTTTTGCACAAAAACGTAAAATCCCACCCACCAACTTTCGGAAAAGGGAAAGGGCCCGTTTTCCCTTGGTATGGATGACACGTGACACATACAGGGCCCCCTTTCCCCCAAAAATGGAGTATGGCTCCTTTAAAAGGCGGGATAAAAAAGGTCCTACACGCCAAAAATCCACTGCCTGGCCCATTTCAGGGAGTGTCCGCGGGGGTATCAGCCTGCGTAAGCAAAAAAGAAAGAAAATTTTAGAAAGTTTAAGAAAAAAAAAAGCTTTTAAAAAGAATGATTTTTGTTTCAAAAATTTTGATAACCAAAAATAAACAAAATTGGCAAAACCCAAATTCCCTGAAAGGGAAAAAATGGAAAGGGACAGAACTTATTAAAAAAACAAAAAAATTTTTTTTTAAAAAAGGGGGGGGGGGGGAAAAAAAATCATTAAAAAAATCAAGAAAAGGGCACAAAAAATTGATTTTGAAAGCTTTTTTTAAGTTTTAAAAGGAAAAAAATGCACATCACTAAATTTTTTTTTTTTGGGGGGGGGGAATGGGGGGGGGGGGGGGGGAGGGGGGGGTAAGGAAGATTGCCCTATCATATTCCCCTGCGAAATGTTGTAAAACACTTATGGATTTGTGTATTTTTTCAGTCTTTGTGAAAATTTTCCCTTTTATCCAAGGGTCCCGGGGCTTTTTTTTATTTGTTTTTTGGAAGCTGTAGGGTAGAGGGGGGACTGGGGGCAGGAAGGTAACTGGGGGTTTAAGTGGGGGCAAGGATAGTGTGTGTGTGTGTTTTGTGTGTGTGTTGTTTTTGTGTGTGTGGTTTTTGTGGTGGTGTGCGTGCGGCTGCGTGCGTGCGGGGTGGGCGTTTCGCAAGTGTGTGTTTTTGTGTGTGTTTGTGTTTTTTGTTGTTTTTCGTTATTGTTTTGTTTTTTGCGTATTTAAAAAAATATTTCAATTAATTTTCATGCTTCATAAAGGGTGGGGAAAAAAACCTTTTCAGCCCCAACAAGACAGGGTTTCACTTGACAGTGAGATGAAACACGGAATCACTGACTCGGCTAAGCAGGCCAAAATAGTACGGTTTATACTTTCCCAAATTTTTTCCGAATTTAAACAAGAACGGGACACACTCTCATCCCTTTCAACCGAAATTTGGGAAAAACCCCTGCCGGAAAACGTTGGTTTAAACCCAAATCTGGGGGAACACTTGCCTTTTAAAGGGCCGATATTTTTCCCCAGCATCTGGCAACAATCCCAAAATTTAAACCCGAATGGTTTCCTTGGGGGAATTTAAACCCTTTTCGCTGTGAGGTGTAACTTAACTGTAACGGTGTAAGCCCCCCCGAAAAATTTCACCTGTGAATATCGAGTGGGGAACCCCCTTTTTGCCAAAATTTGCTCCAGGGGCCCAAAATCCTGAGTCGCATACTTAAAGCCATTTTATTTTACTTTTTAAAAAATGCCTTGGTGACCCCTCGTTTTTGATGAACCCGTTTTTTGGAAGAAGGAAGAAGGGGAAAGGGAAAGGGTTCAAAACCCGACCGGAAAATTTTTCTTGCCCAAGCCCCCGTCGCATAATACCCATCCGGCTTTTTTAAAGCGGGGGAAAATTTTTAAAGACTTTTTTGGTTTAAAAGTTTTTTCTTTTTTTTTTGTTTGTTTCCAAAAAGTTAACACACAAAACGATTTGTCTGAAATCCCCGGCCTTTTAAAAATGAAAAGATAAGATGCCAATTTAAAAAAAAGCACTTTTGAACGGAAAATTTTCCTTCCCAAATTAAATTTAGTCGTTTGATCTGATTTGTCTTGGATTCCACTGAAATTTGGCGTTTTGGGGGTAAATCAGCATCGCGCTGGAAAATAACTGTTTGTTTGACATCGACTGGGGAACAGCGGGAAATAAAATGTTTAAAAAAGAGCCCTTTTCCCGGTGCTTTTCTAAAAATTTTTTTTAACGACTGCACACAAACTTAAAAGACACAAAACCGGGTTTTTCAATCGAACGGTTTTCTTTTTAGCGCCTTTCCCAGTGGCAGGTAAGACACGGTGACACAAAAAGGGGGGGCTTTTCACAAAAAGGGCCCCGGGAAAATCGGGATCTAAAGGGCCCCGAACCCGGAAAAATTAAACTTTTTTTTTTGTTTTTTGGTTTCAATTATAATTTTCAGGGGGTTTAAAAAAATTTTAAAGGGGGGGGGGGTTTACATTTGGGCGGATTTTTCACTGTTGGGGTTGGGGGGGGGGGGGGTGGGGGGGGAAATTTTTAAGAAAAAACAAATGCATCAAAAAAGAAAAATGGGAGAAAAAATTCGGATGGTTTCATTTAAACTCTTTTCTTTTGTTCCCCTTTTTTGACACCGCCTTCATCATTTTCAAGTTTTTTGTAACTTTTTTTGTTACACCGGAAAAAATGGGGTAAAACTAAAAAAACAAAAATTTTTTTTTAATGGATATGATAGATTTTTAAAATTTCTGCATAACTGTCAACCCAAAAAATAATTCCGACGGGTTTTTTGCATAATTTGGAATTTTGGTTTTTTAAAATGTGTTTTTTGGGCCCTCATTTTCTGTTTCTGAAACCCCGAGGGAGCCACCGGCCTTTTAAAAGCCGACCCAAGGTCAAACCCCTTTGTTTCGCGAGGCCCAAAAAAAAGTCGGGCATGCAGAAACTTTTTTTCCCGCAAACGCCGTTTTCGTTTGGGAGCCGTTCGGGATCAAAATGCTTGGTAAGTACGTTTATTCTTTCCCTTTGCTCTAGTTTGCTTTTTAAAAATTTTTTAACACTCATCCAACACACTTTTTGGGGCCGGGGGTTTCTTTGTCTTATTGCGATTGATAAGCAAAAAGAAGTAAAAGTCTTTGCTATAAGTATGGTAAATCAAGAGTATCAAAATATCGTAAGTGTTCGCGTGCTTCCTCTTTATGTTGTTTTGTAATAATTATCTTGCTCATCACCATTTTTGTTCTTGATGATTATTTCGAATGAAATTACTAACTGCATCAATAGTTCAACTCAAAATTATTTTAATAACATTATTTTTATTATTATTATTATTATTATTATAAATGGAGATTTGCTGATAGGAATGGAGACAGGCGTGTGCACGTGGTGGATGGGTTTGTTTGGTGTGTGTGTGTGTGTGCGCGCGTTGTGTGCATGTATCAAAATGAAAAAAGTGAGCCATTTTTTGCATGGACAGAGAAGAATGTAGGTGTACAAAACACCAGTAAATGACATAACAATAAGAATTTCCTGACCTAGATATCTGATACAATTTGTGAAATCTTTACAGGAATGGGCCTTAGCAGAATATGGAGGTGTGCGTGCTGTGTGGAGGTGCCCTGGATGCTGGTGGGAAGATTGTTGTGCCAACAGCTAAAGGAAGAGACTCCATTAACAGAGCAAGTGAAGAGCGTGGTGAGACTATTCTTGTGTCTGAAGGACAAGCAGTACATGAAGAATGCCGTCGCAATTTTACTAATAAGCACAACATTCAAAGTTATCAAAGAAAAAACAAGAGTCTTCATCTGCAATAAATATTGCACAGAACCTACGTTCGCAAAACCAACCCTTTGACTTTGCCAAATGTTGTCTTTTTTGTGGGACTCCTGCAGAGCTCAATGCACGCAGTGGCCTGAAGGTGCATCAGTGAGAACACTTGACTTTCAAAGCTCAATTGCTAAAGTATGTTCACAGTGTGGAGATGAATGGGCAGACACTGTGAAAAGCAGACTAGAGTTTGTTTCTGATATGCCAGCTGCTGATGCGTTTATCATCAGACATGTAGTGTTCATTTTAGAAGTAGGAAAAGACTTCCTAAGTCTTTTTCTTCAGACAAAGATGAAAAAAGAATAAAGCTTGGACGGCCCTAGAGATGAGAAAAAGGCATATGCCTTTGAAAAGGTCGCTGGTTTTATTCTTGACAATGATAATGAACAAATTACTGTTGGTGACCTCATCAACAAAATGAAAGAATATAATGACGGCGATTCCTACAGTCATCCAAAGATGAAGGAAGAGCTTAGGAAACATTTTGGTGAAGAACTCATCATCACAGAACTGAATGGAAAAGCTAATGTTGTTACATTCAGGAAAACAGCATCATCTATCTTGCACACATTTTATTCACAACAAATGTGTGATGAGGAGACACAGAAGAAATGCATCATAGAAACAGCAGCAGAACTCATCAAAAGTGACATTAAAGCCTTGCCTACGACTCGTGCACTGTATCCCAACAAAGATGATATTGCGTCACTTTCAGCAAACTTAAACTTTGTTCCCGATTCGTTGCAGCTTTTGCTGAAGACTATTTTCAGTGGAAAGGACACAGACTTGAAAGTAGCATCAACAGGCCAAGTAATTATGCAAGCAGCTCGCCCACGTGTTCTCATATGCCCTTGCAGATTGGATTAGCAGTCCAAATGCACCATTGTTTTAATTCCAAGTTCCTAGTGGACACTTTGTACTCTCTTGGTTTTAGTGTGTCATACAGTGAGGTCCATGACCTATGAGATGAATTGCTGCTGTGTCTGACCACAATGTTGCATCAGCACCTGAGGGTCATTTTATCCAGTACATGGCAGACAACGTAGATCACAACACGGCTACACTTGATGGATTCAACACTTTCCATGGCATGGGATTATTGCCTCGGTTACTCCCAGAATGAATAGCACAGTGCAGGTGAGAAAGGCAAGCTGATGTCAGGACAGAAGAGATCGTCAACAAGGCAAAGATTGACATCAAATACTACAAAGAGGAATGCCTTGGTTTGATGACACTGAAGTTTGAGAGTCTGACAAATGCATTTGTTAAAGATCCGACATCAGAAGTTGACTTGTTGTGGAAAGCTTGCTGGCTGCTACATCCAAACAGACCGTCTTGGTCTGGAGTCATGCAAGCTGTTCACCATGAAAGTTTTCCAGGACAGTCATCAGTCATATTCATGCGATGATAGACATGAATCCCGGTGACAAAACATGTATTATTCTACACTGTGTTTCATTTGTGCTGAAGCAAAGCACAATAAGTCAACACCAGTGCTGACATTTGATCAGCCTCTATGGTGGAAGGCTCTGAGTATCATCTCTGGTGAACAGCACACAGTGACCTTCAAGCCATTGTCCTTCGGCTTGGGCCGTTTCATCTTGAAATGAGTTTTCTTGCATGTATTGGGCCTTTGATGGAAGAAACTGGTCTTCATGAAGTGCTGTCGACTGTGTACGCTTCACATTCTGTGAGTGCAATGCTTCAAGGAAAGGGTGTACAACGTGCAGTTCGTGGACACATTCTTCTTGATGCAGCATTAAATGCACTGTTGATGTCAGACACATTTGGTGTGCCTTTGCCACATCCCAAATGCCAGACTGAAATAGATCAAAATGAAATCCAGGAACAGTCCACTTTGCTGCACGTGTCTACAGATGTTCTCCCTGCTTCTCCGATGTCAGTGGAGCATGAGTCACAAGGAACTGATTGTGAAAAAGAGGAAACCTTGCATGCCCAACTGCCATCTGAAACTTCAGTAAACATTCAAGCTGAGGCAGACCTCTCCCAAAATGAGGCACAAAAGAGTGATCTGGAACTGAATGGTGAAACAACTACAACTAGTTTGCACATCTGACGTACCTGAAGATGTGGGTACAGTAATATCAAATGCCTTGAATGAACTCCATGATAAGGAAGATCTTCAAATGGTGTCTGCCCTCCACAGTCAACTTTTGAAGGGTGCAGTGACACCAGATTCAGTCAAGAACAACGATTGTCTCAACTGGATTGCCAGTAAACTTAACAGCAAGAAATTGTCACTCATTGGCAGAACGAGTGAACTCTGGCTCCAATACATGGCTATGGTTGACATACTGAAACGTTTTCTGAAGGCTGAAAGAACTGGAAATTGGCTCCTTCATCTGTCTGTCGTACGAGAAATGCTCCCATACCTTTCTGCAGCTGGACACAACTCTTTTACCAAGTCTGCTATTTGTACCTTCAATGATGAACAAGCTGGGAGGCAAACTGTCAGTAGAACCGACACAATGTGGTTGGAGACTTGAACACGGGAAGTTGGTGCCAGTCACAACGGATCTACCAGCAGCACCAGCAGACTTGCTACAAGTAATCAGGCTGCAGAAAACATGGACTTGAGTGCACACCTAGCTGCGGAGAATGTTCCGGCATTAGCTGTTCCAACTCGCCAGTGCAGTACGTGCCATAGACTATGACTAAGTAAGTTCCTTTGTTTCTTGATTTCGTCAAGCCTTCTAGTTAATACCCTGGCTGTCTCTGTGTGCTGGGTGTGCATGCATCCCATCCTCGTCTTTTCTGCACCCTCCAAAACTTTACGATGTTCCTATAAAAAAAAAAGCCTCACCAAAGTTATGTACCGAACTAGTCTGCCCCCCCCCCCTCCCTTTGACCCTCACTGATCCGCCCTGACAATGTTAAATGGTATTATTTGTAATCATTAACATTACAACTGTATTTTTTTTCGTTAACTGGAACCTTCTTCCTGAGATCTTTCGAATGAGATGCAACATGACAAGGTTTCAGCAAAATATGTCGGGTCACATGGTTAATATGTATGACGTAATCAAACCATCATAAATCAAATATGCAGAGGTGCACACAATTATAATTTTTACAATATGCAGACATGTCTTAGTAAACATGATGCAAAAGAGAAACTTTTTGTAACAATTAGTTTTGGGTCATAGTTAATTTTGTCACAGGATGACTACACTATATAGGGGGTTTGCATGAAGTTGAAGTTGCCGGAGTTATTGTTCGCTGGGCCGGGGGGGGGGGGGGATGATGGGGGAGGGGGGGGGGGGAGGGGTGTGGATCAGATTTGGGATTTGAAGCCCTCCAGGGTAGGGCTGAGGGCAACCTCAGCAGGAAGGCTGTTCCAGTCTCGCAACAACACCGTGACTGTGCAGCCCACAGCCATGCAACCTCGCGCGGCGGTTAAACAAGTTTTTTTGTTGTTTTAGTTCTCTCTTTTGGAGACGCAGTCACTCTGTTTTTTGCTCTTGTTTTAACAACTAGAAAACAGATGCATAACTGCTGAAAAAGGTACCTCAGTTCGCTTTAATGACGGACGGTGTACTTACGTTCTGAAATTTTAAAGTCTGGTTTTTGATTTCGGTAAACTGTAGCAGCCAAAGACGACACTACAGCCTGGTCACATCATGATGATTGCACGCGCTCTTTGTGCGGCTCACCAATCTCCCAGGCCTACCTGGCCACTGAGCAAGCCGAAATCACTGTGCGCCACGACTACGTAGTTTTGTTCCCGAATTGGTGTTTCGTCCTCGTCGATATAGTTCCAGTTATGCTAAAACTGTCCTTACAAAATGCGAAATTCTGTAATCCTACTGTTTCCTTGAAGTTTGCATGGAAATTATCTTTATTTTTCCGCAGAGTTCTGCTGTTGTTTTTAGCAGACCTCTGAGGTGGATGTATGCCAGTAACACGCTGCCTAGGCTGGCAGACTTGACAATAAAATGAAGACAAGGTCGTGGACATAAAGCCTTTACTCGATGATCATTTTCTGAATGCTCCCATTCAATATTCAGAACTGGTAGACGCTCTAAAGTCCGTTCACAACTACAGGTAGTGTTTGCTATGCTGTATTTGCATTATTTAGTTTTGTAGCAAACGTACTGGGCCTACTATGGCTCATTATCTGTCTTTAATTTTTTTCCAGATATGTCTTAGGAGAGCGAAGCCCTCGGTAGTTACTTATCTTTCTCTTTATGTAGTATCTGGCTAACGTTATTTACTTCAGTTGTTGTTTGAGTGAATCCCTTGAGCGACACGAGTCATGACAGCGGCGATCCCTAGTTTTTTATGCGTGAGAGCGGTTCAGAACATGCGCCCATATCCACACTTGAAAGAATTTTAAATTTAGTTAACCTACTCTATGACACTAGCTAAGCAGCTTAGACTGGCATAAGAATACAGACAAGATGGTGGACATGCCTTTACATGATGATCGTTTTCTGATGTTGCCATTCAATATTCAGATCTGGTAGAGGCGCTGGAGTCCGTTTTTAAACTCGGAATTCAGTGGTAGATCTAGACGGCATCTCTTATCGACTCCTTTTTCATTCCTCTCCTTGGGAATCGTTACTGCATTAATTCTTTGTTCCAAAAAATGTTGGAATAAAAGGTACTATTCCTAGCATACGGAAGAGTTCGGTAGTGATTACCTATTCTGAAAGAAAGCAAAACAAAGACACTGATAAGCAGCTGTGGACCTATAGCTTTGACTTCTCACATAGGCAAATTATTTTTAAAAAATTGTGCACAGATGTTTATTACATTGCTGTGAGAAAAAATGACATACTCCCAATTCAACAAGCAGGTTTTAGAGAAGGTCGATGCACAGCAGATCACTTAGTGAAACTGACGACCAAATCAAAAAACAATTCTCCGATGAAAAAGCTTTTGAGCACACTTGCTACATTTTTTGGGGGGGGGGGTCATACGACAGATTGGCATGGTAATTACTCTACATACTAAGGCACATTGGAATGACTGGTAAAATGTTCTTTGCATGAAAGCTTTTTCGTCAAAAGGTCCATCTGTACAAGCATTGGTAACATTGTCTTAATTCACAAACACTGACATGGGATTTCCTCGAGGACAGTCATCGACCCCTTCTTTTATGTATTTTTTTTTATTTATTGGTGACCATCGTTATCACAAAATATGAATGTGGTACAGTGTGCAGATGATACAGCTATTTGGATGATTTCTAATTCAAAGAAACACTCAAATAAGAGGGCAATAATCCATGCACAAAATCTTTATCAAAATGAACTGAATAAGTTGTCTACTTACATGAAAGAAAATGGACTAGAATTTGCAGGCAAAAAAAAAGTTTAATGTTGTTTTAAAAATGGTCATAATCCTGAGTTACCTTCACTTACTCTCGAGGGTAGCCTGCTAACTTATGAGCAAAAAGTAAATTTTTGCGAGTATATTTAACGCCAAAGCTTAGGTGGAAGGTTTCACATAGATTATCTGTAGCATAAAACAAGGGAAAGATTAAATATCCTTAAAATTACCAGCAGTATAATCAAAATTAATATATAGACCGAAAGCTTATTTTCTGTGCCAAATTCTCTATTAAAGAAGCCATTAAGTGTGGACAGCAAAGCTATCAAATTAGGAGTGGGAGTTCCGGCACACACACATACATTGAAATGCTACATAAGAGGCAAGCATTCTTCCTCTTGGTGAACAACGAAAGTTGGATGTAACTAAGTTTGTAGTTCCCAGTCTCTCACTTAAAAATTTGGTTAGAGAAGAAATGTTCATGGACTCGGATAAAGATTTTCCAAAGAGAGCAAGATCTGTTTGTACCTCAAACTTGTATGAAATTATGCTTACGATGTTCGGTCAGTTTGTGATATTGATATTTCAGTATCTCTTCTTCTTCTCCTTCTTCCTTGATAGCGACCACAACCAACTTGATGATTATTCTGTCACTTATACAAGGGGTCCGAACAGAAGGAAAAAAAAAACAACAACCAAAAACTGGGCGTGGCTTTTAATGGAAAAAAGGAGGCCCTTGACACAAAGGTAGTCGATGGTCTTGGCCTCTACAACGCCCTGGGGCAGCCCGTTCAGTCCTTGATGGTACAAGGAAGGAACGCCTGCTGTCTGTACTGCGTTCTGCACTGCGGAATGGTGAACCGCCAGATCGTGACCGCGGCGTCGGCGCGGAGGTGCAGGGCGCAGGTGGCTTTGATGCCTTCTGTGCTGACCCGGTCATTATGGATCTTGTACAGCATGGATAGGCGTGCTGTACGTCGTCTGTCCACTTCGGTTCTTCAAGCATGGCGGTGGGGGTAGAGGTGTTGTTTGGGTAGCGCCTCATCACGAAACGGGCTGCCCTGCGCTGCACTGCCTCAAGCTTATTGATGTTCTGCTCTGTGTGTGGATCCCAGATGCTGCTGGCGTACTCCAGGATGGGTTCACACAAAGGACTTGTAGGCCATTTCCTGGAGTTGACTTTGATACTACGACGCAGGAAGCCTAAGGTCCTGTTGGCTTTGTTTGCACAGGTGGTTGATGTGCGTTGTCCCAGCTGAGATCGCTGCAGATGGTGACGCCTAGATACTTGGCGCTGGTGACGGTCTCCAGGATATGGCCGTGCAGACAGTAGTCAAAGTGGAGGGGGGTTCCTGCTGCGGGTCACAGGCAGAGTGGGCACTTTCCAGGATGAAAGGCCAAGTCCCATCTCTTCAGAGTATCAGAGAATCCGTCTGTTTCATCGAATGCCTCCATGGGAACATTTAAATGGAAATGTTGATTATGAATATGCACACTTAGATAAAAATAAAAACTCTTAATATACTAGCTGTTTTAAGCTCGAGAACATTTGCATACAAGATATCCCAATCATTCAAAAAATTATGCAGATGGGTCAGTATCAGAATCTGGGGAAAGTGGCTCGGATTTGTAATAACAGAGTTAAACTTGAAACAACCTTTGGAAAGGATTTTACTATTTATGCAGCAGAATTGTATGCCATACTTATGACTTTGATGTAAGATTGTAATTTATCAGAATTGAGATAATAAAGTATTCTTGTATCTTGTACATTCTTAATACGCCAATGGCCGTCTTTAATATGTTGCCATGCATAGATTCGAAATCAGTTCTACAATGCCGAGTGTGCACACACCTGAGTTTGTATGTGCGCATGTTGTGTGCAGGCTCATGCACACTCATGCATGCATGTATACATGTGCCTGTGTGTGTGTGTGCATGAGTGTGTGTGTATGTGTGTGTGTGCGTGTGCTAGTGTGTTTGCATATGCGCATACAATTGTGTGCTGGCTTATGCACACTCATGCATGTATGTGTACACATGCCTGTGTGTGTTTGTGTGTGTGTGTGTGTGTGTGTGTGTGTGTGTACGTTATGTAGATCAGTGTACCCACAATGTTGATCATGAAGAAATACTTGTGAATAAACTGTGATGATGCGCAATTCAGAACAACAGTGAGAAAAGGTTGAGGCAAGTTTCATCATTTTATTAGTGAAATCAAACACCCCATGTTGCTACTGACAGTTTACCTGCACACTCTATCACTATGGGAACACACAAATAGCCATGGAATGACACTCTCTGTACAGCACACTCAGATTAGCTTTATACACCAGGTTAATCTGCATATCACAGCCAATAGGGGCAAGAGGAAGTGTGTGACAACAATTCATCTCCCTCATCATTTTTTTTTTTTTTAACCGACAGAAAACTAGTCCGTAATCGTTTTCTTATCATAGGCATAAACGATAGTCAGACATCTTACATGGAACACTTTGATATAAAACACACTTATTTTAGCACAATTACAAATCCAAAGGTAATACAATTTTACAGAAATTAAACAGATGTTTTCAATGGCGGACGGGTGGTTAATCAGAAAAGATTTATGGGCAAATTTTAGCAGTCATGTATGGCTACCCCAGCCTGTCTTTCTTGCCACTGACTGTTTTGTGATGGCGTGCTGTCTGCCTTAAGACTCTGCATACCTTGCCTCATACTAAGTATTCGGCAAGAATAAATGAAAACAAAAACATATCAAGCATACTGAAGATCAAAGTCATCAAAAGTCTACAAAAAACAAAAATCTGCTTACACACCCTATCAAACGATTAAAAAAAGGCAGGGAAAGCAGCAATAAAAAATAACACATACAATCAGAAGTGGATGAATGTACATGAATATAACTTTTGGACAAAATATTTGATTGTTAAAAACTAAATGACACTCTTTACTTCTTTGACGAAAGCAAGATGCAACAATATAAGTTACAAATGATACAGCCCGCTAACGAGACACAAAAACATATTGCGGAGGAT
>CM031615.1:56234714-56245916 GCA_018398815.1 Conus ventricosus | reverse complement strand
CTGCATTAAAACTCCTTGTTATCAGTTCAATATATATATACATTCATACACTTCGATTTTTTCTCTATGATCACAGACTTTTCCTTTTCGTTTTTGTTGTTGCTGTCTTCCCGTATGGCTTAGATTTTCATTCTCTTCATTTGTTACGTAGTGTAAAACACTGAGGCACATGAAACAAAACAGCAGCAAGAGAAAAAAAATCGGTTCATTATAATGTGTTCAAGAAATGAACTCTGTGACTGTGCTACTGAACCACCCAAGAAAAATGAATAAGGGAGCTCTCTTGCACAGACTCAATGTGAAAGCATCTAGGGCATGCACACAGAAGAATGACGGTAATTCGAAGAAGAACATCAGAACAAACCTTTAACGTCAGCCTGTTCGTTTTGCAAAGTGAGACAACTGCAGGCAGAAATCTAAACAAATCTTGAATAAATGTTAGCGAAACACCAAATTCCACCGCCTATCCTGCGCTGAAATGATTGAAGATAAGTGATTGCTCATTCACCTTCGTTGTCCCAATTGTTTTGTATCTTGCCTGAAGAAGACCTAGGAAGTCGAAACACGTCATGTGATTAGTTTGTCCACGTTTTTTTTTTGCGGTTCGCTAACATTTATTTAAGATTTGTTCATTTTGAGTTAACACAGGTCCAATGCCAGAGAAGCCTAAACCACACTGTGATCAACTTCAAAAATGCCTGTAGCACAGGTTGTCTACTTGAGACAACAAAGAAAGCAGACAAAAATAATAATATTCAATACTTAACAAGATCCGTATCACTCACTCAGTGAAGATCGAACTCTACAAACAGCAGGTGGTGGTATCCAATCCATTTTACTTGTAAAGTACGATTTGAACACTAACAAGGTACCAAAGAAAGTTCAAACCATTAAGAATAAATTAGAGTGGCAGCATAGCAGTCAAAGAACAGAAAGGCGGCAGGACCTGACAACATCCCCGCAGAGGCACTGAAGACAGACATAGAGACCACAGTGGAGATGCTTTGGCCTCTCGGCAAGAAGATCTGGGAAGAGGAGCAAGTGCCAGCAGACTGTAAGGAGGGATACCTTATCAAGATTACCAAGAAAGCCAACCTTAGCAACTGCGCGAAGTGCAGAGGAATCACACTGCTGTCAGTGCCAGGAAAGGTTTTCAACAGAATCATTTTGAACAGGTTAAAGGATCCAGTTGATGCTCAACTCCGCGACCAGCAGGCTGGCTTTCGCAAAGATCGATCCTGCACAGACCAGATCGCAATGCTTCGCATGAACTCATCCCTGTATGTGAACTTTATCAACTATGAGAAAGCCTTTGACAGCGTAGACCGAGACACCCTGTGAAAGCTTCTCCGACATTACGGTATGCTGGCCAAGATCACCACCATCATCAGAAACTCGTACGAGGCTCTGACCTGTAGAGTCATCCATGGAGGGCAGCTCACGAAGGCATTTTAAGTGAGGATTGGTGTCAGACAAGGTTGTCTACTTTCACCATTTCTATTTCTACTGGCAATCAACTGGATCATGAAGACCTCAACAGCTCAGAGAAGACATGGGATCCAGTGGACACCCTGGACACTTGACGATTTGGACTTCGCCGACGACCTGGCACTACTTTCAGACACTCAACATCAGATGCAAGATAAGACAAGCAACGTAGCAGCCACATCAGCACAAGTGGGTCTCAACATCCATAAAGGCAAGAGCAAGATTCTCAAGGCCAATACTGCAGCACCAACTCGATCAGCTGGACAGCAAGGTGCTAGAGGAAGTAGAAGCCTTACCTACCGGGACAGTGTCATCGACAAGCAGGGGGCACGACGCCAACGTCAGAGCAAGTATCAGAAAGGCCAGGGCAGTGTTTGTACAGCTACGGAACATCTGGAGCTCCAAGAACTGTCAGTCAACACCAAAGTCAGTCTCTTCAACCCCAAACATCAAAGCAGTCCTATTGTACGGAACAGAAACCTGGAGAACTCCGTTGCCACCACCAAGAAGAAAAGAATAAGATAATGTTGCCCCATAGCCCAGCCGACCGCAAAGGGCCCATCAGGGCTGTCACCACTAAAATCAACTCACCAGTCATAAAAAAAAATTTTTAAAAAAAACCTTTCACATCTCTTTAAATGACATCGTCTAGAAACCACCAGAAACTTTGGGTAAAAATCTTTCTTCCGTAAAATCTTAAATCAGATGAAAAATGTTAATCTCTCTCAAAAACTAAAGGGATCACGTCGGGCGGACATCCCTGAACAGGATCTTCATGGACTTCCGCTGAAAAAAATGTTTTGTGTCCCAACATCGTGCAAGTCCCAACATTCTAAAAGAACATGTTTCATTGTGAGTGGCGCATGACATGGAATGCACCACGGAGCTTCTTCACTCTTTAAAAGGTAGAAGGGGTAAAATACAATGGCCGGTGTGCAGCCGGCACAGAACCGTTTCCCTCTTTTACGACCACCCGACGTAGATGGGAGGAAGTCCTAAGGTTGGAGGGATCTGAAAGAGTTTGTTACTCGCTGTGGTTCCAATCCCCTGCCAGAGGTCCCCCACATAATCATTAATTTTGGGTTTCACATCTGAGCAGGGATATAAATGTTGGACAGTTTTCTCTTTTGTGGCTTCTTGGCTAAACGATCAACCCTTTCGTTCCGCCGATGCCAACATGACCAGGAACCCAACAAGAGTAAGTTGTACCCATCCGCTTTAAAACTTGCAAAAAAGTTCAAAGAAATGTAAAAGTTCTGGATGCTGAAGGTTGCGGCCAGCAATGCCTCCAAAGCTGACAGCGAATCCGACAGAACCAAAAGTCCCTCTTCGAAAATGGAGATTATCTTCAAAGCCAAAACCAGAGCAGTAAGTTCAGCAGAATAGACAGAAGCATCTAAAATGAATATGTTCCAACAGTATCTGAAAAGGGAGCCCCCAGGCAATAGGCTGCACAGCCACTCCATCTTCAGACTTGGAACCGCCAGTGAAAACTTTTTGACGGGAAAGGAATTTCGAACAAGCTCAGCATACAATGCCTTGTACCCAGAAGCTGGTAGACTCTTTGCGAAAAGCGGCAAGATCAAAACGAATCTCTGGTGTGAAAAAGGTCCACGGAGGTTGATCCGGAAACTTGGAAAAATCGGACACAACTCCTAGGTCTAAACCTGCATTCCGCACGTGAGGCCGCATACGAAACCAAACGGCGGAATACATTTTCGGGTTGTTTTCAAACTTACTTTGGAACGGAGGGTCAAAGACACAGTCATAGGCAGGATTCTGGGGTTTCTGAGAACAGTCGGATATAATGTTTCAAAGACAGTTTCATCCTGCGGTTGGACAGTGAAGGTTCACCCCCCTCTGCGTACAGGCTGTACACAGGGGGTGCGGAACGCTCCAAGACAGAGACGAAGCCCTTGGGGGGGGATAGGGTCCAAGATTTTGAGGTAAGACGATCTTGCAGGGGCCGAACACGGCACAACCGTAGTCCAGTTTGGAACGGACCAAGGCTCTGTAGAGGCGCAGCAAAGTTTTCTTGTCAGCAACCCCAGTCAGTGTGCGCTACGACCCCAGAATATCATGCTTTCTGGCAAGCAGTTTTGAGGTTTTTGATGTGGCTGAGAAAGTTAAGTTTCGGTAAAAAAATAACCCCAGAAATTTGGCCTCTTTGACAGCTGGAAGGGGAGATTTCCCTACTTGAAGTTCAGGATCTGGAAAAAACTGACGGAAATTATGGAAGTGAATACACGGTGTTTTTGTAGCAGAAAAGTGAAACCGCTTTCCATCCCGCCCACAGATGATTTTATCCACGCAAAGCGGAGCCGCGGGGGGAAACACTCGGGTACAGCTTCCAGTTGCGTAGACAGCAAAATCCATCCACAAGCAATGACAGTCTGAACCCTGCTGAACTGTTGATTGAACCATGTTGTTGATCTAAACTAAAGAGGGCAGGAGACAATGCTCCCCGTGGGAACACCCAACTCCTGCCGTGGGCTCAGAGAAGTGTGCCAACCCGGACCTGAAAATGTCGTCTGCAAAAATTTTGAATGAAAAGCGGGAAAAGACCTCGAAACCCAGATCATGGAGATAGAATCCCCGACTTCCAAAGGGGTATCGTAGGCCTTCTCCAAATCAAAGAAAATTGCCAAATGATGCGTCTGTTTAAAAAGGCTTCCGAAGGTAGATTCCAGACGAACAAATGGTCAACTGTAGTCCAAGTTTTTCGAAACCACACTGTTCTTCGCCCAAAAAGGGCATCGGTCCAGTTTGCACATGGCTAACATTGACCATTTTCTCCATCAATTACAGACACAGCGGTCAAGCATGACGGTAGTTTGATGAATTAAAAGATCTTTTCCAGGTTGGGGGATGGGAAAAAATGAGGGCTTTTCGCCAAGAGGGTGGAAAGAAACCATATCCACACTGGTTGTATACCTGTAGCAGGATAAATTCAGCCCTTTGTGGAAGATGTTTCACAGTTTATAAGGGTTTCACTATCCTGGAGAGGATCGCTGCAAGAGAGCAAGGGAATTTCATTCGGTTAAGTGAAAGGAAGTGTAGTCCTTCCCGTTGTCTGAACGAAAAGTTGCAGGTTTTTTCCTTAAGGGCTTTGTTTTTGACAAAAGGGCTGATTGTTAAAGAAGAGGAATTCTTTTCATTTTTTGAAGCAAGCAGATTAGCAAGCTTTTTTCTCCTTATAAAGATTTCCCAAACTGGAGTTTTTTTTTACAGTGGGACAGGGGTTCTTCCTTTGATTTTCTTAATGAGTCCACACTTTTTCTTGGAAGTTTTTGATGTCAGCCTGGAGCAGAAGCTTCTCCAGGACTGAAAGTTTACTGATTTTAAAAGTGTGTCTCGATTTACCGGAGTTTCTGAGGCTCGAGCGTTGGACCCGAAAAGGGCGTTGTATAACCACGCTGAGGCCCGTTTTCGGACCCTTTGGGAAAAAATTTTTGGCAGCTAATCAAACCAAAGGGTTTTTTTTGGCATTTGAAAGTTTATCGAAACACTGGAATACAGCTTTAGCACATTGATCACAGTGTTAGTCAAATTCTGCTGGCCGGACTCGAAAAAAAAACAGTCCCGGAATTCCTTAGAAATATGGCTGCAAATAATCCAAGTTGCTTCTTATAATTAGATGAAGACAGAACGGTTCAGTTTTACGGTGTAGGGCAGGAAATGGTCATTCGTGCAGAACGTCAAAGACAACCACTCAAGTCCAGGAACAAGCGAGGGTCACAAACGACAAATCTAAACAACGAAAGTGAACCTGTGAAGAATGGGGTAAGTTCAGAACGTCGTTTAACAACACAAATCCAAATCCAAAGAATCCTCAATTACAAGACCTGGAAAGACGAACTGAACTACCCCAAAGAGGATTTACTTAAAGACAAACCAACAGCAAAATAGGTCGAGGAAGTTCTCGACAGACGACAAGTCCTACGACTAACCGGAACGAAGGAGTAAAATAAAGAGAAAATTTTTACAGTCTTGGGAGATGATCTCGCAGCTACAGCTTGAAGGAGGTAGACAGAGCGACAGGACTAACAGCAGAGTTTGTGTAGAAGGCAAACACCGCCCGACACCCAACTGGATGGTGTGCAGGTTTTGAAAAATAATTTAAAACCAGAAAAAGTGAAGCTCTGGGTTTGAATTATTTCCTGAAGAGCCACGACGGGAAGTTAATAGATTGAACAGAAGCGCAGCCCTCGAAGTTGGAATTTTTCCACGTATCCAAGGATACTGTACAACCATGGTGCAGAGGCGAAAAGAAGAGATCAGTCATCGTCTGCTTCTAAAGGGATAAATTTAAATTTCGAGTTTCATGACTGTTTGGTCACAGACCTGCTGGGCAGTCTGAAGGGCGGATTATTTTTCTCCACAGGGGCATCACTTGGTTGGAGGTGGGACCTCTTCCACCAGAGTTGACAATTCTTCCTTGCAATGTCTTTGAAAACGGAAGCATCAGTCGCAGCAGACTGACCGAGTAGGAACTGGGAACTGTCTTAACGGCGAAGCATATTGAGAAGCTGTTGGCGCTGACTGCCCACAACCCTTCGGCCTCAAAAAAGGAGATCTTTTTTCTGTTTGACTCTATGTATGTGGATTCTGAATCCAAAGAACATTTTGAAGAGAGGGATGGTCGCCACCGATTAGCACAATGTCCGGATTTAACACGCCCATCAGGTTTGCCTTAGCAAAACACCGCACACCCTGCCCAGAACACGGTCTCTGACATGGCCAAACCCTGGCACTGAAGCACCTCAACGGGACGGAACATACAGCTGAACTCGGACGTTCAGGTAACCAACTTTGATGACCGGGGGTAGCACAGGTTGCAGAATGTCAGAAAGAGGGTGTTGGTGGCCACTCTCTCTGCACCTTTTTTTATCGTCACCCTGCGCACCTCCGTCACACCCTGGGACGCCAGTTCCGTTTGATCTCTGCCTCTGAGACACCTGTTAAATCTTGGCAGCGAATCACTCCTTTCGACGAATTCAACTGTTTATGGGGAGTCACCCTGATCTCCCTGTCCACGAGTTTTGTTGCCCTCAGCAGCTGTTCGGATTGTTTTTGTGATCTACATTGAATCAGAAACGAGCCATTCTTCAACCTTTGATGGACCGAGGGTCCACCTGCTAAACTTTGAAAGCCCTTCTGTATGGCAAAAGGACTCAGAGCTGAAAGGGTCTTTCCTGCTCCGTCCCTTCCATCACGAGCCAGGAAGCCCAGAAACCTGTCCTCTGTCTTACCTCTGTATCTGAATCGCTATCTGAATAAAGATCCCCTGAAATAGAGGATGCTGCCTTCCTCTTCTTTTGGGGGGATGTTTTTAGAAAAAGCCATATTTATTTTATTATGTTTCATCTCTCCCTTACTCACCCACCTTGGAGTCCAACTAAGGGCCAGGGCCAAGAAACCAATGTCTTGACCCCTTCCAGGCTTCGGAGAGACATACGACAAACAGAAACCACCAACCCTATCCCCCCTGATCATGCTCAACTCCCGGAACAGAGAGCTGAGCACTGCAGGGGTTCACATGGCCAGCAGGGGAACTGCCTGTCTTGACCCAGCCCCAAGAAGGGAGCCGATTAGTACACCCGGGCCAAAGTGTACTCCCTGTCTAGGAGAGGTCCGAGCCAAAGTGATGTGTTGAGAGCACCGGCCTCCTCAAGCACTGGCCCTCTCAATCACCAGGATCTCATCCCCCTCCGACACAGGTCGCACCGCACGGCAAACGCGGCGGATCTTAAGGAGACCACAGAGAGAAAAGGAGTGTGGAAAAGAAGACTTGATGGGGAGACGAAGATAGAAAAGGGCCAAATAAGAAAGGCAGAAAACAAGAAAAGGAGAAAGGCGGGTTACTCTTAGTCAGGATCCTCACCCTTAGCCTATCTGACATGGGAAGCCCTACCAGGGGCATCAACTCCTTACCACGTTATGCTTAGGCCAGGCAGCATCTCGACTTCACAGGCCTAGAAGCAGTTTGAAAAAACCAGCCTATCTCCAAGTATTGATGCCCCCGCCAGCAAAGCCTAAGGGATCACTGGACCGCGCAAGCCCTCCGACCACGACAAGGTCGCAACCCCCGGAGGGCACCACCAAGAAAGTGCAGGTGTTCATCAACAACTGCCTGCGCAAGATTCTCCGCATCCGATGGCCAGACACCACCAACAGCAACGAGCTCTGGGAAAGAACAAACCAGCTGCCCGCAGAAAAGGAAATCAAGAAACGACGTTGGGGCTGGATTGGACATACCCTGCGGAAGCCTGCAAGCAACACCACCAGACAAGCCCTAACATGGAACACCCAAGGAAAACGAAAAAGAGGTCAGCCAAGGAACACCTGGTGCAGGGTCCTGGAAGCAGACATCAGGAACATGGGATGACTTGGAACCAGCTGGAGAAAAGAGTCCAGGACAGAGATGCCTGGAGGTCCTTGGTTGCCGGCCTGTACCCCAGGAGGGTAATAGGCAATGATGATGATGATGAGCACAGCAGTCAATACAATTGTCCAGAAAGCAGAGGAAAATACAGGAAGGTCAGAAATTTGCAGGGGAGGTAATCTGTGCTAGGGCACACATTCAGCAAAGTGACGCTGCAGTTTTCATGGGACAGACATAGCTGGTGGGCATTTTCAAAGCAATTTTGCTCCATCAGTAAGGTCGAACAGTTTGATCAGAGTGAAAATACCAAAATATGTGTGTGAAACAATGCATCCGTAATTCTGACAGTTGATATCCAGATCATTATCTTGGCGTGTGCTTCAAATACATTATCTGACTCTATGTCTATTTCAGTATTTGCTTGGCCCATGATCTGAGAAAAGGTAAGTCTACTTGTTCAGGTGATGGTGAGATTTTCTTCTGGAAAAGGTCTGTTTTGCCCCCATCAGTCAGCTTTACAGTTCAATCAGAGACAGAGAGAGAATGTCAAAACATGAGTGTGAGACAGTGTGCCTGCAATGCACAAACTGTTACAAATAATTCAACTTCACCTATCATCATTATCACCTATCGATTAAGCCCTACATGTCTTGGATTCATATGATGTCTGTTTTTTCAAATGATGTGTGTACAAACTATGTCATGATTGCATAGTAACTTTTATACCTTTTTTTCAAATCTTAAAATGAGCAAATAGAACTTAGAGAGCAGAGGAGGGGGGGGGAGGTTAAATGTTTCAACCTGTTTATACTGATTACTGTATTGTGTATGACCATGTACTGTCAAGTTCCCTGAGTGTCCAAGCATCCATCACAACATACCACTATCAGCGTTCCTTTCTGGACCATGCCCTGTATCATTGACCAATAGCATTCTGACATGAGGGCCAATGTTCCACACCTGCTTTGAAGCAGCAAGTGAACTCTACTGGCTAAACCCTGCTGTTTACTTTTTCTTCTCTCGTTGCTGCACTACATAATTCACGAACAATGATCGCCTTGTTGACATGGAGCACAGTAAACACTAAGCCATGGTCCCCCTTCCCCCCTCTTTACACCCTCATCCCCAGTGCTTTACAGATTTGGAAGACAGGAGATCCTCCCTCTAAACCCCAACTCCACACTTCTACTTCACAAAACATTTGCCACCACCCTTTCCTCTCCCTCCCCTCAACTCTCCTGCTTCTAACAAATTTTGGAAACAAACCATGGCAGGCTACAAAAATTTGGAAATGACAAGATCAGCACCTAATACTGAACAAGAAACAATGTCCCAAAGGTTGGCCCTTCATATTACATAACTGACCCATAAAACTTTGATTACAACCTGGGGTCAATGATCCATGCATTGGTCTGCATTTCCAGAATGGACCTTGCTCTATGAAATTTTTACAATGGAACAATGATAAAATTACAAAATTGAATGCATGCACAGACAGACAGTATATGGAGAAAAAATGGTAGAATTATGACAGTATGTGCAGTATTTGTATCATGTGTGTTCAAGAATGCAAGTCTCTGTGAATGTGTGTTTGAGTGTGTGTGTTTGAGTGAGTGAGCGAGTGTGTGTGTGTGTGTGTGTGTGTGTGTGTGTGTGTGTGTGTGTGTGTGTGTGTGTGTGTGTACACAATGAGTCTGCTTTCACTAAACAGTGTGTGGATTTGTTACTCCTTCAATGAACTTACTATTTCCTTTCAAGGGACAAATGCCAGAAAACTGTACACTTCCTGATCATTTTCTATGCATATGAATGGTAACTGATTTTAAGCATTAACTTCAATTCATTTGAGAATGCTTCCATCAGCCTCATATCTCAGAAAAACTCATTGTCTGACAATCATTATAATAATTATTATTTATCCATTTGTCTGCTGCTAAATGACAAGCTATACACTTCCTGATCATTTACGATACATAAATATATGAATGGTTACTGATTTTCAGTATTAACTTTAGCTTGTTGAGAATGCCTCTCCCAGTTTCTTATCTTCAGGAAAACTCGTTGCCTGACAATATTTATCAATTCAATCTGTCTGTCAGATGGTAACTGACATGACATTAACTTATGATCTTGTACCATCATGGAACTGATACAGAAGACATGGAGATAGAGAAGCGCCGATGTCCTAGTTTTTAAAGCCCCCCCCCCCCCCCCCCTCCTCCAGCATTGATTGGCGCTCTCACGAACAGAGTGGCTTCTCTTCGCGAGGTCGACACAAACTGAGGTCCTGAAACTAGGACTTGGCCAGATCTTCTCCCTGGAGATCAAAGTAAATCGGAATAAATTTTAATACATTCTGTAGCATCGCATTCAAAACGTGGGCGCCCGCTTGCGCCACAAGGCCACTAGATCGATAAACACGCTACGTCTACTTGACTCAAAGAAAAGAATTGCGCCATCGCACCAGCCATGGCACTGAAAATTTTGCCGAAAAGTCTATCAAAACAAAAATATTGATTGCTTACGGTAATTCTGCATCTGAACGGTACTCCCAAAGACACTTTGATTAAACCATGCATGTACGCCTGGAAATGGTATGCATCGGCTTCCTTTAGCAATCATCTCTGACATCCTAAGTCTGCAGAACGAATATCATTTCTTTTTGCACCATGTTGAATCGTCCTCAATCAATGCTCGCGGCATTTGTTTTGCGCTTGCATTGTCTTCCGCGAACTGGTGAAAAAAGAAACACAAGAATATTACCTCCTGCAGTTGTCTTTCAAGAAGAACCGATCACTCAGCCAGAATTCACCTCTACATTTCCTGATGAAAGAAACGCCTTTGATGCGCTTATCCCGGATAAATCTCATCACACCAAGGCCTAATCACTTCACTGCTTCATGAAATTGATGGAAGTGTAGTCTGCTACGAGGAATCTTGTCGACTTCAGAGAAACGAGAGAGAAGACAAGGGAAGTAAGGAACGACTGTCGTGTCCATGGATGGTGAGATTACCGTGTCAGTGGCTGTAGTCTGCATGGATCCGGGTATGACTTAACCGAACCTCCTCATCAGCTTGACTTTTTTTTCCCCAACGTGAAAGTAAAAGACAAATTTGAAAAAAAAAAATCACGAATCTTCTCGACTAGGTGCGTGTGTGTGTGCACATCATGCATGCGTTTTGGCGGCTCTATTCTGCATTCTATTGGTTTAAAGCACCAATCGCGTGCAAGAGTAAGCGTGTGTGCTCGTGCCTGTGTGTGTGTCGTGTGTGCGAATATGTCAGTGCGTGTGTGCGCGTGTGTGTGTGTGTGTGTGTGTGCGCACGTG
>CM031615.1:56207214-56232214 GCA_018398815.1 Conus ventricosus | reverse complement strand
ACTGCCCAGCATTGCCTCTTGTCCACAGCCTGCAGCCACGTGGCCTTCGTCTGACTGCCATTTCCCGCTGATTTCCACCATGAGGCCACACGCCATAATTAGGATTTTGCACAAAACACTACATACTCATGTAGGGTTTTGAGGCCTACCAGAAGTTTGAGCCAGCATTTAATGTTAAACTGATAACTGATCAAAAGAACAACACCCCCAACAACTATTTCCTTGTTTTGGGGATTTTCACAGAGGAAATCACGAACAATCTTCAAATACATGACCTTCCCGTTAGTTGACGTCACATTTCTGGCCTTGGCACTCATCCGTGAACCTATCTTTGTGCCCGTAACCCCCCCCCCCTCCCCCCCCCCTCCCCCCCCCCCCCCCCCCCCCCATCGTTCCTTTTCTTTTTTTTAATCTTTCTGTTTGGGAACCACCTGGCTTGTCCCTTTGAGGGCCCATATGAAAAAAGTGAGGAAAAGGACTTTCAGACACGACAAAAAAAATTCTCAAAACAACCTAATTGCGTCAGCTATAAATACTCGACTTCCTTAAGAAAGGGCCCTTTGGCTCTGAATTTTGGGGCAGCTGACAATGCCCGGCCCAGGGGACATCCACCTATTTCCTAACGTCAAACAATGCCCAACATGCTGGCCCTTACTGCTCCCCCTTTCAATGGGCCCCGGAAAGGTATTCCTCAGTTGCTAAGCCACTCACCCCCCCCCCCCCCCCCCCCTCCCCGGACAATGGGACCCAGAGAAGGGGTTGTCCCAGGGCTAAACCACGATTCCCCCGCTGGCACCTTCAAGTGCAGTCCGTTTTTTAACATGTGGCCTTGGTTCCTGTCTCTGGGTTACAATTCCGACAGACCCTTTTTGGGAAAGTAGAACAAAAAAAGGTGAGGCTTCCCCGCAGGCCTAGGTCACTCACCCGGGCACTCCCCCACTGAAAGTGGTCTGACGTGACTAAATCCACCCAGGTGGTGCCGGGGCTTATGGCTCTCGAGGCGGCCTATCCACCACCCCCCCCCCCACCCCCCCCCCCCCTACGACAGATCCTTCTGAACTGCGCAGAGAACTTCTGCATGTACCTACACGTGGCTGCAAAAAACTCAAATGCAAACGCTTTTTCGTGGAAAGTTCCCAATGTTCGGAATCTGAAGAGCGATAAACTTGTTTTTGAGCTGGTGTAGCGAGTGTCCCCCCCGTTTTCATAGGACAGCGCCCCCAGTGGCCTTACTACACATCATCAGCTTAATGTTTAATCAAGGGGGAGAAAAAACCCCCAAAAATGGGGAGAATCTGGCGCCCCGTCATGCGACAAAAAAAACTGAAATCCCCATCGTGACCTTTGTGACTCATCAAACAAATATTTTACGCCTAAATCATTTGCTTGACCCATAAAAACCGACAAAAAACAACTAACACTACTTTTAAGAAGGTGACTTACTTCCTCAATTTTTCTTCCGGGGCAGGGTTTTAACATTTCCCAAAACGGGGGTTATTGAAATGTTAAAAATATCACCCAAAATTTTCACCAACAAAAAAACAATGCGCTTATCAAAAAATATTTTTTGGGGGAAAGAAACTAACCAATAATTCAAAAGTTTTAAAACCGGGTTATCTTTTCTAACAAGGAAAAACAAGTATACATGTTGCTGAAAGTGCTGTGAGGTCTTGGGTTGGGATATATTAAAACTGTAACTGCAACTGAAGATGTTTGGGCTGATTGAAAACTTGTAAAAATTTAGTTACAAGCTCGCATACTATGCAGTTTTTTTTTAAAATTGCATAATGCAACATATCAAAAACCTAATATGATTACTGCAACGAAACAGGCAACACAGAAAAAAAGTCTATCTGAAATAATTCTGAATTATAATGAATGAATGAAGAAAGAAAGAAATTCCCTCATTCAATACAAATATGTAGAAAGCAAAACAGAGCTATGTGAAATAAGAAAAAAACACAACGATAATAAATACTGGAATGTAAATAAGAAGAAAAACATAGCCAAGCAAAAAAACTGATAGAAACAGGAATGCAAATAGTATCAATTCATAACCAAACAAACACTTCATTTAAAAAACCGTAATTGAAATAAGATGGAATCATAACCAAGCAAAAACTTCATAAAAACAGTAATTGAAATAAGATGGAATCATAACCGAGCAAACACTTCATAAAAACAGTAATTGAAATAAGATGGAATCATAACCAAGCAAACACTTCATAAAAACAGTAATTGAAATAAGATGGAATCATAACCAAGCAAACACTTCATAAAAACAGTAATTGAAATAAGATGGAATCATCACCGAGCAAACAACTGCTAGAAACAATCATCCATTTATCACTCGATCAGTCGAGCAATCCCAATCAATCCAAAGACATGGAGGGGGGGGGGGGGGGGGGGGGTGCTTTCTTTTTATTCTTCATTATTTTTTCTTTGGTTTTTGTTTTGTTACAAGGCAGCGACTTCTTTAGCACACCCTTTTTGACAACATATGACATAAACTAGTAAATAAATGGAAGCAGCAAAAACAACAACGGGGAAAAAAAAACCCGGTCCATCTCCGAAATGAAGGCCAACACACAAGCTGATCGGATTAAAAGTCAACAGGAATGGAGCTACAGAAAAGACGACTGTAGGACAGGGGAAAAAAAGACGATTAGATTCACATCAAGATTTTATTGAAAGGCAACAGGGCTTGATAAGCAGGAGAACAGGACTGACTTAGCAGACCAGAAGATGAACGGATTAACAGACTATAAACTGGATTAACAGAAAAGACGATAGAGTTAACAAACTGAACGATTCAGTCCACAGACAGGACGAAAGAGCCAACAGACAATATCATTTGACCGCCATTTAAGGGAATTGGATCAACAGACAAAACATGTGGATTACCGGATAAAATGATGGTATTTACAGACAATAAGACGGTTGTAAACAACAGACCAGACGACCGGATGAACAGAACAACGACAGAAATCTGTATTGACAGACCAGACGACCTGATAAACTGACATGGGACTTGAATATCAAACAAGAAGCTTGGACGAACGGGTAAGACGACTTGGTTAACAGGTTTAAAAGTGAGGGACTGCCAGCGAAAACTGAAACAAAATCCAAAAAAAAAAAATTAAATTCACTATACCTCCAAACGAATGAACAAACACATAACAAAACATCAACATCAATCAATTTTTGCAAATTTTGTAATTTGTTTCTTCTTTCGTTTGGTGACAAAGTGACCCCCCTCCACTTTTAAAATGTGACAAACAATAGGCTTGAATCAGTCAACAGGATTAAAAAAAAAACAAAAAAAAAAACTGGATTAGATTTACAGACAAGCCCGTTTGATTAATGGGGGAAAAATTTTGATTTCTTTTCCAGGGGTCCGGGGTCCAGAGACGTGCCAGTTGGGTTGGCCAGTTGTCCTGCCGGCAAGACGGGAGACGGAGGCGGATGGCACTGCTCTTCCTCTCCCTCCTCGCCCTCACCCGACTGGTCCACATACTGGCCATTCTCCTGCCCAGAGGTCGCTTCGGAACAGCGGGTCATGTGGGTGTGAGGCTCTGGATCTGAGTCACACACATAAAAGCAGTATCGTTGTAATGAAAGAACAATAAACGCAGGTGAATAATAGTAAGAATGGTAATTATAACAATAATAATAATAATGGTGATAATGACAACAACAATAATAATAATCATAAAAAGATGATGACGATGACAATGATCATAATAATCATAATAGTAATGATAATAGTAATCAACCACAGTGATGAAAATGACATGTGCCTTACACACACACACACACACACACACACACACACACACACACACACACACACAGAGAGAGAGAGAGAGAGAGAGAGAGAGAGAGAGAGAGAGAGAGAGAGAGAGAGAGAGAGAGAGAGAGAGAGAGAGAAAAAAAACTACACATAGATACATATCAAACACTACCACAACAAACCAGAACCTACACAAAAAAATCTGAAAGAAAAAGTATTTGACATTGTGTACAATAATGAAAATTTGTCAAGAACAAAGTTCTCTGTCTCATCCTGGATTTGACAGTGGAGAATTAATCATCAAAACGAAAAGCGTGCACACGCATGGTGTGTGTGTGTGTGTGTGTGTGTGTGTGTGTGTGTGTGTGTGTGTGTGTGCGCGCGCGCGTGTGCCAGCTACTGCGCATGCGCGCGACGGCGTGTATGTGTGTGTGTTGTTTGTGTGTGTGTGTGTGTGTGTGTGTGTGTGTGTGTGCCGACTCACGCTGACAGTAGGGAGGGGGATCGGGAGAAGTAGGGCCCAGCTCCAGAGTATTGTGGCTGTGCTTTGGTCCTTGCGTTGCTTTCGACGACAGTGGAGCCTGCGTCACAGAGTCATGCGTGACGCCATTCTGTTTCACAAATGTCAATGTCTTCCCCACTCCCTGCCTTCCTGTATGTTTTTTGTTTGTTTTTGTTTTTGCTGTGCTTTGGGCTATTTCAACATGCTGGCCATGTTTGTTTCTGCTTACTTTTTTTTCTGTTTGTTTTAAACTGGTTGCTTGCAGTCCATTTAGCTACTTTTTTTTCTTTATTTTTTTTTCAAGTATGTCAGATGTTTCCGTCATTGGTACAAAAAGTATTTTCTCTCTCTCTTTCTCTTTTTTGTTTCCTTTTTCCCCCTCCCCTTCTTTCTTCTTTAAAGATTTCACCAGAATAACACACAGAACTGAAAGCTAAACTTATGCATTTTTCATGATTATACAAAACAACAACAAAACAACTTAAGAGCTGATTACCGTCTTGTTGCTATGGTGTCCATGGTGTTATCGGCTGCAGTGCTTCCGATGCTATTGTGGAAAGGTTTGACTCACTATCCCTGACATCTTCCGTCGTCTGATGTGATTTTTGTTTGTTTGTCCGGTTTTGTGTGTGTGTGTGTGTGTGTGTGTGTGTGTGTGTGTGTGTGTGTGTGTGTGTGTGTCTTGTTTCTTTTCCTTTTTTTTTAACCCATTTTGTTTGTACCCATCCCCATCAGCCCCCTTCCCCTCTCCTCTTTTCCCCCCCCCCCCCCCCCCCCCCCCCCCCCCCCCCCTCCCGCAGCCATGCTCAAGTTCTGTTCGTGTTGTCACAATCTCGTCATCAGCAGTCCACGTGATACAATCAACATCAGGTCGTCTGAAGGCAACCCACTTGGGGAGACGTCGCACTTACTGTCGAGTGACTTTGGTGATGTTCAGTGGTGATCCAGAATATGCAGGATGTCATGTCCTAAGCTCTATACGGAAGGTGTGAACTGCGCATGAGTGTTATTCTTCCAGATAGCGCCATCACACATTTGTTGACCCCCCCTCCCCCTCCTCCCCACTCACATCCACCCCCCCCCCCTTTTTTTTTAATTCGTGGCGCTCAACTAGAAAGGAAATTACTGCTATTTTTTTTCAGCTGTAACCAACGACTGACTTTGATAAGCAATAATGAACGATCGTTGGGATACAACGAATAATTTGGTCTGGAATTTTGTCTGATTAAACTGTAATGAGCGATTGATTTTAGTAGTTTGTTTGGACATTATCAACGATTGGCTCTGGCGGTGTGTCTGGTTGGCCATTAATAAACGATTCATTTTAGAGATTTGTGTACCTTTGGTAAACAATTGAGTCTGGAGGTTTGCCTGATCAGGATACAATAAACGATTGATCATCGTAGTTTGCTTGTTGTAATCAACGGCTGGTACCAATGGTTTGTCTGGTTAGGGTATAATAAACAATTGATTCCTGGACAGTGGTTTGTTTTTGTCTGTTGTCAGTTGGATCTAGCCGTTTGTTTAGTAAGGCTACAACCAACGTAATGTTTTGACAGCGGTAGTGGTTTGTCTGGTTAGGTTGTAAAGAACGAATGATTCTGGAAGTTTGTCTGTAATCAAGCACTGGCTCCAGAGATTTGTCAGCATCAGCTACAATGATCGATTGGTTTTCAAGGTTAGCTTGGCTATAGTCAACGACAGGCTATAGAGGCTTATCTGGTTATGTTAGAATGAACTATCGTTTCTCCTCAAGGTTTGTTTGGTTATATTCACACGCAGACACACACACACACACATACACACACACGCACGCATGCACAGCCACATGCACGAAGGGACGCATGTGCACGCGCGCACACACACACACACACACACACACACACACACACACACACACACACACACACATACACACATGTACGCACGCACGCACAGGCACACACCCGTATGGACACACACACACACACACACACACACACACACACACACACACACACACACACACACACACACGCACACACTCACACATACATACACACTGATCACTCACATTCCAATGATCACTGCAAACAAGGCAACGAACATCAGGCCTCCTACTATGCCCCCTACAAGCAGACCGGTCTGCAAGTGGTCATCATGGTCACCATGGTCTTTGTGCTCACTATGGTCACCATCCCGAACGTCCGTCTTCACTTCTGAAAAGCAAACAAATCCAACCACATCGCTCAGTGCACCACCACGCACGTGCACATCTAGCCAGTATATACATACACCAGCTGCAAATCTGGACTGAAAGACTTTGAAACGAGGCGTGTGGAGGCACAGAAGCAAAAACGTCAGCTTCGGAAAAGACAGAATAAGCACCACCTTTCAGCCTGGCTCACCTCCAAGTCTGCCCTCTCCACACTGCAGCGGACTATTCAATGCGACGATTGGCCTGATCAGCCATCTTCGTACACACACCACCACCCAGTGATAGCAGAAGTCATGGTGGTCATCTTTGCCAGTGAAAGACATAACAACATACCAGCTGTTTTACCCTTTCCCGCTTCTCAATTTTGGTCCTGCTAATCCCTCTCTTTACCACCACCTCCTCCCCGCCTCCGCTTCCCTCCTCCCCCTCCCTCCGAGATTATCTAATCCTTCCCCCATTTCCCTCCTCTCTTAAAGTACCCTGCCCTGTGCGACGTTGGAAAAGTCGAGGGAAAGAGAGATCTCCTTCGTCATGGGTCTGATCACATTTATTCCCCCTCGAACCTGCTTCAAATCCCGACGTCACTTTGCTTCGCAGTATCGTCCAAAAATGCACGATCCGGCTAAGACAAAAGTGATCGTATTTCATCTGACCAAAACGCTTGAGATTTGCCACGCCAAATTCGGAGATGATTGTGAATTTGTATATGGATCAAGAACATCGATCAGCATTACAAAACAAAACAAATAAAAAAAAGTCTCAAGTGCTGTGGCCCTTCATGCCCTGCTCTCATGGTGACCTCAGTTTCGATGTCCTCTCTGCATCTATGGCCTTGCTTTAATTACGACAGGGTCAGCGGTATCAGTAAATTCATGGGGGCTGTCGTTCGACGAATGCAGTGGCGCCCTCCGGAGGGAGAGTTCACTCTCGCCGGCTCCGCGACGAAGCAATTATTGTCGTCAGTAGGGGGCTTAGAAGGTGGTGTCCTGCGTATGTTGGATCAGAACAGGCACCACTGAACACTGCCGAAGTGACTCGGCAGCAATGCAGTGTCTCCTCCGGTGGGTTGCCTCTTGACGACCTGACATTGACTGCTCCTGTGGATTGCCGGTGCCGGGACTGTGGTGAGTCTGGCCGGGTTGTGGCTGTGGACGGGTAGGTCAGAATGAGTGGCATGGGAGCAACGCCAATGAGGTGGCGCAGAACATGTGTGTGTGTGTGTGTGTGTGTGTGCGTGTGCGTGTGCGTGTGCGTGTGTGTTTGTGCATGTGTGTACTTCAGTGCGTGCGTGCGTGTGTGTGTATGTCTATGTGAGTGCGTACGTGTGTGTGGGAGTGCGCGTGCACATGCACGCGTGCGCAAATTCCTGTCCACTTGTCACTGACCTTTGCAGAAAGGCGGGAGAAAGGCGCCGTGACACTGTTGACAATGTCCAGTGTTGACGTCACACGGGGCATCGTCTTTGCAATGGCCGCACTCTTCTTTGCAGTCCAGGCCGTAACTCCCGTCATGGCACGCTGAGGACAGGGCGACAGACGACGTCAGGTACACTAACATCAGGTTAGGAGAGGCCAGGTAAGGTAAAGTGCAATGAGGGAAAGGTGAGGGGTGACGAAGGTAAGACAAGGTAAAGTAAACAAGGTTAGCTGAGACAAGGTGGAGAAAGGCACGGTGAAACGCGATGCGGATAAGCTCAGGTGTGGCGATGCAAGGTAAGGGAAAGTGCGGTGAGGAAGGGTGTGGTGTGGTGAGGGTAAGATAAGCTAAGATACAGTAAGGTGAAGTGTGGTAAGATAAGCTTAAGGTAATGTGGGGAAAGGCCAGAGGAAATGCGACGAGGAAGGCTCGGGTGCAGTGGGGATAAGGTAAGGAAAGATTAACCAAGGTGAACCAAGGTAACTTAAGAGGTGAAGTGAAGTCTGGTGAAGCTAAGGTTAGGTGAAATGAGGCGGGGTGGGGTGCAGCAAGGTTAAGTGAGGGTATGATGACGTGGCGAGGTTAGTGTTGTGAGGTGAGGAGTATGGCAATGCAAGATCTGCTGAAGGATGATGCCGCGATGTTTAGATACGGTAAGGTGACGCAGGGTAAGGGCAGGTGAGGTGGCATGAGAGAAGGTGAGCTGAGATAAGGTGTGGTTAAAGTAAACAACAAAAAACAACAAAAGCAAACACACACACACACACACACACACACACACACACACACACACACACACACACACACACATGTATACTTTCACATACATAATATGCCTAATACATCCCACGAGATCATGATTCCTTAAGAAGTCACTGCTTTCTCCATAAAAAATTCCACACGTGCTCGTGAGTCATATTTTCATTTCCCTTGCGGAGCTTTTTGCTCCTGTTAAAGAACGAAAGTTAAATTTGCACAACACAAGGTTTGTTTTTCTAATTTATGTCTACGTGTCTCTCACCACCCAAATAACTCAGCATTGCTGCTGCTGTCTTCTTTCCCACCTCTCTCACGCTTACTTTTGCCTCTCCACTTCCTGACCCTTCCCCCCTTTGTCTCTACTGAGACGGACAAACAGGTAGGCACACACACACACACACACACACACACACACACACACACTCTCTCTCTCTCTCTCTCTCTCTCACACACACACACACACACACACACACACATATACACACACTCTCTCTCTCATATACACACACTCTCTCTCACACATACACACTCTCTCTCACATACACATGCACACACATACTCTCTCTCTCTCTCTCTGTCTCTCTCTCTCTCTCTCACACACACACACACACACACACACACACACACACACACACACACACACACACACACATCGAGGCATGCCGCTTACTCACGTTGCTGACATAGAGGGGGGAGGACGCCGTAGAGAAGGCAGCCCTGTGGACAATGGCCGGTGTTTTGGTCACAGGTGTGTCCCCCCGCGCAGTGACCACACTGCGTGCAGTCTGCCCCATAATGATAGGGCCTACAGCCCTCCCCGTCCTCACCTGGCCACACACCACAATGATAAGGTTCATACACTGCAGCATTTCCATCTGGCCACACACCGCAATGATGGGGCCTATAGCCCGCCCCATCCTGACCGGGCCATACACCACAATGATAGGATTAACACACTGCAACATTTCCATCTGGCCACACACCGCAAGGATAGGGGTTAACACTGCACTGTTACCACCAGGCCTCACACCCTAATGATAGGGCCTACAGTCCGCCCTGTCCTCACCTGGCCACACACCACAATGATAGGGTTAACACACTGCACTGTTACACCTGGCCACACACCGCATTGATAGGGGTAACACACTGCACCGTTACCCCCAGGCCACACAGCAAAAGTGATAGGGTGAACACACTGCACCCTTTCCATCTAGCCACACACCATAGTGACATGGTCTGCACCCATAGCATCAACCACCTGGTCACACACCTGTAATGATAAGATCTGCATCCCGAGCCATCGTCACCTGGCCACACACCACAATGACAGGGCTGACACACGGCAACATTTCAATCTGGCCACTTACCGTAATGATTGGGTATGCACCCTGCACTATCACAGCACACCATACCATCACCACATGGCCACACTCTTTAATGATAGGGTCAGCACACCATACCATCACCACCTGGCCACACTCTTTAATGATAGGGTCAGCACACCATACCATCACCACATGGCCACACACCTTAATGATAGAGTCAGCACACTATACCATCACCACCTGGCCACACTCCTTAATGATAGGGTCAGCACACTATACCTCACCACCTGGCCACACTCCTTAATGATAGGGTCAGCACACTATACCTCACCACCCGGCCCACACACCTTAATGATAGGGTCAGCACCCCATACCATCACCACCTCGCCACACTCCTTAATGATAGGGTCAGCACACCATACCAATACCACCTGGCCACACTCCTTTTGATAGGGTCAGCACCCCATACCTTCACCACCTGGCCACACTCCTTAATGATAGGGTCAGCACCCCATACCTTCACCACCTGGCCACACTCCTTAATGATAGGGTCAGCACCCCATACCTTCACCACCTGGCCACACTCTTTAATGATAGGGTCAGCACACCACAACATCACCACATGGCCACACTCCTTAATGATAGGGTCAGCACACCATACCATCACCACCTGGCCACACACCTTAATGATAGGGCCAGAACCCCATACCATCACCACCTGGCCACACACCTTAATGATAGGGTCAGCACACCATACCATCACCACCTGGCCACACACCTTAATGATAGGGCCAGCACACCATACCAATACCACCTGGCCACACTCCTTCATGATAGGGTCGACACTCTGCACCATCACTACCCGGCCACGCTCCCGATAGGTCCGCACCCCACAACATCACTACCTGGCTACACACCTTAATAAAAGGGTCATCGCTCCACAACATCACCACCTGGCCACACACCTTAATGATAAGGTCAGCACCCCAAAACATCACCACCTGGCCACAGACCTTATTGATAGGGTCAGCATCCTAAACTCTCACTACCCGGCCACACTCCTTAATTATAGGTTCGCACCCCACAGCATCACTACCTGGCTACACACCTTAATAAAAGGGTCATCGCTCCACAACATCACCACCTGGCCACACACCTTAATGATAGGGTCAGCACCCCACAACATCACCACCTGGCCACACTCCTTAATGATAGGGTCAGGATCCCAAACCATCACTACCTGGCCACACACCTTAATGATAGGGTCGGCACCCCATACCATCACCATCTGGTCACACACCTTAATGATAGAGTCGACACTCCACACCATCACCTCCTGGCAACACACCTTAATGATAGAGTCGGCATTCCACACCATCACCACCCAGCCACACACTTTAATGACAGGGTCAGCACCCCACACCATCACCACCTGGCCACACCTTAATGATAGGTTCAGCACCCCACACCATCTGGCCACTCACCTTAATGATAGGGTCGGCACCCATACCACACCACATGGCCACACACCTCAATGATAGGGTTAGCACCCCTTACCATCACCATCTGGCCACATACTGTAATGATAGGGTCAGCACCCCATACCATCACCATCTTACTACAACACTACAAAAATGCGGTATGCGCCCAGAACAATAGCATCTGCCCATGCCCCATAATAATAGAATAGACTGTCTGCATGTTCTTTGTTTAACAGATTGTTTGAATATTGTTTATGAAGAATAAACTCACTGCATCGTGTTTCTTTACGAAGGTTGGATTGTTCGTTTATGAAAGATGGATTGTTTGCATATTACTTCCGATGAGGATTGATTGTTTACGTACTGTTTGTTCATGTTGGACAGAATGTCTAAATTAAGGGCTAAGGAGTAAGAAAGGAAGTCTGTCCCACTTGCGTACTACTATTATTGTCCCTGTACAGCATAAACAGTCATGCCCTCTGACTGACACACAAAGAGATAGCAAATCTCAACCGCTTCACCCGGTAGAGTACACTTCAGGGACTGACAGGTTTTCACTGAGCCCTGTGCAGTGTGTTCTCAGAGACTGCACATGATCATGGCTTACCGTTCAGGCAGGTGCCATAGTAGTTGTCACACAGGTGGTTCGGGCAGTTGGTGTTACAGGTTTCGTTGCAATGTTCTCCATAGAAGCCTTCTTTGCAAACTGCCGTTAACAGTTAATGGTGTCATTCAAAAACAACAACAACTAATGTCTATCACAAGTTACACATTCGTGCATGCATCACACACACACACACACACACACACACACACACACACACACACACACACACACACACACACACACACGTCGATGCGTGCACGTGCTCATATGTATATGTATACATACATAATAAATACTTGCATAAATTCATAATATACATGTACTACATACAATTATGCATACGTACATACATACATGCTACATACACGCATATATACATGCATTCAAACATACGCACACATATGAAGCTTTTCAGGCTCCTTGTGTCCGGTTTCGCCCATACCACACATCACACCCCATTCACCCAGCCATGAGATCTGAGCAGTGTAGTGACATAGAGACGCTGCGCACCGTTCATCGCCAGCTCGTTCGGACCCCTGTGGAAACCGATAGTGCGCCTCACTTCAGAAGTGTTTATGAACGGTCAGAGAAACAGCCTAGGCAAACCAGCAGCAGAACGGCTTCTACCCTTGATAGAGACAGTCCCCACGACTGTACTAAGAGCAATGCCGTGCTCACTGTCCCAGAGACGCGTTTCACAGACTCTAAATGCTAGGAATTCCTGCGAGTTAGGCAAGTGACAGCGTTTCTAGCATACTAGTGGCGACAGAGGCTAGGAATAGGCGACAGATCGCTCGCATGCAAGAGAAAAATGGCAGACGGTTGTGACAGTCCTCTGATTGGCGTATGAAGAGGACTGACAGTCCCGTGATTGGTGCATTAAAACGACCAGAATGTCGGCTCTTCATCAACCAGAAGAGCTTGCTGAACAAGCCATGTTTTTTTTATTTGACTTTGCGTAGCGCCTTTGCTCTTCTTGTCTCACGTCTTCCTCGCCGAGAGCACTGACTAGCCACTTGCGAATTCTCGCGATATAAAACTGTTAGGGCCTCCACAGTTCCCTGCAAGGTGGTATAGCGGGGAACACCAAGGGAGAGGTAACAGCTCTCCTTTGAGGGACAATGATGTGAGAGGTCAGTGTCAGGCGGCGCAGCGAACCTTCCAGTCATATGGGTGACGGCGGGTCTAGCCTGTGTCGAAGGGGGAAGACTCCTGGAGTTGTGGGGCGATCGGCAATGGAGCGCTGCCTGACTACGATTACCGTGGCTTGGAATAGCATGCTTTCCTGCTGGGCATGGGAGCGCCCCTCACAGGGTGGAGTTGAAAAATTGCCTTCTCGGCCGTAGTCTGCGTGGACCACAGAATATAAGCGAGTCGTGCAGCGCTCCAGCGACTTTCGTCTTGCTCCCTCTTTGAGGCGGCTTCACGCGGCACAGGATCATCGCAACCCGAGCATCAAGAAGGGGGCCCTGAAGACAGGCCTTTTGAGGGGGACCAGGCGAAGTAAACCACGCCCGTAGTCGGCCGACCAACACTTGAAGGTGAATCTAAGTTCACGAGTAACCAGAGCCGAGAGAGCGACAGACCCCATACGGAATCAGACCCACTGTTGCCAGTGACAACTGCCGCAAAGTATGCAGATTTCAGTCTGTGAGATATCTTGTCCCTACGGGCCTCCAGCCAATAGGACGTTAATCTCCCACTGACCGACCGCACAAGTTAGGGAAATGGCAAAAACAACCAGCAACCAACGAAAACTAAACAAACAAATTACTTCGTAATGGGAGTCAAACTGGCTGTCATTTAAGCAAACATTCCACAGCTGTAACACGATCCTGAAGTGGTCTTGAAGGATAGTCAGGACTACCTGGACTGGAGTCTGGAAGAGAAAGCCTTGACATCTCTACCACGGCCACCAAGATGAGCAGCTAGCGCTCACACCACCAGATTGTGACAACGTTGGAAGTACTCTTCAAAACCAGATATTTCATGTTAAGAGCAAACAAAATTCTGGCATGCCAGGGAAAAACCCTGAGGACTATTAAGACAGTTTGACAGATAGAGTCTTGACGCTCGCTACATCAACCTTCGTGGATCTGTATGAAAACCACGCATGTGTAGAGACAACCAGTAAATTCTGCCATGCAAGACCGGACCAGGACGCAAGTCTGGAAAACCGGAACTGCGAAAGAGGCCATGCACAAATCAAAACAGTTCCAGCACGTCTTCTTGAGTTTGGATTGCGCAAATATATACCAACAAATGATAATAAAAAAGCAGGAGCTACAGGTAAATTCTGGGGGGGTTTATTGTGGGTTTTTTTTCAGGCAGAGTCTTGGCAGTTTCCTCACGACCATGGAAAAGCTGACGTCTCACCTGTGATTTATGGCAGAAGAAAGAAGAGATCAAGCTTCAAGGGAGTCTGACATGAAGTTCTATCTCTGCAAACAGGATAGGAGCTGGAGAACGGACCATGGGCACAACGAGAACTGCTGCAAAACAAATCTAGTTGGAAGAGAGGAGCTCCAATACTTCAGCTTCCTCTTCTCTCATGTTGCACTGAGATGCCAATAATGGGCAGCATTTCAAAGTTCCACACAGGAAGGCGGCCAGGGCAGTGTGTGTTTGTCACATATGCCAAGCACTTTAGATGCAGTGATGCACAGATGTTGTGCACGTAAGCTAACTCGTTCATAAAATAGACGGAACCAAATTTGTTTTGCTAGAGAAACATCCTGGAACGATCAGGAAAACAACCAGAACCAAACCAGCAGTGTGGCCTCTAACCTATATAGAAGCAGAACTCACGACTAGCATTGGTTTCAGAGCAAGCTGTACTTACTGCACCGGCACCAGACCAACGTTGAAGCCTCCGATTCCAAAGAGACAGCGTCACCTTAGTTACTGTACCAGAACAACCACAGATGATTACAACACTAAAGACATCCCCCAAAAGGTTTCACTGCACTAAAGACATCTCCATAGGGTTTCACGGCACTGCAGACATCTCCATAGGGTTTCACGCCACTAAAGACATCCCCATATGGTTTCACGCCACTAAAGACATCCATAGGGTTTCACGCCACTAAAGACATCCCCATAGGGTTGCATGCCACTAAAGACATCCATAGGGTTTTACGGTGCTAAAGACATCCCTATAGGGTTTCACGGCACTAAAGACATCCATAGGGTTTCACGGCGTTAAAGACATCCTAATAGGGTTTTACGGCACTAAAGACGTCCCTATAGGGTTTCACAGCACTACAGACATTCCAATAGGATTTCAGGCACTAAAGACATCCCCATAGGCCTTCATGGCACTACAGACATCCCCATAGGGTTTCACGCCACTAAAGACATCCATAGGGTTTCTCGGCGCTAAAGACATCCCTATAGGGTTTCACGGCACTACAGACATCCCCATAGGGTTCCACAGCACTACAGACATCCCCATAGGGTTTCATGCCACTAAAGACATCCTCATAGGGTTTCACGGCACTAAAGACACCTCCGAGGGTTTTACGGCACTACAGACATCCCCATAGGGTTCCACAGCACTACAGACATCCCCATAGGGTTCCACAGCACTACAGACATCCCCATAGGGTTTCACGCCACTAAAGACATCCTCATAGGGTTTCACGGCACTAAAGACACCTCAGAGGGTTTCACGGCACCACAGACATCCCCATAGGGTTTTACGGCGCTGAAGACATCCCCATAGGGTTTCAGGCCACTAAAGATATCCCCATAGTGTTTCACGCCACGAAAGACACCCCCATAGGATTTTACGGCACTAAAGATATCCTCATAGGGTTTCATGGAACTAAAGACATCATAGGGTTTCACGCCACTAAAGGCATCCCCATAGGGTTTCACGCCACTAAAGATATCCCCATAGGGTTTCATGGAACTAAAGACATCATAGGGTTTCATGGCACTACAGATATCCCCATAGGGTTTTACAGCACTACAGACATCCTCGTATGATTTCACGGCGCAAAAGACATCCCCATAGGGTTTCACGGCACTGAAAACATCCATATAGGGTTTTACGACGCTGAAGACATCACCATTGGGTTTCACGCCACTGAAAACATCCCCATTGGGTTTCACACCACTAAAGACAACCTCATAGGGTTTCACGCCATTAAAGGCACCCGCATAGGGTTTCACGGCACTACAGACATCACCATAGGGTTTCACAGCACTAAAGAGATCCCTATAGGGCTTTATGGTACTAAAGACAACCCAATAGGTTTCCACGGCACTACAGACATCCCCGTAGGGTTTCACGGCACAAAAGACACCTCATAGGGTTTCACGGCACTAAAGACACCTCATAGGGTTTCACGGCACTAAAGACACCTCATAGGGTTTCACGGCACTAAAGACACCTCATAGGGTTTCACGGCACTACAGACATCCCCATGGGTTTCACGGCACTACAGACATCCGTAAAGGGTTTCACAGCTAAAGACACCTCATAGGGTTTCACCGGATTATAGACATCCCCATAGGGTTTCACGGCACTGAAGACATCCGCATAGGGCTTCACGGCACTAAAGATACCTCATAGGGTTTCACGGCACTAAAGACATCCGCATAGGGTTTCACGGCACTAAAGACACCTCATAGGGTTTCACGGCACTAAAGATACTTCATAAGGTTTCACGGCACTAAAGACACCTCATAGGGTTTCACGGCACTAAAGACATCCCTACAGCGCTTCACGGCACTAAAGACATCCCCATAGGGTTTCACGGCACTAAAGACATCCCCATAGGGTTTCACGGCTCTAAAGACACCTCATAGGGTTTCACGACACTAAAGACATCCCCATAGGGTTTCACGGCACTAAAGACACCTCATAGGGTTTCACGGCACTAAAGACATCCGCATAGGGTTTCACGGCACTAAAGACACCTCATAGGGTTTAGGGTTTCACGGCACTAAAGACATCCCTACAGCGCTTCACGGCACTAAAGACATCCCCAAAGGTTTCAAGGCTACAGACATCCCCATAGGGTTTCACGGCACTACAGACATCCCCATAGGATTTCACGGTACTAAAGACATCCCTATTGGGTTTCACGGCACTAAAGACATTCCTACAGGGTTTCACTGTGAGGATCAATCACTTGACGTGTGATCAGCGAACTGGCATAACCCCAAAGTCAGCTCCTGGACAAATCAGGTGAGGTGTTGTGTCCGAGGGAGGGCAGACTTGCGATATGAAGGTTTTGCTTCTGAATGGAAAGAGATTCGTAGGGTTAGGGTAGAGATTGTGTGAGAGCTGGACGGGTCTTCATGATCATATATACATATATACGCGCGCACACACACACACACACACACACACACACACACACACACACACACACACAACAACAACAACAACAACAACAACAACAGCAGCAGCAGCAGTAACAGCACTCACCCCACACTTGGAACTCGCAAATGTTGATCTTGTAGAATTTGTGCTTGTCGTCGTCGCCATCTTTACTGAGAGTGACCACCTGACCTCGCAGGGGCTTTTCGCACAGCACAGTCATTTTGTGGGACAAGGCGTCCAGCTCTTCAGTGTCGTTGGAGGTGGGGAAGGAGTAGCACAGCTCACTGTCCACCCACACCCGTGCCCCCGCCATCCTTCGGCTGACCGTGTGATAGTCTGGGCAAGAGAACCACAACAACATGTCCTAGTCGTGTAGGTTAAGTTGATAGTCTGGGCAAGAGAACCACAACATGTCCTAGTCGTGTAGGTTAAGTTGATAGTCTGGGCAAGAGGAACAACAGCATGTCGCAGTCGGTTAGATTAAGTTGATAGTCTTAGCAAGATAACCACAAATGTGGTTGCCGTTTAGATTAAGTTTTCAATCTTGGCAAGTGAACCACAACATTTTGTAGTTCGTTAGATTAAGTTGATAGTCTTGGCAAGAGAATGACAACATGTCGCAGTCGGTTAGATTAAGCTGATAGTCTGGGCAAGAGATCGACGTCATGTCGTACCTAGATTAAGTTGATAGTCTGGGCAAAAGAACAACAACATGTCGTTGTAGTTGGATTAAGTTGATAGTCTGGGCAAGTGAACAACATGAAGTGGTCGGTTAGATTAAGTTGATAGTCTGGGCAAGTAAACAACATGTCGCAGTCGGTTAGATTAAGCTGATAGTCTTGGCAAGAGAAAACATGTCGTAGCTAGATTGATTTTTGACTCTGTAAAATGTTCGGAAATGATTTTTCGTCCACTGACAAGGAGAGCAAGAGCACGAATTTAGGAACGTGCATAGTGTGTGTGTGTGCGTGCGCGTGCGCGCACGCGCGCGCGCGCGCGCGCGCGCGCGCGTGCGTGCGTGCGTGCGTGCGTGTGTGTGTGTGTGCATGTGTGTGTGTGTCAGTACAACACTATGTTAATCTGACAGTAAATGGTTTCAGTCAGTGTGTGTGTGTGTGTGTGTGTGTGTGTGTGTGTGTGTGTGTGTGTGTGTGTGTGTGTGAGTGTGTGTGTGTGTGTGTGTGTGTGTGTGTGCGTGCGTGTGTGCATGCCTGTGTGCGTTAGCTAAAGGGGGAAGCCCGTCAGGGATGCCCTCAACCCCTTCCGAAACACACACACACACACACACACACACACACACACACACACACACACACACACTTATAGACACACGTATAGACATATACACACGCGCGTGCATACACACACACAAAATTATGCACACACACACGCACGCACGCGCGCAAGCAAGCGCGTACGCACACACACACACACACACACACACACACACACACACACACACACACACACACGCACACATACAACGCCTCTTAAAGGACTCCGACCAAAGAGCTTCGAACCCACAATCCTCAATGCAAAGCATTCACTTCAGCATGGCTAGTGGTTACCCATTTCTCTCAAAGGGTTTCCCAACATTGGGGATTGTCCCTTGTTGTTGTTGTTGTTGTTGTTGTTGTTGTTGTTGTTGTTGTTGTTGTTGTTGTTGTTAAACCGTCGTCAACGTGAACCAAATCATTGTTGATGCTTGTTGGAAAGAAGCATTTGTACTGCATGGGAGGGAAGGAGGTGATACGAAAGGAAATCTTTCCGCCGCCTGGTAGGGCATGTGTCTCTCCTCATTAATCCCCGTCAAAACTTCTACTGTGTAGCCTACAAAGGAAGTATACGTCGGTGGCGCCCTCCGAAAGGAGCCCCACTCACGCCGGTTTCGCGACTAAGCAATTATTGTTGTCAGTAGAGGACTTAGTAGGTGGTGTCGTGCGTATGTTGGATCAGAACAGGCGCCACTGAACCCACCGAGGTGACTCGGCAGCAGTGCAGGGTTTCGTCCGGTGGGTTGCCTCTTGACGACTTGACATTGACTGCTCCCAGTGATTTGCCAGTGCCGGTGTCGTATATAATACTGTCGCCGTGGAATTGTATCGCAGCGATAGCATTTCACGTGAAATATTGTTGCAGCGACAATAATTGCTGGAAAAAAATGTCGCGCGACAACTTTTCACGAAAAATGTCCCATAGAATATTGTAGCTGTCCATAAAATGCAGTATTTCCCGGGAAATACTGTCGCTGCGACACGATTTTATGAGCGACAGTATTATATACGACACCGGGGCTATGGCGGGCCGGGCTGGGATGTGGCACAGAAGATGGGATGAAAAAAAGAAAGAGTGTTTCCCTGAGGAAGATTGGACATGTTCCAGAGGCGACGGTCAACGTGAAGGAATGAACTGGTCACAACGCTTCTGCCCCGTTGCGCAGGACTAAAGACTGTGAAAATGTCCGACTTCCCAAGTGTTCATCTTGGCACATCTACGACCCAGTGGCGAGGAACAACAGCACCAGTACACAGTAAACTTACAACTCTGCCGTCACAGTCTTTTCCGCCATCTCCTTCCCCTTCTACTGGTGGAAAAAAAGAATGAAGTATTCGGCTTATCTCATTACCCTGGAAGAATATAATTTCGTTCGTTCGTTCGTTTGTTCTACCCCCACCGCGGCCCCTCCTTAACCTCTACACCCTATTTGTTTGTTTGGACTTTTTTTTTTCGTTTTCGTTTTGTCGTTTAATTGTTCTATTGATAATCACTGATCTGCTCACCACACTGACAGTCTGAAATACTACCTCGAAGAACAGACCATCAAGACATGAACCAGTCGACCAATCACCAATCCTCTCCCTACCAGTCCCCAAGTCCTCCCACCTCACCATCTCGCCTATAGATAGTAACTCCAGTGACGGTGTATGGGCGGCCCAGGTCCACCTTCCACCAGGGGAGTAATCGCTGTAGTCGGTGTGCACACAGTTGGGCTTGGACTGGTTCAAGTGGCGGAAGGTGGTCCGGGTCCGTCCGTTCACCGCCGCACAGGCGGGCGCCGACAGCTCTCTTCTGCCGTTCTTGTAGCGGCTGGACATGGAGGCTTTCTTGCCGAAGGCCACGTTCTCTGTGTGAGTAATATGGGATAAACCGATTATAACTGGCTGACTGAGTTGCTCACTGGAGTGACTTACCAACCAACGAGCTAACCAGAACGGCGGTCAAGAGAGCCCTGTCATGGGGTCTTAGACCAGAATGGAACACCACAGCATCACCATCATCATCATCATCATCATCCTCATCACCATCATCCTCATCATCCTCATCACCATCCTCATCATATCATCATCATCCTCATCCTCATCACCATCGTCGTCATCATCATCATGTTGTTGTCTCGCTCGTCATGTCTTTAGATTGATTCCCCCGTCTCCTCAACAAAGGTGGCAGTACGTCGCAGGTCCTCCAGTCCTCTGTAGAGCTTCCGGGCCACTGGTATTGGGTCGGGCCAGGTTTTCTCTCGAAGCGCTTGGTGGAGCGGGCAGGACTGCAGCAGATGTTCTGTTGTCTGGCTGCCTGTTCTGCAGGGGCACTGCTCTGTGTTGCCGATGCGGAGTTTAGAAAATAGGTGGTGTTTCAGGCGGTTGTGGCCTGTCCTGAGCCTGAAGATGACTACCTGCTCTCGTCGAGTCAGCAGGTAGTACGGGTCTGCTCTGTTGTGGCGTGGATGCTGCTGCTTCCACTTGTTCTGCAGCTTGGCCTTGATGATGGTCCTGGATTCGGTGTAGCTGGTAGATCTGTCCATCTGCTCCTTTGTAGTGCCCTCCTTTGCCAAGGAGTCAGCAGTCTCATTGCCGGGAATCCACTGCAGGGTGACTGTGTGACTTGTGCAGAGGGAGGCAAGAGATGAGGACAGATCGTTGAGCTCTAGGTCTCTATTGGACTGAAGGGCCTGCAAGATGGACAGGGCGTCGGTCAGGAAGACAACATTGTGGCTGGCGTAGGGGCTGACCTCGATGTGGGCTGCTGCTGTTTTCAGGGCTTCTGCTTCAGCTCTGTAATTTGTGGAGTACAGGCCGGTAGCGAGGCAGATCTTTTCTTCTCTGCCTCCTGGATATTGGACATAGACTCCTGTCCCTCCATTTCGAATGGCATCTGCTGCAGAGCCGTCGGTGTAGACATAAGTCCAGGACTCTTTGGGGAACTGGGTATGGAGATGTTCAAGGGTGAGGGACTTTCTTTCAGGGCCGCTTTGGGAATCTTTTGGGCCAACACCAGGGATGCTGCACTGGATGAGGGGAGGGATTCCTTCGCTCCAGGGAGGGACGGCAAGACACCGGGGTATCACTTTGGGGTCATGGTCAAGGATATCTTGATGTTGCCGTTCTAGGATCCTGCTCTGGTGTACGAAGCTCCCTCTCTTCAGCCGTCCTTTTGTTGGCTGGGACAGTCTGTCTTTCATGGGGTGGCCTTTCAGCCTCTTGAACTTGGCAGCCTGGGTCAGGAGTTTGGCGTCTCTGCGGTCCTCAAGGGGCTGGAGCTCTGTGATGGTTTCAAGCTCCTGGATTGGTGTAGACTTCATGGCTCCTGTGATGATACAGGCAGCTTGATTCTGAATCTTGCTGATCCGTTCAAAATTGGATTTGGCTGTAGTGCCCCATGCAGTCATGCCATACTCCAGCACTGGCCTGACTCTACCAGTGTACAGTCTCCTGAGGGTTGTGTTGTCTGCGCCCCATGTTGTTCCTGCCAGCTTCTTCATGAGGGCAAGGCGTACTTTTGCTCTTAATTCTGTTTTCTCTGCTTGCTTCTTCACGTCATGCGTTTGTCAAAGGTGACTCCCAGGTACGCGGGGTTATTTTCAGCAAGCAGAGTTTGTCCATTGATGCTCAGGTTGGCCTTCTGTTCTTTGGGTGAGAGGCTGAAAACAGTGTAAATGGTCTTCTTGGCATTAACTGTTACCAGCCACTGTTTCATCCAGCTTTCAAGAACATTCAGCGCCTGCTGTAGCCTGTAGTTGGCAGTTTTGAGGTGCTCGGAACATAGGACAAGATCGTCTGCACAGATGGCTCCTTGGACTTTGTGTGGCACATCTCTGACGATGTCGTTGACAAAGACAAGGAATAGGGTAGGGCTGAGGACACCTCCTTGAGGGACTCCTTCTCTCAGTGTCTTCTTCCGACTGTATGCTCCGTTGACATGGACTCGGGCCTTCCTATTTTTCAGGTACTGCGAGATCCATTGGTACATACAGCCAGTCACACCACTCTTCTGGAGTTTTCTCCGGAGGCCATCCTTCCAGACTTTGTCGTACGCCTTTTCCATGTCTATCCACACCGCCAGAGTATGCTGTTTGTCCTGGAAGCCATCGTCGATCTTCTGGGCTATATAGGTCACTTGATCCTCAGTGGAATGATGTTGGCGGAAGCCTGCCTGCTCTGGAGTGATGATGTTGTTCTTCTCCAGGTGCCAATATAGCCGCGAATTGATCATAAGCTCTAGGAGCTTGCCCACGCAGCTGATGAGGCTGATGGGGCGATAGCTGTCAGCCCTAACTCTGTCTTTGCCCTTCTTATGTATGGGCACCATATCAGCTTCTCGCCAGCTTTGTGGAACATGCCCCGTCTTCCAGCTGTTGTTGAAGAGAGCAAGGAGTTTGGTCTTTGCTTTGGTGCCGAGGTGTTTGAGCATCTCGTTGGTGACTTTGTCAGGACCTGGAGATTTTTTGTCCTGTAAAGATTTTGCGGCTTCTTCTAGTTCTTTCAGTTTGAAAGGCCTGTCCATGTAATCAGGTTGGTCTTGGTCATCCTGATGATTCTTTATTTCATCATGGACTTGTTGTTTTCTGCCCTCTGTCACAGAGATGTTGCTGGTCTGCTCATAGCTGTCTATGAAGCAGTTCGCTGCTTCTCTCCCTGTCACAATCTCCTGATCTTTTTGGAGCGTGACAGGCACTGACCTTGTCTCTTCATTATTCATGGCTTTGGTCAGTTTCCAAAGCTTGTTGCCATCTCTGTCAAGGTTCAACTTTTCTGTTTTCTCCATCCAGCTTGTTCTTGCAGTTTGGATGTAGGCCTTTCTGCATTTGGCAGTGCAGGCTTTGAGAGAGATGTTGTTTTCTTGTGATGGGTTGTTTTCCACCTCCTCTCTAGTCCTTGTCACTTCATCTTCAAGCTCCTGTAGTTCTTCTGTCCAATATGGCCTGTAGTTCTTTAGAGCGCCACGTGGAATTGCCTCTGTGGCTGCTTTCAGGATGGCTTGATTGAAGTTTTTTGTGGCTCTGTTGATGTTGTAATCGTCCACTTTGATGATTTTACAGTACTCGTCAGAGAGGCCCGTGAACATCTCCCAGTTCCATCTGGGAAAGGACTTGGCATTGTTTGATGTGTACTGCAAATTGATGGCCAGTGGTACTGGTCTGTGGTCGCTTCCTGCCAACTGGTTCTGTACCTTCCTGCTGGTTTTTTGGGCAAGGTATCATCATCATCATCGATCAGCATTAAAAAGCCTGAAATTCTGTGGCCCTTTATGCCCTGCCTTTCATACGTTGACTTCCTCTCCACATTTATGCTCTTGGTGAGTTTGTGTCGAAGTCACCGGTATCGGAAAGTTCATGGGACTGTTGCTGAACGGACAAGATGGCGCCTTCCGCCATTACACGATCAGTGTCGTCAGAAAGGGGCTTAGTAGGTGGTGTCCTGTGTACGCTGGATCAGAGCAGGCACTACTAAACACCATCGAAGTGACTTCGCAGCTGCGCAGTGTCTGATGTGGTGGGTTGCCTCATGATGACCTGACATTGACTGCTCCCTGTGGATTGCCGGTGCCCAGGCTCAGTCGGGATAAGCCCGGATGTGGCTGTGTGGACGGAGGGCTGGAATGAGCATCAAGGGGGAGGGGGGGGGGTTATGCCAACAGAGTGCAGAGGAGAAAAAACAAACAAACAAACCTGCTGTAGATGACGTCATTAGTTTGCCATTTGAACCGACTGTTTAGTGCTTTCCTTTCATTTTTTTGGTCTCATTTATTTTCAGTGGTTTGAAACGAAAAGCTTTACCACAATTTTGCTGTTTTGTGTTGTTTGATCTGTTTGGGTAGTGGTACAATAACCAGTCACCAGTGGTACATCTTGCAGACCCAGGCCTTAGATCTTGGACCACATTATGCCATTTCAAGTTTCGCTCATAACTCATTGAAATCTGACCGTTCTCGAGCTGATCTTGTGGGACCAAGGTCTATTCCGTCCTTTATCATTTAAAACTTTTGAAATAGGATATCACTTCTGTACAAAGTCAGGAAACACTTTTATCCTTCGGAGCGACCATACCAATCCTTTACCCTTTTTTTTTTTTTTTTTTTTTTTTTGTAATACGATAGGGAAAATTCGTCAATATCTACATCATTAGAGAAATGAATTATTTCGAGATGATGTATTGGTTCAGGATGGCTATCAGTTCGTAAACAATAACTTCGCAACATTCATGTTCAGATTTTTTTTTCTCCTGTCATTATGCTAAATGTATCCCTTTCCCCCATATCGCTCTCCTTTCCCCATTCTCCCTTCCCCCTTCCTCTGGCCACCATCGTC
>CM031615.1:56189714-56202214 GCA_018398815.1 Conus ventricosus | reverse complement strand
CGTATTGGCAAGTTTATGGCACTGTCGTTCGACAGTCGTCATGACGGCCCTCTGGAGGAACAACAGTCGTCATGACGCCCTCTGAAGGAGTGACAGTCGTCATGACGCCCTCTGAAGGCACTGTGACGAAACGCTTGACAAAACCACCTGATCGGTCCCACTAAAATCCCAAACAAAAAAATAGATTTCAAATCTATACCCACCTACCCCCTCTCAACCCCCCTCCCCCTTTCTCCTGCTTAGTGCAAATTGCACGGCTGACACGAACTATGACAAGGGGGCGCGTGATGCCTTTCGTTCTCGCCGACCTTCCCCCTTTCCCCTCTCTGTCCTGAGACATGTCGCCACTCTCTCCACCACTACCACCACCACCACCACCCCTCCCCCCCCTACTCTCCTCCCCACTCTGAGCAGACTGGAGAGTTCATTTACATTGTGGCAATGGCCCCTCTCACAACCCCCCCCCCCCCCCCTCTATCCCGTGAAACAAAGGCGCGACGCCACTGCCGTGCCCTCCCCCACCACTCCCCCCCCCCCCCTTCATATCTACAGTCCGTGCACTGGCTGAACTGGTGAATTATGTCACCGGAATCGTTCCACGATAGTATGTATCTATACGGACGCATAAATTAAACTGGCCGCGGGATGTCCGTGAGCTATGCCGATCAGAACCAAACGGTTCCTGAGGCGACTAGTGATAAGACTAGATCCCTCCCCCTCTCACACCCTGAGATGTTTGAGTGACAGGTTGTCAAAATCGAATCTGGCAATTAGAATCCATATATACCAGACACACAGGGATGCAGTCTCACTGACCCCTCAAGACTGCCTGTAGACCGGACCAGAGGAAGACAAAGAGACAACTAGAGAAGTCATGGGACAATCCTGGTAACCTCGCTGATCTCAAGTCATTCACTGTTCATTCCCAGGAAAAGTGAGTTGGAACTATGTTTTACCTTTTCGAATCTATATATTGATTTTATGGATGCTGTGTTCGTTAACATTGTAAATTTGTACAAATGCTTAGCAACATGTATCAAACTGATGAATGATTATTCTGTGTAGGAGTTTGCTTGCCATCATATGGCAAAAGCTCTCTCCCAGTGGTTATGATTCTTTGTTAGCTATCTGACCATTGTTCTTTGTGTTCACCCTAACTTTTGCCAGTAGGCAATTCTGTCTGTTAAGATAATAATTAAATGATTAATGGGGGTCAGGAAAACAGTATGCCTGTGCTAGGTTAAGAACTGCTACCCTGATTTATAAATACTGGTGATTTGTTGGAATGATTTGTAGTGTATGACTTTAAGTCTACACCACATGTGTACTTGGACTCAGTGTAGCTCAAGTCAGTGTGATTTAATTCATAAGAAACATGGAAGAAGAGTTGTTTGACTGAAACTATGTAACATTGTATTACTGTCTCCTACCCTTTCGTAAGCTTAACTTAGTCTTTAAACAAAAGTGGAGATTAATAGTTATAGCAGAAACTCTACCATAGATAATACTTTGCTGGCTGAGTCTCACACCTGTGCTGAAAGTAAACCAGGGTAAATGTGAGCACTCGACAAACCAGCCATCAGATTCTCACCTACAGACCAAGTTCTCTTTATCGCAGAACTGGGATCCTGGTCAGGCTATCCTGGTCACCCTATCCTGGTCACGATACACATTGCGGCGGGACCAGACGCTGGGACTTCGCCCAACGCCAGGGCGATACCAGACTTCCAATCTACACCAGTGGGGCAGTCACTAACCACAGGAGAGATCAACTACCCTCTCCGAAGCAAAGCTAAGTTAGCTTACCACCTGGACTCAAATCCATCAGACCTTTACCCTCACTTTATGATGAGACAGAGAGTCTCTGTCTATGAGTACCTCTTTGGATACAGTCAGTGTAACTTAGACAGACCCCCCTGTATGCCAACTTAAAACTTGCTGCACTGAGTGCAAGCGAGTAAAGTAGGAGTGAGGGAGGGCCCCTCATTGTGGTAGTCCAATGAGAATTAAACCCTAGCCTATAAAACTTGACATACTAATACCTACCTATGTGTAAGCAATAAAAGTTGATGCGTGAAAGTGCATTTAACTTGTGTCAGTTCTCTGTTGTTCAATCAAATGTTGAATGTTTGAACTTCTCTCTTCAATTCTGTCTCTCGGAGCTACAAGTACTTATAAGAGTACAAGCCTAAGGAAAACTATCTCAATGCCACTGTTGTGTATTTTACCCAATCCCGGAATTAAATAAAAATTTCTTCGATGACTAGTACCGGAAAGTTACTCCTTCCACAACTAGTAAGAGAGAGGGTGTAGGTAAAATGTTAAGATAATTCCCATTGAGAAATTATCCCCAGTCCTTCCCCTAGTGGACCCACCTACACACATACTCATCTCGTCACAGGCATGACAGTCGCCATGACGGCCCTCTGAAGGAACGACAGTCGCCATGACGCCCTCTGAAGGAGCGACAGTCGTCATGACGGCCTCTGAAGGAACGACAGTCGCCATGACGCCCTCTGAAGGAGCGACAGTCGCCATGACAGCCCTCTGAAGGAGCGACAGTCGTCATGACGCCCTCTGAAGGAACGACAGTTGCCATGACGGCCCTCTAAAGGAGCGACAGTTGTCATGACGCCCTCTGAAGGAGCGACAGTCGTCATGACGCCCTCTGAAGGAACGACAGTCGTCATGACGGCCCTCTGAAGGAACGACAGTCGTCATGACGCCCTCTGAAGGAACGACAGTCGTCATGACGCCCTCTGAAGGAACGACAGTCGTCATGACGCCCTCTGAATGAGCGACAGTCGCCATGACGCCCTCTGAAGGAACGACAGTCGCCATGACGCCCTCTGAAGGAGCGACAGTCGCCATGACGCCCTCTGAAGGAACGACAGTCGCCATGACGCCCTCTGAAGGAACGACAGTCGCCATGACGCCCTCTGAAGGAGCGACAGTCGCCATGACGCCCTCTGAAGGAGCGACAGTCGCCATGACGCCCTCTGAAGGAACGACAGTCGCCATGACGCCCTCTGAAGGAACGACAGTCGCCATGACGCCCTCTGAAGGAACGACAGTCGCCATGACGCCCTCTAAAGGAACGACAGTCGCCATGACGCCCTCTGAAGGAACGACAGTCGTCATGACGCCCTCTGAACGAACGACAGTCGTCATGACGCCCTCTGAAGGAACGACAGTCGCCATGACGCCCTCTGAAGGAACGACAGTCGCCATGACGCCCTCTGAAGGAACGACAGTCGCCATGACGCCCTCTAAAGGAACGACAGTCTCCATGACGCCCTCTGAAGGAACGACAGTCGTCATGACGCCCTCTGAAGGAACGACAGTCGTCATGACGCCCTCTGAAGGAGCGACAGTCGCCATGACGCCCTCTGAAGGAACGACAGTCGCCATGACGCCCTCTGAAGGAACGACAGTCGCCATGACGCCCTCTAAAGGAACGACAGTCGCCATGACGCCCTCTGAAGGAGCGACAGTCGTCATGACGCCCTCTGAAGGAACGACAGTCGCCATGACGCCCTCTGAACGAACGACAGTCGCCATGACGCCCTCTGGTGGGGGATGTTCTCTCACCCTTCTCTGTTACTCAGCAGTTATTGTCATCAAAAAGGAGCCTAGCAGTTGGTGTCCTTCTTTTTCTGGATAAGAGAAGGCGCCACTGAACACCGCCGAAGTGACTTGGCAGCAGTGCAGTGTCTCCATTGGTGGGTTACCTCACGACGACTTGATCTTATCTATTCCCTGTGGGTTGCCGGTGGCGTGGCTGTGGCGGGACAAACCAGGAATGGCTGTGGACAAAAGATGGAAGGAGCAGCGGAGGAGTGATGCCACTGAAATGGTTCGGAAGATGAGACAGAATGTCTGGAACCGAGCAGTCGAGTTTCTTTTACTGAATGGATGCATCTTTGAGAGTAGTGCTCATATTTCCTGATAAGTTTGTTTGCTTTGTTTTGTTTTGTTTGTTTGTTTGTTTGCTTTTTGTTTATTTGTAAATTTGCTATTCTGAATATACAGTTCGCAACATCTTTTTAGAAAGCCTGTAATCGAGCGGTAGATCACGACATGGCGTCATTTGTGGAAAGACAGTTCTGACGGGATCGGTGTCATAAATACGCACCTAACATAAATAAAGAACACAGGTCTTGGAGAGTTGCATGTTATAATAAATAACACCATTCATGGATTCAGTTTTTCACGTGTAAAGTCTCAATGTACACCACACTTCTGTTTTCTGCGTAGTATACTGATAATAATGATGATACTATTGCAGAAGGCGATATAGTCTTCTGTTAGCACTGCTATTGCAACTATTACCACGAATGCAGCAGGCTTATTATTACCTATGCGCTGTGACTAATCATTATTAGCTTTATTACTTCTGTAATGAAATGTCATGCTTAGAACTTACCGTCATGGCAAAAGCCGTTAATGCGATGACACCTGTTGTCGGGGCAATGACCTCTGCAGGGTAGGTTGCACGCGTCACCGTAGTAACCTGCCTTGCAAGCTTTTCACAACACACACATACACATTAAAAGGGTAAACAACTGAAGTAAGAAGATCATTCCATTGAAAATACAGGACTTTCTTTCTCACTGGTCAGATTCAATTCAATTAAATGTGTGGAGCCAAAGGAAAAAGGCAACAGCTATAACTACACCAATTTCCATGGATGAATGAACAGATGACAGTATATTTGGCATTTTCTTTGTGTGCGTTTGTTTTTCAGTTTTACTTGATGAAGAGAAATAGAGTGAGAGACAGACAGACAGACAGACAGAGACAGAGAGACGGAGACAGAAACACAGAAAGAGAAAGAGCATACACGCGTGCATCCATGATCATGCATGTGTATGATAAGACCAAGAAACCCAAATGTATGCATGCACACATGAGTGTGTGAGTATGTGCGCGCACGTACGTCATTACGAATCCGCGCGCGGGCCAGTCTTGCTTGTATTTTCACTACCTTGCGCACATACATGTTCTTTACTTCCTTGAAAGACCAGAAAAAAGCCATTGACGAAATCAGTAAGCATACTGCAGACTCAACCAAAGGGTCTGTTTAAGCGATAAGTCTTGTCAACTTACGTGTGTTTGCGTGTTCCAGTAAGAATAGGAAATTCGGGAGTCGAGCATAAAACTACGCCCAATCCGCGATCTGCCTTTTGACCGTGTGTGGTGTGTGTGTGTGTGTGTGTGTGTGTGTGTGTGTGTGTGCGCGTGCGTGCGTGTGTGCGTGCGTGTGAGTGTGTGTGTGTGTGTGCGTGCGCGTGTGTGCATGCGTGCATGCGTGCGCGTGTGTGCGTGCGTGCATGCGTGCGCGCGCGCGCGTGTGTGTGTGTGTGTGTGTGTGTTGTGTGTGTGCGCGCGCGCACGCGTGAGTGTTCGTTCTTCAGTTTCACATCTTTTCATTGAAAGTAATAACACCCCCCCCCTCCCAAAATTAAAAAAGTGTGTGCGTGTGTGCGTGTGTGTGTGCGTGTGTGTGTGTGTGTGTGTGTGTGTGTGTGTGTGTGTGCGCGTGCGTGTGTGTGTGTGTGTATGTGTGTGTGTGTGTGTGTGCGTGTGCGTGCGTATGTATGTGTGTGTTCGTTCTCCTGTTTGACATTTTTTTACGTTTAATTAAAAAGTAATATTAACCTCACTGTGTGTGTGTGTGTGTGTGTGTGTGTGTGCGCGCGCGCGTGCGTGCGTGCGTTCGCGCGCGCGCGCGCGCGCGTGCGTGTGTGTAATGAAATCTTATCTACACCATTAATGTACACATAGGCCTGCACGCGCAGGGGTCTCTCGCACACGCTGTCCACTGTCCACATCCTTGCTCGAGACTATGAACACAAGCGCGTCGCACGTGTTCCTGTCTGTCCACCTACCCCAGACGGCCACCTCACAGAGGTGAAGGTCAGGCGTGGTGGAGGTCAGTCCAGGCTTGGACAGTCCGACCACTCTGCCGGACAGAGGGTGCGAGCAGTGCACGTCAGTTCCCCTCACGCCTGTCCGATTGACCGTCCTGGCGTTACTGTCACTGGCGTTGATGCCTCCCTGTAGGACGCCACAAAGGGAGTCGTCCACGTGCACCTGCATGCCATGAATGGAACTGTCGCTTTCTGGAAGAGACAAGACAAGACAAGAGAGAGAGAGAGAGAGAGAGAGAGAGAGAGAGAGAGAGAGAGAGAGAGAGAGAGAGAGATTGACTGACTGATTGATGGATCTTTAATACGCAAGGATGAAGATTTTTTGGCCAAAGCCTAGTCTTACAATTTGTCCTTGTCATGAATACATTATTTCAACACATATCTCATACTGACATTTCAAATTCCAGTACTGTAATGTAATTCTACAATGAGAAGCAGACTATTCATAAATGTAATAAGAACATGGTGGATAGTCAAACACAAGGAAAGAAAACAAACAAACAAAAGCACAGTGAGAGAGGTTGTCGGGGGGAGGAGGGGGAAGAATGGTAGGTACGGGGAGGAGAAGAGGGCTGGTAGACAGTGGGAGTGGGGATGAGCGATTTAATGGAGTAGGTTACATGTTTAGACGGTGTGTATTCAAAGTATGGTTTATAGAGGACTTTGCAAATGGACGTTAATGGTTTTGATCGAATAATCAAATTACTTGAGACATAAAATGTTAATGTAAATGTTTCTTGAAAAGTGAAAGACAGAGGGTGTGGGAGGCGAGAGGGGAAGGGGGATTTTTCATTCATCAATTGATCGATTTTATTTACACGTTCGTAATTAATTAAGTTATTGCATTAATTGACCATACCAGCTGATTGTTGGAACATAGAAAGAAAGACAAGGTTGAATTAATTGAACGTACATAGTTGATTGATGGAACACAGAAAGAAGGAGAGAGACAATTTCAAAGAAGGCGTAGATACAAAAGAAGACGAAGATTACTTTTATAGATAGTGACTCAAGTGGAAGAGCAGATACGAAAGCAGAAAAAAGCCTACCTGTCCAGACAATGATTTCGGTGACTGTGTAGGCGTATTCTACAGGAGATAACATCTGCCTGGGATGACTCCGAGTTCCGAAGGGCTGTGGGTACCAAGGGAGACAAACCCTACCTGTCTGGACCATTGTTCATTCAGGTGCAGGTACTAAGAGAGATTAATCCTGACTAGAAAGAGAGTGCAATCACCTGGCATCGATGACTTTACATACTTGTAGGTGGGTACAGAGGCAGTACAGGGTTCAGATGAATGAAAGCAACCTAAACAGACAGCGAATTCAGCAACAGTGTAGGTGGGCAAAGAGGCAATACAGGGTTCAGGACAGGGTTCAGATGAATGAAAGCGACTAAACAGACAGCGAATTCAGCAACAGTGTAGGCACTGAAGGTGGTAAATCGTACCTGGGACGACAATGAGTTCGCATAGTCATCATTATAAGGTCATTGCACTCTCTCTTCCTTTTTTGGCAGCATTAATCTCTTTAATGGTAGAGGTACTAAAGGGAAGTAAACCGTGTCTGTGTTGACAGTGAATCCAGTGACTAAAGAGGAGAAAATGCTGTCGTAGTACACAGTCGGTTCAAAGAAGGTAGTGTGTATATATATATATATATATATATATATATATATATCAGGGGAGTTAAAGCTTACCTACGAGTAAGAGCGCATATACAAAGGGAGACAAATCACACCTGCATAGACCGTGAGTTCAGTGACGGTGTAGTTTTGGCCCAGGTCCACTTGCCACCATCCTCCGTAGTCCATGAAGTCACAAAGCATGCAGCTGTGTCTACACACACACACACACACACACACACACTAACTATTCACATGAAGTGAAAAAAGGTGTGTGGAGGCGGGGTAGAGGGTGTCGGCAAACAAACTCAGTTCACGCTGCTTTAAAGTTGACGTCCCTGACTAGCTGCGTGTGTTCGTGCATGAGCACCCAGGTGTGTGTGTGTGTGTGTGTGTGTGTGTGTGTGTGTGTGAGGCTGTCTTCCCCACCCCCACTCTCTCTCTCTCTCTCTCTCTCTCTCCTTGAAGCTGGAATTTATCGACCAATTCCCTCTCCTTTTTCTTACATACCCGTTCACTCCATTGTGCATGGATACGTTGAAAAGGCCGAACGTCACTGGATCATACGTCTCGTTCCAGAGGCCATTGACGGGCAGACAGGGGTCGCAGCGAGCGCCTGTGACCATGGTGCTGGCCAGTTCCCTAGAGCTGACAGCGGCCGTTCGCCCAACTGCCACGTTGACTGCAAAAGTCATAACAACAACGGTGACTGCCACGTTGACTGCAACAGTCATAGCAACAACGGTGACTGCCACGTGGACTGCAACAGTCATAACAACAATGGTGACTGCCACGTTGACTGCAACAGTCATGGCAACGACGGTGACTGCCACGCTGACTGCAACAGTCATGACAACAACGGTGACTGCCACGATGACGGCAACAGTCATGACAATAACGGTGACTGCCACATTGACTGCAACAGTCATGGCAACAACGGTGACTGCCACGTTGACTGCAACAGTCATGACAACAACGGTGACCGCCACATTGACTGCAACAGTCATGACAACAACGGTGACTGACATGTTGGCTGCAACAGTCATGACAACAACGGTGACTGCCACGTTGACTGCAACAGTCATGACAACAACGGTGACTGTCATGTTGACTTCAAAAGTCATGACAACAATGGTGACTGCCACGTTGATGGCAAAAGTCATGACAACAACGGTGACTGCCATGCTGACTGCAACAGTCATGACAACAACGGTAACTGCTACGTTAACTGCAACAGTCATGACAACAACGGTGACTGCCATGATGACTGCAACAGTTATTACAACAACGGTGACTGCCACGTTGACTGCAACAGTCATGAAAACAACGATGACTGCCACGTCGATTGTAGCAGCCATGACACCAACTATGACAGTCACCTTAACTGCAACAGTCATGACAAAATAGCGACTGCCATCTTGACTGCAGCGGCTGTGACAACAACACGCGGCTGTCACGCTGACTGCAACAGTAATGACTGCATAATTGAAATGTTGACTGCAGCGGTCTTTGACACCAACAGTGACTGCCGCATTTACCTAAAGCAGTACTGAAAACAACACTGCTCTATTGACTGCAGCAGTCATGACTATATCGGTGGCTGCCATATTGAATATAACAATCATGGCATACTGATTACATTGTTGATTTCGACAGAGACTGTCAGCCGATTGTCATAGTTGTTACACATAGACTGTCATGGTTATTACACATTGACTGTCATAGTTGTTACACATAGACTGTCATGGTTATTACACATAGACTGTCATGGTTATTACACATAGACTGTCATGGCTGGGCCACAGCTGTGTTGATAGTGACCGTCACTTTGACTGCCATTTCATTCCAACAATGATTGCTAGGACTCGATAGACCTTCTTTCAGTTGGGGCAACAACTTTATAATTATCCTGCCTTAGAGAAGAAAAAGACCGATAATTTGTGCTGCAAAACACCTTTAATGTCTCGTGACTGTCAAATTAAAAGAATGAAAAGAAAAAAGCTTGGAAAAAGATTAGTGTTTTATTTCTCTATATTCTCTTTATGGATTCAAATGTTCACGTGTACTTTTATTGTTTCAAATACCCTTTAATGCTTTGTGACTGATAATTTAAAAATAATACAAACTCGGAAAAGAAGGAATTCGTTTTTCGTTCAAGATGAAGTGTGAAATATAACAAGGAAATAAAAATAACTGCACATTGCACATCAGCTGTCAATGCAAAAGTTATCACTTTAACATCTGAGAAAGAGAGACAATGACAATGACAACTGTTTTCCCCCCACAGAAACGCAGCGCCCCTTAATGAAGGATGTGTGCATTGTAAACAACTATACCTGACAAACAAAATAGTATGATGATATTGCATACTCTCTCATCCGAAAGGCTTTGTATAAGTACAGTATTTGGTACAGTTTTGATGACATTTTTGCCATGGGATGACATCAGAAGGCTCAATCTGAAAGCATTAGGGGTTCTGTACAATGTTGCCGTTATCAGTTCTTTTGTGGGATTAAACAAAGCAGGACAACATAAAACAAAGTGCAATTCATCTTCCTCAGTTTCTTTGCAAAGTGGACATAGCAACTGAGACTATGCATGGTCTCTGTGACGAAAATAAAGCACTGCTAAATCTCATAACCCAAAGCGAAACTTGGTCATTATAGATCTTAAATTCTATCCAGGCGAAGAAGAGGACGAAGAAACTGACGAAGGCAAAAAAAAAAAAAAAAAGGGGGGGGGGGGGGGGGGGGGGGGAGGGGGGGGGGGGGGGGGGGGGGCACAGAAAAAAAGAAAGAAAAGAAACGATGATATTTAGTTTTAAGAAAAACAAGATCAGACTAAAGAATTGGTTACAAAAAGTTTCCGGAACATCTCATATGGATATGGTGTATTAATTAACCTACTTACCCGAGCACGCGCACGGAACTCTTTTTCTAAGTTTTCTTTTTCTTTCTGTTGGTGGGTGTGCATACGTGTGTGTGTGTGTGTGTGTGTGTGTGTGTGTGTGTGTGTGTGTGTGTGTGTGTGTGTGTGTGTGTGTGTGTGTGTGCGCGCGCGCGCGCGCGTGTATATATGCGTGTGCGGGCGTGTGTGTGGTGTGTGTGTGTGTGTGTGTGTGTGTGTGTGTGTGTGTGTGTGTGTGTGTGTGTGTGTGTGTTTGCTGTAGTTGTTTTTTGTTTGTATGTCTAGTTCGTTTGTTTGCTTGCTTTTTTTTTTCTTACCACATATAGGACCGGCAGCAGATACTGAACAAAACAAACGACTTTCTGACTGGCTCACCTTTGTTGGGGAACAGGTGTGACCGCTCACCGGCTGCGGGGTCACAGCCTTCAGGACAGCTGCACTGCTGGGTTTGACCTGCAGCAGAAGTGCATCGCGACCTCTTGAAGACCCAACCGATTTATTCATGAAAGAATGCTTTGACAATCAAGACAGCTGTGATACGATATCTTGTGCCCATTGGCTGCTTTCAAAGAAAATCATGCGAGATAATCCAAACACAGGTAAATTTGTATGACATTAAGTAAAATGACAACATTCTTAGAAATCAGATAAGACGGACGGTTACGCTAGAAGATGTTTAAATTTCAACAGAGTTCTGATCATACGATTGGTTTGTTATTTGTTTGTTTTCTCTTTTCTTTTCTTTTCTTTTTTTTTTCCTTTTTTTTTTCGTTTTTGGTCACAAAGACAAGCACACACAACACGCGCGTGCGCGTGCGCACGCACGCACTCACACTAAAAACCACTTACAGGTACACATGCATACGCACTTTACATCCCCCAAACCTCACACACACACACACACACACACACACACACACTGGCCTTTTTTTTCCCTTCTCCTTTATCATGCGTTCACATGCAACTTCACTCCTACATCCATTCAAGCCCAGTTACGCACAAATCCTATCCCCTCCACTCTCTCACTGACAGACTCATATATATATATATATATATATATATATATATATATATATATATATATATATATATATATATATTATATATATATATATGTGTGTGTGTGTGTGTGTGTGTGTGTGTGTGTGTGTGTGTGTGTGTGTGTGTGACAGTTCGTTCGATTGTAAGTTATGGTCAAGAAGTATTTTTTACTGCACCAAAGACAGATTTACATAAGTTAACTAGTATTGATTCCTTAGCACTTAAAATTGTTTTGGGGCTTCCAAGATGGGCATCAATTGATATGACTTACAGAGAAGCAGGAGGTTTGCCTTTAAATGAACATAGGATGCTCTGTGCTTGTAGCTACTCAGCACGAGCAAGAACAGTCCCTAACTCAGTTACTTCTGAACTTGATGAAAGCACCTACGTTTCTAGAGAGATACGGAATTTTTTAAAAAGCATATACTTCATTGTCTAATGATGTGTCTCCTCTTTTACAGGCATGCGACTTTTCTCTTGACAACATTGTTAAAATGACCAAATACTCTTCCCCCCTTTGGTTGATGAAGCAAGCAGATATTTTCTATTCCTATGGTAATATTACTAAAAATGAGAATCCACTTTTGCTTGCTTCTCTTGTTAAAGAATTGATTTACACTGAATATGAATCTTATCTGCATATTTTCACTGATGGATCAGTTTCGTGTACTTCTGAGGTTGGTGCTGCTTTCGTGATACCTTCCCTTATTCCCTTAACATTGAAAAAAGATTTCATATTACCAAAGGTTGTTCTATTTTCACTGCTGAGTATTTGCTCTTATGAAAGCTATTAATTTCATTCTTGATATGCAAGTCTTACCAGAAAGAATACTGATTTTGTCAGATTCCAAGTCTGCTTTAACGGCTTTACACCTTCAAAATACATCAAGTCGTCTTGATCTCGTCAGTGAAATTTTATTTTCAATTCACCAGTTAATGATGCGAGGTTCTAAAATAACATTATTATGGGTACCCGGTCACTGCAATCTTCGACG
>CM031615.1:56162214-56179714 GCA_018398815.1 Conus ventricosus | reverse complement strand
TAAGCAATGAACTCTGTGGGGCATCGGTATTCAGAAAAGACAGTTACAGAAAAGGGGTGGTTGGAGAGCTGAAGGGCGCACAGCAACAGAGAAAATGGGACGGAGGTGAAGGGGGAGCTAAGGAGATTTTATACGGGGCAGTAACCACAGTAAGAGCGGTAGTCGGAGTCATAACCAAGCACTGTTCGCCCAACCAACAGTTCAATACATTCTCCTGCTCTGATTTACGATCCTTAATCAGTCAGTCAAGTTCAATAAACGACGATCAGACAGCCCCTTGAGACAAACGTCCGCTAAGGAGAGACAACAGGCAATCTTTCTAGAGAGGAGTTTTCGTACAGCGAAGACGTCATTCAAGTGATTCAGAATGGACACGAAAAACCAACCGGTTTCCCTGTTGCTGGTTTTCTTCATTTTCTGCATTTCTGGTGAGAAGTCATTCATATTTCTGTCTTTCTGTTGGGGCTCGTCTCTGTTGCAGTTGTTTGTTGTTGTTGTTGTTTGATATTGTTGTTGTTTTGTGTTCGTTTATGGCTGTGAATGGAAGAGTACACACACACACACTTATTTGCTATGACGTAGATAAACAATTTAACGTGGCAGCCTTTTCCCTACCTTCCCTTTTTTTCACCATCATACTTCCTCAACACTCATTCCTTTCACTTTCTCGTTCCCTTTATCATTCAACGACTGGTCTAATCTGATTATTCACTTGTTGTTGTTGTTTCGGTATGTTTGTTTGTTTACTATTCATTTATTTTTCTATTATTTTCACGTGTCTGTTGGGCAGCCTGATTTGGGACGAAAGCTTGAAAATCACCCTTGACCTCACTTTGACCTCAGTTACCCTTGTATCAAGTATATCTCTCTATCTAGCCATCTGTCTGCTGTGTATCACCCCACACACACAGCACAGACAGACAGACAGACAGACAGACAGACAGACACAGAGAGAGACAGATTCATTAATAAGGTTCACATTTTCTGTTTGAAAGATATTTCTCAAGGAGTAGTCACATGTTCTTAAAGGGAAAAACAAAACAAAAAAACTTCAGAGTAATTCAATAGTGGAACAGTTTAAGAAATTCATGAACCGAGTGTATTTGTGTGTGCGTATGTATACACATGTGTGTGTGTGTGTGTGTGTGTGTGTGTGTGTGTGTGTGTGTGTGTGTGTGTGTGTGTGTGTGTGTGTGTGTGAGTGTGTGTGTGTGTGTGTGTGTGTGTGTGTGTGTGTGTGTGTGTGTGTGTGTGTGTGTGTGTGTGCGTGTGCTTGTGTGTATGTGTACGTGAATTTGTTTACGTGGGAGAATGGGGAATGCGTTGCATCTCTCTCTCTCTCTCTCTCTCTCTCTTCTCTCTCTCTCTCTCTCTCTCTCTCTCTCTCTCTCTCTCTCTCTCTCTCTCTCTCTCTCTGTGTGTGTGTGTGTGTGTGTGTGTGTGTGTGTGTGTGAGGAGACAGGAAAAGAGGTGGGGATCGAGGGAGGAGGGGGTTGGAGGGGGGGGGGGGGGGCTGGCAGTAAAATTTGGTAGGTGGAGGCTCAGTAGTGGTGTGAGGAGTGGGGAAATGGGGATAACATTCTGAAAAATTGACGGATTGCATTTGTATTCTGGAATATCATCTAACGTTTTGTCGTTCGATTATGGTGTCTATTGCATAAACATACACAACAAATGTCGACCTTGTCTCCATTTTCCGGATTATCATCCATGACTTTCAAAATTATTATTACTATTATTATTGTTATTAGTATTATTATCATCATCATCGTCATTATTATTATTGTTGTTATTATTATTATTATATTCCCCTTAGTCTATTATTCACAACTGACTTTTTTTTTCATTTTCCAGAATATCATCCAACGTTTTGACGATTCATCATTCTGTCCACGGCTTTATATTTACAACAACTAACAACATTGTCTTCATTTCATAGTGGCACTTTTTACTCCCCCCCCCCCCCCCTCCCCTCAACCACCTCCTCAACACAAAAGGGCGCTGTCCGTTCACAACTCACTCACTGTTATTTTTTTCTTTGGTTTTTGTTTATGGCTATTGTTTGCCTTGCCTGTGGAAGACCTTCGGGTTGAAACGCGCTGCTTGTGTGTGTGTGTGTGTGTGTGTGTGTGTGTGTGTGTGTGTGTGTGTGTGTGTGTGAGAGAGAGAGAGAGAGAGAGAGAGAGGTGTGTGTGTGTGTGTGTGTGTGTGTGTGGTAGGTATGTGTGTGTATGTGTGTGTGCGCGTGCGTGCGTATGTGCGTGCGTGTGTACGTGCGTGCGAGGGAGGAAAGAAAAGCGGGGGGGGGGGGGGTTGAGGTCCATTTGTTTGGCGGTCTAACAACCGACCTTTTGTTCTCTCTGTGGACAGAGAGCCATGCGGGACAATTCTGTAACAAGTATGGGGGGTACAACCACCGCATGACAACAACCTACTGCACCTATGGCTGCTGCGGCAGTGCCTGGGACGAATACTGCTGCGATGCCAGGTAAGAACCGTTATATACATTCTGTCTCTCGATCTCTTTCTCTCTGTTGGTGGGTGTGGGCGATGCATATGTGTGTGCGTGTGAGTGCGTGTGAGTGCGTGTGAGTGCGTGTGTGTGTGTGTGTGTGTGTGTGTGTGTGTGTGTGTGTGTGTGTGTGTGTGCGTGCGTGCGTGCGTGCGTGCGTGCGTGCGTGCGTGCGTGTGGTAATCTACATCAATCTATCCTAACTTACACTATCCTATTCTGCTCTTTTCTAGCCTAAGCTGCAATACCGTAAGCTACTCTCTCCCTTAACCATACCGATTCTGCCCTATCGCCCTCCCCTCCCCTCCCCCCCCCCCCCCCCCCCCAATCCTACCTGTCCTTACGCTACCCTTCACTGCCCATGCCTTTCCCTGTCTGACCTACCCTGAACTATCTACCCGGGTTTTCTTCCATTCTCATGCACTGCACACACGCGCACATGTTCAGCGTTCACAAATAAAAATTTCAAGGACTTCATCTTTTTGCCCCTTGGAGACGATGCAACAGAAAGAAAGTGGACTTATTAATTAATGACGAACAGCTCGATGAGGAACATTTATCAGAAAGTCAATCAACGATTAAACTAATTCACAGTATTAATGTCTGCAGTGTCCTACAATGGACGTTATCAAAATTGGATGAACAATTCAAGCCCCTTCAAGTAAAAGAATAGTTCATAAACCCGTACCGTATCTCATTAACTTTTATTATTTGTAAGTTGTACTTCTCTCCCATTCTGACAGAAGTTACACAAATTAAACGTTGACCATGAAAAGTAGTACTTGTCCATGTATTTCCAGGGCATCTTCAAATTAAAGAGTTTATATGCCCTTCCTAAGTTTGATAGATTTTCTTATTTTAAGTCGTACTTTTCTTCAAGTCTGAAGTTTTGCTTTAACATGTAGCTTATATACTTTTCTTCCAGTTTGAAATAAATCTAAATACATTTATTACAGACTCTGAAAAACGGTCTTTATCAGTATATTTTGAAGTAGCATAAGCCTAGTACATTCTAGTGTAAAATGAATACCACTGGCACTAGAAAGTTGTACTTATGGGTGTATGTTGAAGAACCATATGCTTAGTACAACCTAAAGTGAAATGAATAACATCGCTAATACATAATCATTCAAACTCACTTTTCCCTTCTTCTCCTTCTCTCCTGCCAAGTCAGGTCGGTAAATTAAGGCAATTTCAAAGGAATTCAATCAAACCAAGAAAATAACGAACAAGCTGGATAACTCTTGCTCCCCATGACGAAATAATGACACGCCCATAACTCCGAACGGATGCTGCCTACGACTCCAAATCGCCTAGCAGAAATGCCAACACAGAGGGCACACAGGACAAACAACGGAGGCGACGTGGGGGTGGGGGGTGGGGTGGGGTGGAGGATGTCTCCTTCCTTGTTTGTCCCGTGCGCTCTGTGTTGGCATTCCTGCTAGAAGCGTTCGTTTGGAGTTGTGGGCAGGAAATTATTTTCATGAGAACAAGAGTTATCGTACTTGTTCGTGATGTACCGTTCACTATCCCCTGCCCCACTGACGATTTCCTTTATCAATCTAACCAAATCGTTGTGCCGGCACTGCTGACAGTGTGGGGATGGTGGTGGGCTGCGTGGTGGCGGGCATCATCGGCTTTTCCATCCTGGTGGCCCTGGTGTGTTGCTGCCTCAAGAAGCAGTCCCACTCCGCGGGTGGTCCAGCCTGCTACTGCGGTCAGGCCGGGAGCCAGTCACGTCACCGTCGTCTATGCGGGTAGGTTGGCCAGTTGGGGGCATGTGGGATGGGTCGGGGTATGGGGGGCATGAGGGAGTGGAGTGTTAGGTGGGTGTGTGAGGTATGGAAGAGGGTGGGGGAAGGGCAAGGAATTGGATGGGGTTGGGGAGAAGGTGTAGGAGGAGTGAGTGCGTATGTCTCTCTCTCTCTCTCTCTCTCTGAAGCGTAGGCTACTTTTGCTGACGGCTGGAATTAGTTATCTTGAATTCTTCAAGCGTTCACATGTGGGTACCCGTTAATGACTTGAGGGGCAATGCGCTTACATTCAGGGTTAGTGGAAGGGGGAGGTGTGGGGTGGGGGTGGGGGGTTGGCGCTAGCAAGTAGATAGCAAAGCATGCCTTTGTAGTAGAGAAAGGCACCCTTATCTCACCTTCCTGACAGTTGTAATAGGGATGTCAGCGCCAAGATATGTCAGCGCCTAAACCGGAATCTTGAAGACCGTCGGGGTGCCACAGAAGACTACGCAACCACGGAAGACGGGGCACCTGAAGCTTAGACAAAGAAATAACAGAGTCCATGACAATCCGCCGTCAGCAGTCGGCTGCGCGAGCGTCCCTCGTGTTGAACAATTCAGGAAGGAGCGCATGTTCACTCTCCACAGACTACAAGTGTGCAAAACTTCAGGGAGACTTCAAATCTATCAGATGATTTTTTTTTTTTTTTTACATCGAACTGAAGGTGCGGTGAACGGATACGGCGACCCTTAGGTTTCGGCGCGTGCAGTCCCACCCGAAACGAACAAAGGGCATTGGAACAATCGGCAGCTTGTGGGGACTGTGAGGCAATAGAGAGAACTGGAGCAATCGATAACTTGAGGGGGACTGATGATAAGCCAACATGTGTATGTGATTATAAAGGACTGATGCCTTCACAGGCACAAATGTAAGCAGATTGAGGGGGTTGTTTCGCCCAGATGATGTGTGGGCCTGCTAGCAGTAACTCGCTAGCTGAACTAGAACAAACCGTGGTGTAATTTGGTGATGTCTTCACAGCCACTACTATAAATCAACCAAAGTGCAGTGCTTTAAAGCGCGCGTGTTCCGTTCTTTGTGATGTATGGGTCTACAATCAGTGCACTCCTCGGCTGAACTAGAGTGATCCGAGAGCCAGTAAGACAGTAAAAGGGTGAAAAGCCACTCAGAAACCAGACGAACCATGACATAATATGTGGAGAGTTGATAACATCCTGCCCTGTCGAATTTACGGCTTCGGGAGTGCAACGAGAGGGGCGCGGGAGGGCTGCGGTGGGGGTGGTGGTGGCAGTGGAGTGTCGGGATCACAAGTCCCTACATCTAGAAAAGGCATTCGTGTAGCGTTGTGAGTGAAGCGACAAGCCAGAGTCCAGGCAACTCGACCAGCAGGAGATGTGTCCACTGGTATGGAGTAGGGAAGGAGAAGAAAGCAGGAGGACACGGGAGCTATTTAGGGATCAGACAGAAGATCGTTCAGAAAGAGAGATGGTGACTGCGAAAACCGCAGTTCTGGAGCAACAAACCATCAGAGGAAGGTGACCACAGCACCAGTCTCCCCCGTCTGACATCTGGCTGGATCGGGCGAGAGCTGTAGGGTCTACAGAGAACTCAACGGTGACTATGTCGATGGACATTATGTTAATGTGTATGATGGTCAATTCAGCCAAGGGAAACAACTGGCAAATTTGTACATTTTTTCTTTCCCCCTGCGCGCTGCGCGCTCGCGCGCGTGTGTGTGTGTGTGTTTGCTATTTCCATATCATGCGCTGTAGATATATATATATATATATATATATATATATATATATATATATTATATATATATATATATATATATATATATATATATATATATATATACAATGTGTGTGTGTGTATGTGTGTGTGTGTGTGTGTGTGTGTGTGTGTGTGTGTGTGTGTGTGTGTGTGTGTGTGCTATTTCCATATCATACGCTGTAGATAAATGTGTCTTATAAGGACAGGAGGGGGGCATTGCTTTAGCTATGAATCGAATTTTAATGTCGCTTATGTTCTGTCACCTCTGTTAGGGTCCGATGTGATTGGCATGATGGGTGCGTCTATGCGAGAATACAACTAAGATGTGTAGATTGTGAACACTTCTATCCAATCTCCATTGCATCCCTGTGTATGTTAGTTGTATCTCAATAAGTATGGGGTCCATCGGTACGCCCAGTAAAAACCTGTATAGTGGCTACTTGCGTATTATCATTGAAAGGACTCAGGTTACTGTAGCTTGATAATTAGGCCCGCTTTCCTAAAATATTGTTATTGCCCTTTTCATCTGAGGTTATGGCCTTAAAGGTATAAACAATTTGAATCTGATCTCTCTCTCTCTCTCTCTCTCTCTCTCTCTCTCTCTCTCTCTCTCTCTCTCTCTCCCTCCCCCAGCCTCTCTCTCTCTCTTTCACATGCACGCTCTCTTTTCTCTGTCGGTTCCATCCTTCCTTCCCCCCCCCCCCCCCCCCCCCCCCCCCCTCTCTATGACCCCCTCCACCTCCTCCCCGATCCATCAACCACCACATCACTCTCTGTGCCTCTCTGCTCTCTCTCAGCGTCTGACTGTCTCTGTCTCTCTCTCTGTCTGAGTTCACACTGAGCATAGTCCCTAGTTTCATATTTCCTGAACATGGCCGGTGGCCAAAATCAGGAGGGTGTCAGGTATACTGTACACCTAGAACCTGACAGCGTGGAGCAGTCTGTCCTGAATTTCTGGCTCATTGCCACCGAACAAGAATATTAAGAACATTCCACAAGTTTTGTGTCGACGAAAAGAAACGACCAGATCAACTAAAGACCGAAGGGCACAAAGAAGACAGACTGACAGAACGAACGAGAGAAAAAAAAAAACAAAGAAAGAAAAAGAAGAACAAAAGAAAGAAAGAATGAAAGACAGGCAAACAGAAAAGTAAAACAAAAAGGTGAAAAGGACACATGGAAAGGAAAGAAGAAAGAAAGAAAGCACCAAAGACAGACAGAAAGAGGGAAAGTGAGAAAGGCAGAAAGTAAGAGAGGTTGACAGAAAGAAACGAAGAGGGAAACAATGGCAGAAAGAAACAAAGACCGACTGAAAAAAGGCAGACATAGACAAAAGGAAGGAAAGATAAACAGATAGAAAGACACACGGACAGACAGACAGAGAGAAAAAAAAATAGAAAAAGAAGAGAGAGGAAAACGAAACGAAGTATGATTCCGTTTCTGTTGGCACCTTTTGTATGACTATGTTTGGCTTTGTATTATCAGTGCGGTTTGTGCTCCTATGTGGCACCACACACACACACACACACACACACACACACACACACACACCACTCACACAGAGGGATTGTGTTGTGGTGGGATGGGGTGGGACTTAGGTGGGGGTAAGGTGAGGTGGGCAGTGGGAGGGGTGGGGGTAAAGTGGGAGGAAGCTGTACTCTTATCTCTGACGTAAGTTAAGCTGCGTTTCCTTTCATACTCGCCTGTGTCGTGCTAACTTCGAGTCATGGTTCTTGGGTTCAGTCTTCATTCAACTGACCGTGTCGTTTCTTTTATGGCGCGTCTCGGCTGCGTAGATAGACCATATTGCTTGTGTAATTCGTTCGGTCAGTCACCATATACAGTAAACCTTAAAAATTCTTTTTTCCAGATTATTTATTGTAACCAGTTCATATGTTTGTTTTAGTTTGCTACTATGGTGTACTTGTGGCTTGCTTCCTGGTTGGCTTAGTAGGTTACAACATCACTTGACTTGTACACTTTAAAACTTGAATGGTCACTCAGTTTGATGATCGTATCAATGGACATTTGAATAGCCTTTCTGACGACCAAACGGTTTTACAACGCGCACAAAAAGTAAATATAAGAGCAGTTAGTACAGACAGCTTACATGATAGATTATACAAGTTACATTGTAACTGACACCGTAAAAAAAAAAGAAAATGTTTGAACATTTCACGCATGGATACAAACTGAAATGCACGAACTACTCACAACCAATGCGTTAGGCCTTCTCTCTCTCTCTCTCTCCTCTCTCTGTCACGGTCAAAATTCAACACAACCAAAGTGTGGTCCGTCGCCGGCCACTTCAACTGGACATAAGTCCAAACGCAGACATCTTGGCGCCACGTAGACCGGGCCCATGGTTCGGATCCGTCCAATTAAGCTTAGTGGAGAGGCTTCACGGAGACGGTACGATCCACCCAGACAGACTAAGCCGTTTTGACCGACGCCTCGATGTCTAGCGAGACGAGTCGTAGCGCCTGGCTCAGGCTCATCTGGCCAATTTGTGGAACCAGCGTCATTGTTAGTCAGACGTCGTGGCGCCTACCCAGACTCAGCTAGCCAATTTAGAGTGACCAGTGTCCACGACTTAAGCCACACGGCGCCAGTTAAGTAGGGAAGGGGGGAAGGTAGTGTGTGGTGGGGGGTGAAATCTAGCTAATCAATTAAATGACCAATTGACCACCACAGAGAGTAAGGTGTGTAGGCGTGACTGTCATGATTTGAATATCCAATGGAATTAGAGGGAGATAACTTCGGGTAAAAATACTGACCAATGGTACTCGCCCTTTTTGGACAGATCGGAACACAATAAGAAGGAGGTGAGAGTGAGAGAACGGGAGAACGAGAGGAGAACGAACAGAGAGACAGAGAGAGAGAGGTCTGAGTGTAATCTCTGAGGAGAGAAAAGCAGAGAGATGAGGGGAGGAGAGAAGAGAACCAAGTTGAGAGATTAGCATGAGTTTGTCTGCAGAGGAAGGACTGAGGAGAGATGTGGAGGGGGAAAAGGAGAGTTCTAACAAATGAAGAAAAAAAGAAAAAAAAGAAAAAAAAGAAAAAAAAGAAACCTGTCCATTTGTAAGAGCAACTAAAAGAGAGAGAGAGGAGTGCAATGCGTTAGCAGGAAAGAAAGAAAGGAGAAAGATCGATTTTGATAGCCCGGTTCTTTTTCATGGGGTTCGACCTCATACTTGGCCAGCGCCGCTTCATCGGCAGTCCAGCCAACGCCGGTGCAAGTGCCCCAACCCAGGCCAGAGTTGTGCCTATTGGAAAGTGCAGTGAAAAAAAAAAAAAAGGAAAAAAAAAAGAGACTTGATTGTGATATTAAGTCCCTGGCCAGGTAAAGTAGAAACCTATTATCCCGGGTTGTTAAGATTTTTAGAAAATGTTTTTGTGAAGTTCAGGAAAGGGTGTTTTATTTCTTTTGTTCAATAGTTGTTTCTTCTAGGGATCTGTTAGAAAAGTTATAGACTTTACTAGGGGTTTTGTTTGTGCAAATGCATGATTATAAATGAGATCGTAAGAAAGTGTGAGGGTTTGGGCTGTGCGTAGCCCTTTCCGCCACTGCTCACCCGGGGTTTGACAATTTATTGGCGAGCCTGCCAGGATATTTGGCCATTTTTATAATTGTTAAAATTCTAGAGAGGAAGCGGGGTGGGATTCAAGTATTGTAACCCAAAGGGAAAAGGGGTTTCTTACTTTTTGTTCCAAGATAGTTAATATAGGCCTTGGCTTTGCTTCCAAGATGTTAATACTGGGCTTGGTTTCGCCCAGAGTACTTTTTTCGCACAGATTCCCAAATTCGCTTACATTTGGGGTTCGGGCGCTGGGCGTTTAAAAAAACTAATTTTTGCCCTAAGCTAATTTACTTATGGATTTGCATTAGTCCTCGTGTCGGAAACCCACCAGTTTGGCTGTCGTAGTTATAAAATCTTTTTCAAAAAAAAAAAAAAAAAAAAAAAAAGAGGAGGATATAAGGGCGGAAGAAAGAACCCCCCTTTAAACAACTTGTGGGTAGCTCGTGAGTTAGGCTATTCGGGGATGAGTTGCTGCATTCGTTGAAAACCCAACAAAAGTGGAAAGGGATGACCGCGGAAAGACCCGTATCGCAGGGAAATAGCAGGGCGGGAAACAAAAAAGAATGGCAAAGCAGGAAACAGAAAGAATAAGGGAAGCGCAGGAGAAGAAAAAATGAAGCGGAACAAAAAAATTTAAAGGTTTCGGCTAATAAAAAAATCGGCTGGGAAACGCAGGAAACAAAAAGAAGAAGGGGAAAAAAGGAGAGATTAAAGGTTCAATTAGAGTTGGGAAAAAGAAAGAAACAGAGGGGACCCGGGTGGGCAGTTTCCAGGCTCTGTGCGCGGTAGCCCCCGCCCCAAAAATTGCCAAAATTCTCGGAAGGAACCGATTCGTTTGATCAACATCAGTCGTTTCGAAACTTTTGCGACAGTCGGGGTTTGGCCTCCAGAAGAGTGGGAGTCATTTTGTCGGCTTTTACTGACGAGTAAGGCTTTTGCAGATTTTCACTGCGTTACCAGCGAACAACAGTTGATTTGGTGCTGTGAAGGAGTTTTAAATGAAGGATTTGACCTCCAGGGGGGGTTCGGAAGAAATTTCGTTCAGCTAAATTACAAGCGGGTGAGACGTACACTCAGTTTGGTGCACTTTTTAGATCTATTTTGAGAAAGGGGTTAGAGTTGAGTGGTACAAAAAAAGGATTTCGCTGAATTAAAAGGATTTATGAAAAAAAGATTTTTTCGGTTGCGGCCCTGAGTTTAACCCAAATTTTAAAGGAAAACAGCCAGAGACAGCGGAGAGTTGTTTTAATTCGCAGAGGTGTTAGAGAGGAGTTTGGGCATAAAGGTGCGGGGGAAAAAAACAGGTGAGGGACAGGTGAGAAGAGTGCAAGGGACTAGGAGAGTTTTTTGCAAAGTCTGAAACCCAGTGGGGGGAAGGGAAGGGCAAGGGACATTAGGTGTTTTATTTGTCACAAAAAGGGGGAAGTGGCGGGATTGTCGCATGAGGTTCGAAGGCAGCGCCTTGCAAGAGGTGGAAAGGGTCGTCAAGGGGAAAAGACCTGCAGTGGAACCAAAAGGGATTCAGTCTGAAGAGGGTGGAGTGAGGGGTATGGTAGACTGGGCAGCAGTGTGTCAGGGATGGAGGGACTGGGTGAGTGGGTTTGTTCCCGTGGGAAGGGGTGGATTTGGGCCCGCAGGGGTGAAAGTGTTCGAGACATGGTTTTTCATGCGGGTTTTTTTGTACGAACAACGCTGGTCGTAAAGGGGATTTTACGGGCAAAAACCGCCTGTACTCTAATCGATGGCACTGTGGGGAGTTTTCCCGTTGCTAAAATAGAAGTCGTACCCCCTTTCTTCCAGGGAGTTGTCTGGTTGGTGATGGAGAAAAACCCCTTCACGATTTTTATCATTGGAAATATTCCAGGTGCAAGGGATCCAGGGGGTCCCCGAGTTGTTGACTGCTACAGGGGCAGGCAGTTCAAAACGGGCAAGAAGGAGGGAAAAGGTTGATAAACCGTTAGTCGTTCAGCAAGGAAGTCAGGCATAGATGTGTGCCTGATGAGTTTAGGCAGGCAGGAACAAAACCTTCGTCGTGAAGTTTGGGGGGTTGGGAAGAGGGGAGGAAAACAGGAGGTTAGAGGAGGGGGGAGAAAAGTTTTTGTGAAAGGGGGCTGTTGTACCCAGTGTTCACCAAGGGGGAAGAAAAAGGTAAGGTGAACCCCTCAGTTAAGGGACGCGGTTTTCGTGAAAGTCATGTCAGTGGGTCCGGTCGCTATGGGGGGTCACTCGGCACCAGCAAAACGGCCCAACTTTTAGATTTCATTGGCCAGGAGCCTGGCCGAACAAGCGTTTCTGCATGTCATGTGACGTGTGTCAAAAGGTCAGCCACAAGAGGGGGGGAAGGGAAGGCGCCCCTTAAAAGCCCCCTTTTAAATTTACACCCGTTCAGGGAGTGGCTGTTGATTGATTGGCCCCAAACTCGCCCCGTTCCCAAAAGGGGGCACAGGTATGAGACATGTAAGGGGGCAAGGGGAAAGGGTTTTCAGGAGGTAGGGTCGGTAGAAGAAGCAAAATGACAGGAAGGGAGGGAAACAATCCCCCAAAGGGGGGAGTCAAGCCCGGTAGCTTCCCACGGGTCCAAAAAGGCTGATGCATTGGAAAGGACCCTTCACCCTCACTGAAAAGTTCGGTCGGGATTACGAATTTTATGTGAATGGGAAACCATAACTTTTCATGCAAATTTCCTCCGCGCAACTATATCAGCGTGTGGACTCAGCACATAGGCGCAGCAGCAATCATTGATAGAGGTGAAAGAGACCCAGCAGAAGACGGGCAGGGGGAGATTTTGTTTGCTAAGTTTCCAGAAGAGTCATACAGTACTGTGTCACTGTCATGAAGGGCTAGACAGTAGGGAGTTCCTAGGTTTTGTTTGTCGGACAGCGACACAAAGCAGCGGAAGAGAAAGAGTGGAGAGATGTTGGAATTCAGAGAGACAAAGACCAAAAACAGAAAGTCAGGAAGTCTCTGCTAGGTTTTATTGGGTTTCAATAGGGAGTTTGTCCCAAATTTTTGCTGCAATCACGAGTCTCTCTGAGATTTGGTCAAGGCGGGAAACCGCAGGGCGCAGTGGTCGAATGGTCAGACGCTGCAGAGCAAGCACTGCGACGGTGTTGGATAGACTAGGTTCCCGTCCCATCTTGAGCTACCAGATATGTCCAAACCATTTTTGATGGCCGGACAGATGCATCAGGCGGTGGGATAGGAGCAGTATGTTGCAGGAGCATGAAGGAGTCGAGCAGTTCCCTGTGAGATATGCTCGCAGAAAGTTGACAATGTGTGAAGAAGGGTACGCAACGGTGGAGAAGGACGTGTTTAGCTACGTCCGTGTGGGCCGTGCGAAGTTCCACAAATACTTTATGGGGAAAGAGTTCGTGATAGAGCAGATCATCAACCCACTCAAATTCCTGCAGGAGGCGCGTTGAAATACAGCAGAGTTCTGCGCTTGGGCAAATTGGCATTGCAGCCCCTACAGGTACCGAGTGAGTACATTCCAGGTCGACAGAATGTCGGGAGCTGAACTATTTAGTCGCGTAGTCTCGCAAGCTGCAAACTCCAGAGGAAAGTCAGTCACATCGGGGTAGCTTTGTTGATAATATGTGTTGATGACAAGTTATGTTGCTTGGATATGGGTTCATTCCAGTTAGTTGGCTATGGTTCATATTCTTTGTGTGAGCGTGTTCAATATTTTCTTTGTGCAGACTTGTTCATGTGAATGTAGTTATGCTTGCGAGCATACAGTCGTTGGTAGTGTACATTATTTGCAATATGTGGAGGGATGGAGATTCCTCAGTGAAGTGTCATGGATTCGTGATCATACGATATTGTGCTTTTTATTAGGAATTGTGAAGAGAAGATGTGGCAAATCCGCAAAGTAGGGGAATTGCATAGTGCGTCACAGAGGTCCGTTATAAAATGAGTCGAAAATAACGCAGTGAGCGGCACGTCAATGATAATCATTGGAGAGTGGTATCCAATATGAGATATTTTGTAATTTATAAAACCCGTGTTGGTTGTAAAGTTTTTCAAACTTTGCACGTGTAGCTGTGGTTCAGCAAATTCGGTTGTTGTCTTTTTTGTACCGTTGTTTTGAGACAATGCGGTGCATAGTCTTTTGCAAGGGGGAAATTGTCACGGTCAAAATTCAACACAACCAAAGTGTGGTCCGTCGCCGGCCACTTCAACTGGACATAAGTCCAAACGCAGACATCTTGGCGCCACGTAGACCGGGCCCATGGTTCGGATCCGTCCAATTAAGCTTAGTGGAGAGGCTTCACGGAGACGGTACGATCCACCCAGACAGACTAAGCCGTTTTGACCGACGCCTCGATGTCTAGCGAGACGAGTCGTAGCGCCTGGCTCAGGCTCATCTGGCCAATTTGTGGAACCAGCGTCATTGTTAGTCAGACGTCGTGGCGCCTACCCAGACTCAGCTAGCCAATTTAGAGTGACCAGTGTCCACGACTTAAGCCACACGGCGCCAGTTAAGTAGGGAAGGGGGGAAGGTAGTGTGTGGTGGGGGGTGAAAATCTAGCTAATCAATTAAATGACCAATTGACCACCACAGAGAGTAAGGTGTGTAGGCGTGACTGTCATGATTTGAATATCCAATGGAATTAGAGGGAGATAACTTCGGGTAAAAAATACTGACCAATGGTACTCGCCCTTTTTGGACAGATCGGAACACAATAAGAAGGAGGTGAGAGTGAGAGAACGGTGAGAACGAGAGGAGAACGAACAGAGAGACAGAGAGAGAGAGGTCTGAGTGTAATCTCTGAGGAGAGAAAAGCAGAGAGATGAGGGGAGGAGAGAAGAGAACCAAGTTGAGAGATTAGCATGAGATAGTCTGCAGAGGAAGGACTGAGGAGAGATGTGGAGAGAGAGAGAGAGTTGCTAACTAATGAAGAAGAAAAGAAAGAAAAGAAAAAAAGAAAAGAAAAGCAACCATGTCCATTTGATAAGAGCAGACTAGAAGAGAGAGAGAGAGAGTGCAATGCGTTAATGCAGGAAGAAAGAAAGGAGAACAGATCGATGTTGATAGTCACTGTTCTATCTTCACTGGGGTTCGACCTCATACTTGGCCAGCGCCGCTTTCATCGGCAGTCCACAGACCAACGCCGGTGCAAGTAGACCAACACCAGTGCCAGCAGTTGTGCCGTATTGTGAAAGTGACAGTGAAAAGAAAAAAAAAGGAAAAGAAAAAGAGACAGTGATTCGTGAATAGTTAAGATCACCTGGCCAGGTAAAGTAGAAATCTATTTATACCCGGGTTAGTTAATGATGTTTTAGACAAATGATTTTGTGAAGTTCAGGAAAGAGAGAATGTTTTATTTCATTTGATTCAATATGCATTGATGTTTCGTTCTATGATCATGTGTAGTAAAGTTATAGACTTTACTAGTGGTTTGATGTGACGAATGCATGATATATGAATGAGATCGTAAGCAAGCTGTGAGTGTGTTTGGGCTGTGCGCTAGTCCTTCCGCCACTGACATCACCCGAGGTTGACACTCTCTCTCTCTCTCTCTCTCTCTCTCTCTCTCTCTCTCTCTCTCTCTCTCTCTCTCTTCATGCGACTCTTCAAACCTGAGAAACATATGCTTATGTCTCTTTCACGAATTTTGTTTAAGACGTGGTAACTTAACCAAAGAACCTGAAGAGCTCTGCTCATCCGATCAGCCACAACGCAGTTTTATGTAAGGAATGTCAGCTTGCGGGAATTACATCATTCTTTCTCTTGACTTTTGTTTTGCGTTGCTTGGTTTTATCATCATGTAAGATTTTCGAATTTGGCGCCCTTCAAACAGGCTTGTGACCTCCATGGAATAGAATTTCCTTTTGTTTGCGTCTCTAAATTTGTTGTTTTCTTCCTCTTCTTCTTGCAGGCACCAGCAGCCAGCACCCCTATGCTATGGGAATGGCACAACCCATGCAACCCCCGGCCTACAAGCAGTTCGAGAATCCACCCCCAGCCTACAATTACCCTGACCCCGCCTACCCTCCCACGGCGCCCCTACCGCCCCTGCCAACCCTCAGGCCACCTACCCGCCCCCGCCCCCGCCGACGACATCTTCCCAGCCCCCACCCCCGGGCTTTAACCTCAACGACGGCCCGACCTCCGCTGGGTCGCTGGCTCCCCCAAACACCAGCCTGCGCCAGTGAGGCGCTTGCCCCGCCGCCATCTTGTATGTGGCTGATGTCTTCGGTTGCCCGCCACCATCCCTCTCTTCCCCCCCCCCCCCACCCCTTCCAGCCTCTCACCCTAAGCCTTCAATGTCGTCCAGACAAAAGTCAAACAGCATGTGGACAGGTAGACAAACAAGTTATGTGTAGAGCTTTTGCCAGGAAAGGAGAGTTAGAAGAAATCGAGAGACAACGAAGACATGAAAGAATGTTATTTGCAAGATGGTAGTGCCATAAACATGATTTTTAAAAAAATATTATTAAACTTTTGCGTCCAGCCCTTTGAGCAAAGAAAATGAACAAGGCGGGGAACAAAAAAAAGGGGAAAGAAAACGCATGGAAAAAAATGAGGAGAGAGAGAGAGAGAGAGAGAGAGAGAGAGAGAGAGAGAGAGAGAGAGAGAGAGAGAAGCTTGACTAGCAGAACAGTGACTTATAACGATTTTCGGTTGTTATTGTAGTTATAGTTTATTAATTCGTAAGTTCTTTGTTACAGATCTGTATTGCCAAAAAAAAAAGAAGATATGTTTGGGCTGTCTGTTTTATCCATGACTAAGCTTACTAATTCATGTGCATAAAAAAATATATTCATTTACCTATTATGCGCCAGAAAGAAAATACGCCATTGGGCTGCGCAGCCGCAAATCTTTTTAAGTGTTTTACCTGTAGATCCACCTATGTATTTGTTTATTTATTTACTTTTCTTTTATTATGCTCCTCGATGAGGCGAATTAGAAATCTACGATGTCATTTATCTCTTTTCATCACGTCTGTTAATTTTTGTATTACTTATGTGCTTTATGGTTTTTTTGTATCATGTGCTTTGTGTTTATTTTTGCTTTACTTATGCGCTTTTATTTATTCGTGTGTTTGCTCGTTTTACCTATTGATATATTTGCTATTTATTTGTTTCTGGTGCTTTCCGAGAAAAGGGGGGTAATCATAGATCTGTATTGCCAAAAACTTTTAGTTGTTTTTAATCCAGATCTAAAATTCATTTGTTTGTTTACATGTATGATGCAAGCAACAACGACAACAGCAATGACGACGACAACAACAACAAACAACAGCAACAACAACAACAGCAAAACGTCACAACAATTTTGTCCGTTGTGAGCGAAGTAAATCACGAATGCCTTCTTTTTTAAGAAAAAAAGAAAAGAAAAGAAAATATGGCCTATCTCCTGGTTGAGCATGATTATTTTTCACATGTTTCTTTTAATAGACTTCGTCGCGGACTATCATGAGAGCTCATCCTCACCCCATCTGTACCCCCTCCACCATTGCTTTACCACCCATTCCCTTTTTCTGTTTATGTTAAAAGACGCTGAAGTATGGAACACGTTTCTATGGTCCTCGATGCTACTATTCCATCATTTTGTGTATAAAGATATGTACACACATACGTACAGATACACACACAGACACTCACGCACGCGCACACACACAGACAGACAGACAGACACACACACACACACACACACACACACACACACACACACAGACACACACACACACACACACACACACACACACACACACACACACTCACAGGCACATACACATACACACACACACACACACACACACACACAGAGACACGTATGTCCTGTCTCTCTTTTGAGATGTGCACTGAAGAAGACCCACGCCCACTTTCCTTCGCCTCCCTTCCTGCGGAATGTGTGTTTCAAACCATATTTG
>CM031615.1:56157214-56159714 GCA_018398815.1 Conus ventricosus | reverse complement strand
TGGATATATACTATAGGCTCATTCTCAGCTTCGGTGAAGTTATAGACGGGGGAAAAACAACGGAGAGGCATAGACAGAAGCGCACGTCCTCTACTGTAATGGAGAAGAAGACAAACGTGTATATGGAGTGTGTTTTTTTAATTGACAAGACCATCAGAAACGCTGTCGCCTACCTGGGATGCTACTGTTTCCAAGAAGTTCTTAACCAGCCGCCGGCGAGCAAAAGCACTAAACATCATAGAAGAGTAAATACACACTCCTCATCAGACTATGATGATTGAAGAAGTCCACTCTCAGTTCCAAAAGGTCGTCACCAAAGTTGACAAGAAAGACGACCTCATCGTTCAGGGACACTGGAATGCCAGGGTTGGATATAAATGCCCAAGAAGCCGGGGAGAATTTCTGCAACCCCTACTATAATGAGACTACCAATCAGGATCAACAATACATGCGTTGCGCCGGCCATAACGACACGCTGTCCTCAAAGAAGCCCGACTGACCGAATTTCATGCAAAGGATTCTGAATTGATAATTAAGTCATACGATGTTATATACATAAATCATTGTCTTTGGCGACTACCATCAGAGATCAACAACAACAACTGTCTGTGCAGCAGAATATTAAAACATTTTTTGTAAGAACTTGCCCTTAACATAAGGGTCTCCATGTTGCTGACATGCATTTGCCAACATTTCATAGACACAGCTGTGGTCCAAATCTGCAGGAAAAATTGTTAGCCATGACCCAAAAGTCTGTTCATGCTAGAATTATGAAAATATGATTGATTGCCTGCATGCCTTTTGAGAAACTGACCCTTTTTTTATAATATAATCGTTTCTTAAGATTTGTACATTTGTCTCCCTCGATGATGTCAGGGTTAGCCCTGATTCAACAGGCTTCTATTGCTGTGAATGATTCACTCCATCCATTTGATCTTTGGCTAGGACTAAGGCAGACATATATCTGACTTCATCAAGTCATTTACCATCCTCAAGTTAGTTTTGATGTTTTTTACCCATTTTCCTTGCCCTGAAAAGAAAACTTTTGCGCTGAAAACTGAACTAACCTCAAAGTAGCCTGTGCAGAGCAGGCAGCTGGTGTGCAGGGTGAAGTGAATTTAAGTCCATGCTGAACCTGCTGCCAAACTGCACCTCAGTGAAAGGACTTGTCCATCCGCTCTGTCGGAAAAGAAGAAGAAAAGAGGGTGTCTGGTGATTTCTGCGCATGAACAGCAGTTTTCATAATCCATGCATTCCCCATCTCAACATTCCGATCCCCCCCCCCCCTTATCTCCTCCCCCTTCCTCCTTCCGGTGTAACCTTTACCGTCCCCCCCCCCCCCCCCCCCCCCGTCCTGCCCTCTCCACCTCCCTTTACACCACCACCACCCTTGTTAACCCACCCCTTTCTCTCTCTCAGCAGCCTTTCAAACCTGGATTTGACAGAAATATTAATTGCTCATCACACCATCTCTGATGTATTAGTATTTAGCTGATAATGAATTTTCGATTCCTCCCCACCACCACCCCTCCCCGTCCAACTATTCTAATGGGAAACAGGCAATCATGAGGTGAGAGGCAGTGAAGGCTTAAGATAGGTGATCAGCTGTAAGGAGGGAGAAAAGTAGTGAGGGAGGCAAGGAAGGTGTAACTTATCAAGTGAGGAAAGAGAAAGGGGTCAAAGGTCAGTGCCTGGGAGATGACATGATCTGTCCCGGGCTGCCAGGCCCTCCCTTTCTCTTGCAAACAAAAAAGCACATACACACCAAACTCTTTGACTTGAACAAGGGGACACGCAGCGAGAATAACAACATACTGCTTTGAATGGAATAATGGCCCAAAGGCAGCAGCATTTTAAAAGTTTGATTGTCAGGGGCTGCCTGTTAGTGCTGGACAAGGCAGATTTCTTGACTTTGAACAAAGAAGAAAGGCTATGGGAGTGAATCGAGATAGGTTTCTTAACTTTGAACAAAGAAGAAATGCTATGGGAGTGAATACACCAAAGAGCCCGAGAACATTGCCAGAAGTCAGAAGAGGGACTCACGCCTTTGCTTGTAAAAAAACAGTCCACAGCTGCATGGCGGACAGCATCAAGTAGAGGGAGAAGCATGTCACCACCTGCTTCAGGATCACATATGTCCATCTGCCAACCAAAGAAAAATCGAGATCATTTCAGCAATGACCCTTCTGCTTGTCTGTACATGTGTGAATTAGAGAGAGAGAGAGAGAGAGAGAGAGAGACGCGCGCGCGTGTGTGTGTGTGTGTGTGTGTGTGTGTGTGTGTGTGTGTGTGTGTGTGTGTGTGTGTGTGTGTGTGGTGTTGTATGTTTGCGTGTGTGTGTGTGTGTGTGTGTGTGTGTGTGTGTGTGTGTGTGTGTGTGTGTGTGTGTGTGTGTGGCGCGCACGCGCACGCGCGCGCATGCATGTGCACAAGCACATGTGCTTGCACATGCATGCATGTGCTTGCGCATGTGCCTGCATGCACAAGCCAAACCCCACGG